>OZ012735.1:839847587-840447587 GCA_963859935.3 Lathyrus sativus
AAGTGATTATTTTCTGTTTCTGGACTTGATTTTCGTGCATGATTGTTTGCCCTAACATGTGAAGGATTGCACAAATCAAAATTGGCCAAAAATGCTTTTGAAAATCAAATTTCAGGCTCTGTTCCAGTGTTAATCGATTAACACTTTTGCACTAGCAAAGTGTTAATCGATTAACCATGTATTTTCAGCAAAATCTGCCTGTTTTAAAAGGGTTAGTCGATTAACACTTTTGCACAGGCAAAGTGTTAATCGATTAACACTGCTCCAGAATGCCATTTTTATACATTTTTCATGTATGTTTAGCATTTCTTTCTCTTTCAACTCCCATGGATTGAAATGTTTGATGTTTATGGATGTTTTAACTTCTGTTTAAAGCATGCTTGTGCATTTTCCAATGCCCGATTTTATCGATTTCGCATTTGTTCGCATTTTTGGCATTACATGATCATGTTCATTATTGCCTAATCTTTGATCACATGATTACTTGGTTTGTGATGCATGCTAATTGACCTTGGTACTGGTTTTGCACTTTCATTCATGTTTACATTAAGATTGTTTCTCTTTGGAATGAGCTTAATCTTGTATAATTAATAATTCACCCTTTTTCTTTAACGATTTTTCATTCCTTTGAAAAATTATTATCATGTCTCTCCTTTTGATTAATTAATCAAAACTTTGTTTCGATTAGTCGATCTTCCCTTTTTATCCTCCTTTGGATCTTGTAGAGCTTTGTCCTCTCTTTTCCCTCGCGGAGTTGAAGATTTGCAACGCGTTGGAACACTATACAAATTTTGCGATGTTGTGCTGTCTTTCTTGGTTTTGACACCACTTCTCTTGCATTCCCCATGTTGGGTCTTGCTTTCTCTTTTCGTTCTTGACTTTGACACCGTCTCTTTTTCCTTCTTTTTTAGCGCTGGTTCCCCGAACTACGTAGGCTTTGATTTCCTCATTGCACTATGAGGGTACGTAGGCATAAGATTGCGAAATCTTGGGGAGCCACCTTCCTTTGTCTTCTTTCATTCTTTTGTCTCTCTGGTCCGCCCATATCCTTTTCTCTTCCTGGTTCCTTGAACTACGGAGCTCTGACTTCCTCATTGCACTATGGAGTTACGTAGACACGAGGGCTCCAATCCTTCACGAGCACGTTCTTTATTTTTCTTCTTCTTTTTTTCTCTCATTTCTTTTCTTTTTAGTTAGAAGCCTTTAGATAGATGATCATTACATCTTCATACACATTCTTTCATTGTTATACTTAGGCATTCCTACAATTTGTTTGAGTATTTTTACTATTTTAATGTGTTTTCATATTTAATTTTATTTTTAACTTTATTTTATTTTCGCAGCTTATTTTCAACTTTAGCGATTATTTGATATTTGTCCACTGTTTGAATCATAACTGGAGCTGCGAGAATCGGAATTGCATGTTCTAATAGGCGTTGGAAAGCTAAGATAGAGAGCTACAACTCTTATGTTTGAGGCAGAGGATAATTAAGAGTGTAGTAGGTCCAAATAATTCGTTGAAGTTAAGACCCGAAATCTGCCGTTTGAAATATTTAATTTTGGGCCGGTTTTTTATGTTTTTTGACCCAGTTGGGTTAAAACCAAAAGTGTTGATTCTTTCTTATATCTATCATCCTTACTACTGTCACTTGACCTTCTTTTTACGAATTTCATTGTGTTTTGTACGGTTTTCATGGAAAACTAATTCCCAAGGCAAATCCTGCTGCTTTTGGGGTCCATCACTTTGAGCTTATTATAATACCAATTTAATTTGATTTCTGTTCAATTCTTTTCTATGAAATCATTTTCTTAATTTGATTGCAATTGTTTGCTTAATTCGATTGTGTTCATAGGATAGAATTGATTAAATTCGATTTTATGCATGTTCCTAAATTTAATTGTGTGTGATCGTTTGCTTAATTCGTTAACTCGTCATATTCTTAACCGTTTGCTTAATTCGGTAACAGGAACATAATTCGTATGATTAATATTATAATCGAATAGGATTGAAGCCGCTTAAGGATTGGTGTTATAATAGCCGATGATAAGTCGGAATCCAAATCAGTAGGATTAGCCGTTTTAGCTTAATTGATAATTACTTATTTTAATCACTTTTTCTCTTGTTTTATAAATCAAAACTTAAAACCCCCCATAAAACTTTTCTTTAGTTGGTTGAAATAATATAAGAATCCTTGTGAGAATGATACTCGAGTTGTCATTACCATTACTACTATTTTCAAAAATACTTGTTTTTGATCCGTGTGCGACAGCGGATCAAATTGGCGCCGTTGCCGGGGATTCTTGTTAATTTTAGCCAATTTTAAAATTTTAATTTTAGAGTTTTGTTAGAGTTTTTTGTTTTTTGTTTTTGTATGTTAATTTTCAGGGTTGCAGAATAGGGGTAAGCGTTTCAGCCTATCAGGTAAGTTGGAAGCTACTGTTTCGATTTGCTCCAAATTTTTTTCAGAAAATCCGAAAAAAATCGACGAACAATACTCCTTTAGAACAAAATTCTAAAAGATTTTGACCCTGAAAATCGCAAATTCCTTATTTTTCTATTTTATTTTATTTAATTTCTATTTTCATATTTTAAAAAAAATCCGAATTTTTTTGTAAAGATTTATTCTGATTTTATTTGATTTTTAGTAATATTTTGATAATTTTTAGATTTTATTTTATTCGCTTTTCTATTTTTCCATTCTTTTTCTAAATAGGGACATTGTTGGTATTTTCCTAATTGTTGCTGCATTGCTGAATTAGTTCTTTGTTTTCTTTTTCTTTGTTGATTTTCATATTAAATTTAATATGGCTAACCAAAGAACTCTCAGAGAACTTGTTGCTCCTGATGTGAATTATAATGATTTATGTATTAAATATCATGTTGTTACTGTACCTTTTGAATTGAAACCTGGTTTAATACACTTGTTGCCAAAGTTTAATGGTCTTGCAGGTGAGGACCCGTATGACCCGTATAAGCATCTGAAAGAATTCCAGGTTGTATGCTCTACAACTTTGAGACCTGAAGAAATCACAGAAGACTACAACAAACTGAGAGGCTTCCCGCTTTCACTACAGGGAGCTGTCAAGGATTGGTTTTACTATCTTAAGCCTAATTCTGTCACAACCTGGAACGATTTGAAGAAAGTCTTCCTACAGAGATACTTTCCTGCCTTAAGAGCTACCTCAATCAGAAAAGATATATGTGGTATTAGAAAGATTGACATGGAATCATTGTCCGAATACTGGAAGCAGATTCAAACAATTAGTGTCCAGATGTTCGCAACACCAGATTACTGAACAGTTACTTATCCAATATTTCTATGAGGGATTGCTACCAATGGATAGAAACATTTTAGATGCTGCTAGTGGTGGAGCACTTGTTGATAAGACCCCGGCTGCTGTCAAAGCCTTGATTGAGAATATGTCACTCAACTCTCAACAATTTACAACTAGAAACAATTATGTCCAAACAAAAGGCGTGAATGAAATTCAAGTTTCTTCTTACAACAAAACTCTAGAAACCAGACTTGATGAGCTTACTTATTTAGTGAAACAACAATTAATGTTAACATTACCACTACCATATAACCCTCCGCAAGTAACCACCTCTGCACCTTCTGGACCTTCACTAGAGGACCTTGTCAAGCAAATGGCTGTAAATGATCTCCAATTTCAGCAACAGACAAATTCTAGTATTCAGACCTTACAGACACAAATTAGACAGCTTGCCACTTCAATGAATGCCATACAGCAAGCTCAAGGATCAAACCAACTAATTGCCTAAATAATAGTAAATCCTAATGTCCCTAACCCTAACGTAAGTGCAATGTCCTTAAGATCCGGAAAAGTTGCAGAACTAGCCCTAGAAAAAAATAAAGAAGTTGTTGAGGTCACACCTGAACCTGAACCTTCAATTGTTGTTGAGCCTGAAAAAGAGTATGTACCACCGATTCCTTTTCCACATATATTACTGAAAAGTAAGAAGATTGATGAGGAAGAAGAGCATTCTGTTTTTCATATTGAATTGATTTTTGAGTTGGTTGATGATACTTGTACTGATTTGTTTGCAGCTGATTTTCCATCATTGTCTTATTTTGATGATAGTTACTCATATGACGACTGTATTGAAACTAACCTTTATTCTGAGATTGAGGCTGCCTTGCAGGTTAACATTTTTCCTATAGATGGAATTGTTGAAGTTGTTTATACAGTTGAAACTCTCGACATCTCGGCTGCCCCAACCAAACATTCTACTGAACAACCACCTTCTGAACCACTTCTTGAGGATTTATATTATTCATCAAAGCTTCAATTTGAGCAGGAAGAAAAGTTACTGCATGAACATAGGAAGAGAATTGGATGGACCTTGGTTGACACTCATGATTTTAGCCCATCCATGAGTATGCGTAGGGTCTCAATTGAAGATGGAAGAAAAGCGGCGAGGCATCCCCTTAATCCTTTGATTCTTGATGTTGTGAAAAAGGAGACCACTTTCACATGCCCATTCGACACTTTTACTTATCGAAGATTCTTCTTTGGTCCTGGAATAAAATTCGAAGGCACTAATAAATATTTCAAGGTTAATGGATGCTACTCAAAGTTACTTTATGACATCCCCACTTTGGAAGAGGAGCCTACAAAAGATCTATCTTTGGAAAAGGATGCTTATGTGATCACCTATCCACTTTGACTACTCGGGTGTGTTCTTTCCTTTTTCTCACTCTTATTTTATATTTATGTTCTTTTATTGAGGACAATGTATGTTTTAAGTGTGGGGAGGGAGCCATTTTTTTATTTTGTTTTATTTATTTTGTTTTGGTTTTGTTCTTAAATAAAAAAAATATTTTTTTTTTACTTTGAAACATGCATCTTTTGTAATTTTTAGGCTATAGATTAATTTGAGGTTAGATTGTGGAGACTTGGGAAAAATTCATAAGATCGATATCGTTTTAACACTTTAAGTCTCTCGAATATGGAAATCGATTTAAATATTTGTTATGACATAGCCTTGAGTTCTTATCCTTTAATAGCTCTTAAGTAGTTTATCTAGCAGTCAACACCATCTAGAAATTAAACACTAAGTAATTAAGCTGATGCAAATAAGTGAATGATCTCGTACTTAATAAGAAGTCTAAGTAGGAATCCGTCTTTTAAGTTAGATGACCCTCACCCGGTCACTTAGGCTAACGGTTGTGAAACCTTAAAAAAAAGCATAAGCGTTTAATTTTGAATTGTTGAAAATATATGGATCATAGTCACTAACAAGCTTATTTACCATGTGTGTAAATAAATAAAGGGCTTAATGTGATTGCATTAGAATGAAAGAGAGCAAAAAGGAGGATGAGTAAGTTAGACTTAAGCATAATAACATGATTTTGATTGGTTTGTATAGGAGGGAGCTTATGACCGCACAATTGTGGATTTGTGTTCTTACGATATCCTTAGTCTGCAAAATTAGTACCTATTGGTGCAATCTTGACCAAAGAAGAGTTTACAGCCTAGAATGAGTATCTAAATGCTTTTTGTTTTTTATGAGTCTTGATAATATTTTGCTCGGAGTGCAAAAGTTTAAGTGTGGGGGAATTTGATCAGTACATCTTCATACACATTCTTCTATTGTTATACTTAGGCATTCCTACAGTTGATTTGAGTATTTTTACTATTTTAATGTGTTTTCATATTTAAGTTTGTTTTTACCTTTATTTTATTTTCGCAGCTTATTTTCAGCTTTAGCGGTTATTTGATATCTGTCCACTATTTGAATCATAACTAGAGCTGCGAGAATCGAAATTTCACGTTCTAATAGGCGTTAAAAAGATAAGACAGAGAGCTACAACTTTTATGTTTGAGGCAGAGGATAATTCATAGTATAGTAGATCCAAATAATTCGTTAAAGTCAGGACCCGAAATCTGCCATTTGAAATATTTAATTTTGGGCCGTTTTTTTTAATGTTTTTTGACCCAGTTGGGTTAAAACCAGAAGTGTTAATGCTTTCTTATACCTATCAGCTGTACTACTGTCACTTGACCTTCTTTTTACGAATTTCATTGTGTTTTGTACGGTTTTCATGGAAAACTAATTCTCAAGGAAAATCCCGCTGCTTACGGGGTCCATCACTTTGAGGTTATTATAATACCAATTTAATTCGATTTCTGTTCAATTATTTCCTATGAAATCATTTGCTTAATTTGATTGCAATTGTTTGCTTAATTCGATTGTGTTCATAGGATAGAATTGATTAAATTCGATTGTAATCATGTTCCTAAATTTAATTGTGTGTTATCGTTTGCTTAATTCGTTAACTCGTCATATTCTTAACCTTTTGCTTAATTCGGCAACAAGAACATAATTCGTATGATTTTGATAAGCGTTTGTCTGATTAATATCATAATCGAATAGGATTGAAGCCGCTTAGGGATTGGTGTTATAATAGCCGATGATAAGTCGGAATCCGAATCAGTAGGAATAACCGTTTTAGCTTAATTGATAATCACTTATTTTAATCACTTTTTCTCTTGTTTTATAAATTAAAACTTAAAACCCCGCATAAAAATTTTCTTTAGTTGGTTGAAATAATATAAGAATCCTTGTGAGAATGATACTCGAGTTGTCGTTACCGTTACTACTGTTTTAAAAAATACTTGTTTTTGATCTATGCGTGACAGTGGATCAATAGATAACCCATCCAAGGCTAGAAGTAAGCAAAATGGTTCCCGTCGGGTACGACGAATGCTTAAGGTGCTAGTACATTTCTTTCACATAACCGACCCCCTTTCCCATTTCTCTTTCCTTTGGGTTTTATCAATATTTTCCCTGTTCCTTTGAGACTAAATAAAGTTCGGTGGTGACTCTGTTATATATTTGAGTGTGCGATTCACTCAGGTATAATCCCTCCAGCTTCACATCTTAGATGGGAACTAGATTGTATGTCGGTTATCCAGGTGAGATAACGAAGGGTGACATGCAATGTTTCTACTTTACCCCTCGATTTTTTAAATACTCAAGGGGAAAAACGTTGAACCTTGAGTGAGTTTGATCCGCAACAACTACATATTTTTATTTTTAAAAGACATCTCTTTACCTCTCGATTATATCTATAACCAAATAAATATTGGGTATTTGCATGCATTTGTTTCTAATATAAAATTAAAAAAGGATTAGATAAATAAAATAATTTTGCAGTTACATTATCAAAGATTATGTTAGAAAACAAACCTTCAACGAGATTTTTTTTCTGCACTTGCAATTCATCACATAAATCTTTGGCAAAGTAAATACGCTCTCACCAATCACATATTAAATAAACCTATTTTTTTTGCTCTTGCAATCTAAAACAGTGATACTTTTACTTTGTAAAATCTCACGGCGCTCTGATTAAACTTAGAGGGTTTCATAACAACTTTTGAATTTCACAATAATGAGTTTCTTATGGATTAACTATTGAAAAACAAGTGTGAGTTCTAAGTCCTACATTGCTTATAAAAGTAGAGGTTGAACACTTTATAAGTGAGAGAATCCATAACCCTATCACCTTAAGGTTTTGGGTGAATATGTGGTATATGTATCACTTGTTTGGGCAAGTCTTTGACCTTTAGGTAAGTGTTTGACCTAACTTAAATGCTTCCCCCTCATGATGTCCTATAAGTGGTATCAGAGCCTAGTTCGAATAAGAGACCGACTTCTTGTGTCGAAAGTCTTCCTGATATGATGGTTAAGCGACGTGTTTTGTTGAAATGGCCATGACGAGATAATGGTGTCTCTCAATGGCGGTACAAGCATATGGATGAAAGAGCTTCCGCTTGAGGGGGAACATAGTGGATGAACTCATACTTGAGGGGGAGATTATTAAGAAACAAGCGTGAGTTGTGTTGAGAAAAAATGTGAGTTCTAAGTCCCACATTGCTTATAAAATTGGAGGTTGAGAACTTTATAAGTGAGAGGATCCATACACCTATCACCTTAAAGTTTTTGGTAAATATGTGTGTGTATTTCACTTGTTTGTGTGAGTCTTTGACCTTTAAGTGAGTGTTTGGCCCAATGTGAATACTTCCCTCTCATGATGACCCATCGATCTCTCATTAAATTGCAATTTTTCTGTTCAAAAAATACAGTTTGGAGGGTTTGCAATTTTCTCCTTAAAAATTGCAATTTAATGAGAGAGTTTGTGATTTTTTTTTGTAAATATTTGAAGTTGAATAATGAATTTGTGAGTTTTGTTTTTGAATTTTTTTTCTTTTTGTGGGAATGTTTTCGTGTGTGTATGTCATACCCCAATTTTGTCCTACCTGTATATTACCTTCATCTGTATTTCCATCCACTAACCATTATTCAGAAAATCCAAATAATATGTTGTTCTTGCTCATGGTGTTGTTAGGGTGAATCAGGTTTCATTTAGGGTTTATGTGCCGATTCAAGTCATATGTGTGTGAATCGGAATATCAGGTTATGCTGAGTATTAAAATTTTCATGATGGAGAATCATGTGGAGTTGGTTCATTTTTCAATCAGGATTTTGAACAAAGCAATTCATATCAAGTCATGTTTTTTGATTTCAAGTGATGTCATTGTTTCAAGGTTTCAATGCACTTCTAGTTTGACTTTAATGGAGTGTTTAAGGTAGCCAAAAGTGGTTTCAAAGGTGTTCAAAACCGATTTCAAGTGCATAGTTCATGGAAAATTCATTCAAGATTTCAAGAACGAAATTCAAGTTCAATTAGAAATCAAAGGGGAAATTGATCCAAAGGAATCTAGAATGCACAAGTAGTGATTCAAGACCATGCAGTTCAAAAATTTAAAGTCTATGAAGTTCTACACAAAGAATACAAGGCCCATGATTTTTTGGTGTTACATCTCCTTGTTACAAAAATATAAAGCCCAAAAAAATAGAAGTCCATCCATTTACAAAAAAAATGATCCAAAAAGAAGCATGGTTCTTAGCCCATTAAAAGACCTTTAAAAAGTCTTGTAACAAAATTGTCCAAGCAATAACAAAACTTCATTACTTCACCAAACCATGATATGTTCACAAACTTTTCCACCACTCTCCACAAGGAAGTCGTTCACGCTGAAGTAACATGCCAAACACACAAAGCACGCGACACCTCAACACATTATACCATCAGCTACGCAACAGAATAAAAAGGGACCTGCAAAACCGTACGCAACCATGACAATTACAACGCCATGTTATAAGCAAACCCACCACAGATATTCACAATGGTACAACCTGTAACGCAACAGCAACACATGATTTGTTCTCTCACCCAAAACCAACAAACGCAACAATTCTGTACCACTGCTATGACACCACAAAAACACCACACGAGAGCCAAATCGCAACCTTCAACGCCACGACAAAACCATCAACAAATTCCATCTCATGTTCTCTCAATACTTTCCACATTTACCCCTGAAGAACTCTATAAAAGAGAATTTAATCTTCACAATTGAAAAAAGCTTAGATAGCCATCTGTCGCGGTGAAAATCGGATACCAAACTATTGATTAGTTTGAATCTTTAATTCATTTTGCAACCGAACTTTGATTTGTCCAATGGAAGGGATAAAGATCGAAATTCCCACAATGCAATGCAAATGCAAGCTAGAGAGTTTTAGGTTCGGAGGTTGGTTAACTTAGGGAAGGTGCTAGCATCCTAAATTTCTGTAGTACTCTACAGGAACATCTTGTTTTATGTTGTTTATTGCTATGGTTTATCTGCTTAATGGTTGAAAGACCTAGGGGTTTATTTCTAAGTATACTCGATAAGATATCGCATCTTATGCCTACATATCCTTACGGGAGTGGAATCAGAGTATTTGTAGTTCCCCTAAAGGGTATGAGGAGTTCTTTGACTGTGGTCAAAGTTCTTACGGGTTTAGGGTAGTTGATTGATTGATTTTAGGAGAAGAGGTGCGTTGTCGTTTTAAGGGAGATTTAACCACCACAAGGTGTAGGAATGTAGTCTTTGCATCGTCTTAAGAAAAGGGCTCAAGTACTCGGATAGGGATCGACGAGGTACGCCTTTATCTCTCTTAAGGCAAAGTTCCTACGGTATTGATTGTAATTGACGTGGGGTGGAGATTCTATCTCGCTTAAGATGATTTGGCATCTTTCTCTAATGTGTTTGAATAATTGTATTGTGTTGAGTTGTTGATTGTGTTTTGTCTAAGTTGTAAGATAAAGGTCCTTCCTATGGGGTAGGATCTAAACTTAAGAAGATCGACTTGAATGGATCAAGGATCAAGGGGAATGTGATGCAAATGATGCACTACACACAAGTATTGACTCATGTGTAGGTTTTTCCTTTGGACGGAATGCGATGCAATGAAAAGTAAAATGCAATACTGTAAGTTGCTTGTAAAATAAATTGCAGAAGGTAAATTGCAGAAGGTAAAGCCATACACATACGCATGAAAGCGCTGAAGTGTGTGAGAGTGAATGTGTCGTGAATGTGATGGTGCACGATTAAGTTGTGTTTTTACGCTGTTGTTTGATTTTAATCGTCTGATTTGATTTTAGTAAAGAGTTGTATTTGATTATTTTGGGCGGATTGATTTTAAGCGGGAAGTTGTATTAGTTTAGCGAGTTGATTTTAATGATTAATTTGAGGAAAAAAATTAGATTAATTGGTGAGGTTGATTTTAGAAAATGTTACTTTAATTTTATTAGCAAAAAGATTTTAGATGCGTATTAATTTTAAATAAATTGGAATTATTAAATAAAAATGTTTTTTTTCCAGATATTATCATAAAAATAGAAATGACTTAGATTGAGTAAAAGGTTTATTATAATTATTCTAAAAGTTGTTTTTTAAGTACAAAATGGTTTTTTTAAGATATATTATTAACTACTTAGAAAAGAATTTATTTAGTTTATTTAAAATAAAAAGGAGGATTAAAAAAATCTAATTAAATAGTTAATTTAAAAGAGTTATTAGTTTGATTTTATAAGAGAAGTTGATTAAGGTTAATTTATTTAATAAAAAAACTGATTAAGTAGTCAATTAAGGTGGTTAAGTGGGATAATAGGGATTATGTGTGTGTTTAGTGTGAGTGGTGAGTGATCGTATAGGATTACCAAACAACCAAAACAGAAAAAAACGAAAACAAGAACCCTAATGCCCCAAATTGAACTCCCCCCCCCCCCCCCAAATCGATCGATCAGCCGTTGTTCTCCGTATCTCCTTCCCAGATCGCGACCGGTTTCCTCCTCCTTCACCGTCTCTTTCTTCGATTTCTACTACCTTCTTTCGTTCTTTCATCTTCCACTGTTCCTACACAAGTCAAACGAAAGGCATAAGATGGTAGCAACAAGAAAATAGCAAAAGCTTACGATTGATGGTCAGCGGAAGTCTTGACGGAGGTTCGATGGCGATTTCCAGTGGATTTGCGGTGCTTCCTGGTGATGACACGACGGATTGGTGAAAACGATTTCCGGCGAAGGCCTGAAGGTGATCCGGTTTGATGACGACAACCTCCGAAGATAAGTTCTCCACTCTTTCTCATGTATCCATGTTTTTGGTCCCCCCTCCCTTCTTCCTATTCATCTCTTTATATAGGCCTCGGTTGGGATTTCCTGATTGAATTTGATTAAAATCAAATGAATGCTGATTTGGGCTTTTCCATTTTGGGGTTAATCAAATTGAAACTTTCTCCTTTCATCGATTGTATTAATGATTTGTTAATTTCCTGATTTTGTAGTTCAATTGAGAATCGAATCTTCTTGGGAATATTCATGATTGAATTTGCTAATTTGGGATTGCGTTTTGGCAGGTGTGAAAAGCAATTTCTCTGGGCCAAAGGGTGAATTAGAAGCCCAAAGGGGATTCATGTTTGATGCGTATCCTGGAGAGATTGTAGTTGGTTCTTGCAATAGCAGTAGTCATGGATCCTCGCTTCAAGATGAAGCTTGTTGGGTTTAGCTTCACAAAAATCTACGGTGATGATGCTTATGAATTTGTCAAGATCGTTGATGATGGAATTCATGAACTATTTAACGAGTATGTGGCTCTTCATTGACACCGGCTGTTGAGATTGTTGAACAGGGTAAGCTTCAAATGCTTTGGTGTCCTGGTCCCTGAAAGCCTAAAATATTTCTTAAGTCTCTTATTGTTGAATGACTGTATTCACGTGTTCACGTGGTTGGAAATGCAGGTTCGGCAGGCAGGTTGCCGCAGTTGTGGCAAAAGCTCTGGCAGGGTTCCTTGGCAGTAAGTTTTATGAGTATCCACCAATACCTTTTTAGCACTTTCACCAGCCTCGTAAGATGCATCAGAATCCTCTAAAACACAATGATTCACTTGTTTTTCTTATCTTTGACAGGTCTTATGTTCTCTTTGCGTGGGAATTGGACTGCAATAATTCTTTCTGGTTTTGTAGGGTGACCAAACAACCATGACAGCTGATATCGGTGTTCCAGAGAGTACAACAGTGATATATCTCGAGCCAAGGTGACGCAAACTATCTCCCGGCTTTTCTTTATTCACGATGAACCGTCATGCATCATAACAGTTGCCGATGCTCTTGACTTTATTCTTCTTTTGTAGTTGAAAGCAATGTTGTCATTATGGCAAAGATAAACAAAAGCTCAGAATAACGCACCATTCGGCGTAACACGCTTTGATAAAAAACTTTCAAGTCTGAAAAATGTGTGTGGCATCCTTCTGCCTTATCCGGTACGCAACTGATATACCGAATTTCTTAAGTTTTTCGATGGTGCTGGCGTCTCTTGTAATCACTTTTGCTTGAATACTTATTTCTCTTTGTTTTCATAAATTGCTAGGATTTGCTCTGCACAAGAGAACTTGAACTTGGATTCCTCTGTTTCGGTTGCAGGTCGAAATGAGTCCTGTGAGGATTAACGAAGGCTGTTATATTTTTCAGCTGAATTACCCGCCTTACTTGCCTTGAATACGTGCTGCCATGGTTATTGGTTCTGAAGCTTCCCTGAGGTACCATTTTCTTTCTAACGGCGAAACCGGCACATCAGATAAGGTATTAAGACCTTATGTGGTAGATAACCTCACAAGTCCTCTTGAAAATTGTGTTAATCGTGCTAAACTTTTGGTTGCGACTGTTTTTTTTTTGTAACAGGCTCAAAGATTGCGAATAGATGGCTATGAAGAGTGTTCTTTGGGCTGTTGTGGCAACTTCATAGAATGTGCAGCCATGGGCTGAGACTGACGACTCGTTGCAGGAACGGTAGCACACGAGACTGGGTGGACAAAATTCCTTCCAAGACTATCATGGTTGTATGGATTGTTAATAGCTTTATCAAGATGGAAGGTCTTGGTGGATAAACTCACCTATCCCGTGGTCATAAGCTTTACCATTACATTTACTCTTGCAGGCCAAATGGTGTTGCTTAGAGGACGGTGTGGTCATGCTCGAATCATCGAGGGAAGCTTTTCCTTTCTCATATTCTAATTATGGACAAATATGTATCTCCTAACTCTGATCTTTGTTTATTGTGGCAGGTTATGGCTGAACGTTGACGGTGCGGGTTCCTAGCAGTGACCTTGTGGAAGAACAGAATCACGATCAAATGAGCACGTGAGCTGGAATTTACTGGAGATGCGGTACAATTTTACGAACATGAAGCGCGGTGCTATGTGAGAATGTTATTCCTACTGTGATTTCTAAATAAGGTCGCACTCTTATCTATTGATTGTAGGTCCTTGGAGGCTGAGATACTGACCCTGATTCTTGTGTTATGCAGGTGAAGATACCGGCGGCCGACGACCTCCGTTATGATAAAGTTGCAACAGTTGCTGCCCATGTGAAGAATGTTGCTGCTGGGTTTGGTATCTTGGCACTATGTGATATTCGTTTGTGAAGCTGAGATAAATGGACAAGGGTGTCATATCAGGATTGTCACAGTGAAACAATATTGCCTACATTCCCTTGTACTCTTAAGGTCTGTAAAGGAACATGCCTTCACTTGCCGCATGGTTTATCCAAAATTGTTTGTATGTACCAATTCCCTCACACATCACGATTGATATTGGAAATGGTGTGGAGATTTGATATTTTAAATGTAAGGAAATATTGTAACTTGGATCCTTGAATCCAATGAATAATAACCTGAGTTGTATCATTTGCATGAGTACGACCTTCTTTAATTTGAATGCTGGAATCAAATGGAGTATGTGAGTTTCAACATGAGCTTTTATAAATTTAAAATTCTCACATTCTATGACGTTTTAAGTTTAATCTTGGAAACAAAAACCTTGTTCTTTGAATCTTGGAATTCCATTTTCCTTATCTTTGTGTCAAACTCTGGTACTGTTATAGGCGAAACCATGGTGTGGTCATACAACAAAATGGTAACATAATTGGGGATGCCAATACCCAACAAGGAACGAGCCATTATGCCACATATTAAAGAGATAAATTTTAAGCCCAAAGAGGTCACACTTATATTACTATCAATAGCCTTTACCTCCTTTACTAATATCACACCTCTCATAACAGCGGATACTTCAATGTAAAATTTATTGAATAATGTCATTATCTGAAGTAATGCTTGTCATCTTGATTCCAACTAAATTGGTACTTGAATGAACTGTTTGAGATATAAGCCAAGATATAAATAAAGAGATACCTAAAGGCTTAATGAAAATCGAGCATTCTTGACTCCCTCGATCCCTCATTTTCTCATAATGTGCATTTTCATAAAATAGACGCCTTTTACTCGATATGGTCCCAATCTTGATGAATCTCATGGCAATGAGGATAAATTCTTGTGATGTGGTTTGTTACAAACTTTAACCATGCTAAAATGGAAAGAAATCCCCGAGGGGGTGAGTTGGCCTTGTCCTGACTCTAGGGCCGCGTAGGAGATGAGAAGTTCACACAAAGCCTTCACGGCTTCCTGAGCTTTCAACAACAAACCTAGCTTCATAAGACACGAACAGATGGGTTAGAAAGGTTATTCATGTATAAATGAATGCTATCTCCACCCGATATTATTGCGTCTGCACAAATTGGTTAGTCTCATAAATATTAAATAAAGTCAAATAGAAAATGCGCAAAAAGAGGTGGCATCTTACGGTCAAAAATTAGGGTGCAACACCATCAAAATGCTGCAGAAAAATTCATAAACAAAACCTTTCATTAATCCTCAAAGTCTCTTCAAATCACAACATCAATTTTCAATAGAACCTTCAATCATCACTCCGAACCTTCACAAAAATCCCACAACGCACTAAGCGATCCTTCACAACCCAACCTTTACTCGAAGCTTTTACAACCTCAACCCAACCTTCTTTATACGACTTCAACCCAACTTCCATTTACAAAACCGCAACAACAACCATTCAAACCCAAAATCAAAACCCAAATCAGAGAGAATAAAGATGAACGAGAGATTGAGATGGAATAAACTGAAACCTAAACAGAACAAACCTGATATGTGATTGAAGGAAATGGAGTCAAAGATATCTTAATCGAATGATATGAACCAAGTTGAATTTGAACGAGGAGGCGAGCGGAGGAAGATTTTTTTTCGTCGATAGGTTGTATTTTCACCGTCTTTGTTTGACCTGATGCAGACCATTCACGTCTTGTGTTTTTTTTCTTGACTATTTTGTTATGGTTTTAAAACACTAATTTGAGATACTTGATGGATTTAAGAAATGCCCTATTTCATTTTGATGTTGTTGTGATAATGCTTTCAGAAGCATGAAGCTATGTTTTTTTTTGCTTTTGTTATTTTGTCAAGTGTTAAGAAATGAAAAGGGATGAGGGATTTGGCTATGGGCTGGACTGCGCCTGATCTTGTGGATCTCGGGCTTGAGGGACCCGTTTTGGTTCGGTGGGGTTCTTAAGCTTTTTTTTCTTTCTTATATTTGTTGTATAATGGTGAGATAATGGGCTGCTAAGCCCATATGATTCTCACTTAGTCTCTATACCTCCATCTTTTTCAATGCAGCACCCCTCCCTACTTTAATCTCCTTTTCTTTATTTTATTTTTCTATATTTTTATGCTTTTTGTTTTTATAATTTACTATTTATTTTGTAATATTTTCCTTCTCTTGATTATTTTATCCATGATTTCACTACGTCAGAATTGACTTTTAGCAACGCATACAAAGACAACGCTTTTAGAAAAAGCGCTGCTAAAGAGTCATTAAAAAAAACAGAAAAAAATTGCTTACCAAAGACAACGCTTTTTAAAAAGCGCTGCTAAATGGGAGCCCAAAGAAAGTGCTTTCTAAAAAGCGCTACTAAAGGGGGGACCTAAGAAAGCGCTGCTAAAGGGAGGGTGGGGGGTCTAAGACAGCCCTATGAAAGCGCTTTCCTAAAGCGCTGCTGTAGGTGTAATCTACGAGAGCGCTTTTTCTATAAAGCGCTGCTATATGGGGTACATAAGAAGATCTTTGAGAGCGCTTTTTAAAGCGCTGCTAAATCCATTAAAAAGCGCTGCTATAGGTTTAGTTAAAATTAATTTAAAATATCCACCAGAATTTTTAAAAGAAACAGAACAGTCACCGTCATCGCGTATTTCTTTCTTTCTTCTTCTCTGGCGAACAAAGTTGCCCTATAAACCCATATTCAGTCACCGTCGCCGTCCGACCGTCGCCCTCCTCTGTTGCATTTCGCTGCCGTTCACCGTCCGTTTTCGATAGCCTCTGCTCGTCTGCATTGCATTTCCGCCATTGTTACGGTATTTGAAGTTTTACTCTGGTTTTCTTTTTTACTTATATTTTCACCATTGTTGCTGTAATCTTTAAGACAAACTGAATATGTTTTTATTATTTGAATGCAATCAAGTTAAGTCATTTTCTGTCATCTTGTTGTATGGATATCTACATGTTAAATCTCTCTATTGCATGTTATATATTTTGTATTTCAATCTACATGTTAAGTCTCTCTGTCATTGTTACGGATATTTTGTATGTTTTAGATTGACAAACAAGAGTTTGGATTGAAACTAATGAATTGTCCTGGGAACTGTTTGGTGTTTTTATATATTTTGATTCAATGTACTAATAAATTTAGAACAAGAGTACAATTAGAAACAAGGTGAATAGAACCAATACACTACGATAGTGAGATATTGAAGGTTAGTCAATAGTGAGAGATGAATAGAATCAAAAAAGTGAAGATAGTGTGTAAAAGTTGTACAAATGGAGAATGCAAATTAGTGGTGAGTTTATATGATGATGAATGTTAGTGTTGTTAAGTGATGGCTAGGTGGTAGATAGTTTTGCAAGGTGAATAAAGAATGGAAGAGATTGATAAAAGTTGTACAAATGGAGAATGAATAGAATAAAAAAAGGAAGGGAAAAGTGAGAGAAAATGAATAGTTAATTAATTAAAAAATATTAATGTAACTTGATAGAGCATATTTTTTTTCAATATAGTTTGGAAATTCCTATTTTTTAAGAGAGTAACCAACAAATATGGTTCTATATGATATGGTTTTATATGTTATTATGGTTTTATATGTTGATGGTTTTATATGTTTATATGTTATTATGGATTTCTCAATGTTTATATGATATGTTATTATGGTTTTATATGTTTAGTTAGGATTTCTCAATGTTTAGTAAGGGTATCATTTTAGTTTAAGGATTACCTAGTATTTTTAATATGATTTGTTTTGGTGGATTATCTAGTATTTTTGTTTTGGTTAATTATTAATATGATTTTAATAAAATTTATATTTTGTCTGCTATAGGGGTTACCTGTGAAGAGCAAAGTTGTGATCGTTTCCAAGTATCCTACTATGTAGCATTCTTAGAAGTTAGTGATTTCCTTACAGGTATTCTCTATTTTGTTTAACTTTCATAGTTTAGTGTAGATTACTCAATTAGTATGGATAAAAAATGGATGTCTGGTAATCAATTGTCAAAAGAGTACGAGAATGGGGTATCGAAGTTCGTTAAGTTTGCTGTTGAACACGCCAAAGACCCCAGTAGGATCACATGTCCTTGCTTAGGATGCTGTTATGGGCGTCGAGTTGACGTCGTTCAGTTGGAATCTCATTTAATGAGACATGGAATTGATCGAAGTTACACATGTTGGACATTACATGGTGAGATAAGTAACGAGAATGTTGAACCCCGGAATAATACGACATGTGCTTCAAAGGACAATGGCAGGGATACATATGATTGTGATCGAGTCGAAGAGATTGCAGAAGCACTTGAAGAAGATCTTCAAGATTGTCCCAAGATATTTGAGAGGTTGGTAAGCGATGCAGAAAAACCGTTGTATAAAGGTTGCACTACTTTCACAAGATTTTCCGCGGTATTAAAGTTGTACAATTTAAAGGCGAGTAATGGATGGTCGGATAAAAGTTTCACAGAGTTGTTAGCCCTACTTCAAGAGATGCTTCCGGAGGATAATGTTCTTCCCAATCGAACCTATGAAGCTAAAAAAATGTTATGCTCTATTGGCATGAGCTATGATAAGATACATGCTTGTCCAAATGATTGCATTTTGTTTCGAAATGAATATGCATCATTAAACGAGTGTCCTAAATGTGGTGTATCTTGGTATAAGAAAAAATTGTCACCAGCAAAAGTATTATGGTATTTTCCTATAATTCCTAGATTCAGACGCATGTTTCGTAGTGAAACAGATGCAAAACACCTGACTTGGCATGCAGATAATAGAATTTTAGATGGGAAGTATCGACACCCGGCAGATTCACCACAGTGGATGAAAATTGATAATGATTATCCTGATTTTAGAGAAGAAGCTAGAAACCTTCGATTGACATTATCGACTGATGGAATGAATCCGCATGGTCTGCAAAGTATCTCACATTCCACCTGGCCTGTAATTATTATGATTTATAACCTACCTTCATGGCTATGTATGAAGCGTAAGTACATGATGTTATCTATGTTAATTTCTGGCCCTAAACAATCAGGGAATGACATAGACGTATACCTGACACCTTTAATCGAAGACCTAAAGAGTTTGTGGGAGAACGGTGTGGAGGTTTATGATGGATATAGGAAAAAAAGTTTTAATTTGAGGGCGATGTTGTTTGGCACAATTAATGATTTCCCAGCATACGGAAATCTATCGGGTTATAGCATTAAAGGTCAATGTGCGTGTCCTATCTGTGAAGAAAACACAAATTGGACGCGGTTGGAATTTGGTCAGAAGAATGTCTTTCTTGGTCATCGTAGATTCTTAAATTCTAATCATCACTACCGTGGATGGAGAAAAGCATTCAATGGAAATTTAGAACAACGTAAAGCTCCACCTACATTGACCGGCGAACAAATTTTTGAAAAGGTGAAAGATGTGAGTACTAAGTTTGGCAAGCCTTTTGCTCATACGCTTGTCACACGTGGGTGGAAGAAGAGATCAATTTTGTTTGAGTTTCTGTATTGGAAGTCGTTGTATGTAAGACATGTTCTTGATGTTATGCATATTGAAAAAAATGTATTTAAAAGTGTTATTGGTACGTTACTCAATATACAAGGAAAGTCTAAGGATGGCCTTAAAGCAAGAAAGGACTTGGTAGCAATGGGAATAAGAAATGAATTAGGACCCTTGAAGCAAGGAAATTTCACATATCTACCACCTGCTGCTTATACTTTATCTAGAAAGGAGAAAAAGATATTGTGTAAGTTTCTGAGTGAAGTTAAATTTCCAGAAGGATACTCTTCAGATATTTGAAGACTTGTTTCTATGAAAGACCTCAAGTTAAAGAGTTTAAAGACACATGATTGCCATGTTATAATGGAACACTTTCTACCAATAGGTATACGTTCTATTTTGCCAGAAAAAGTGAGAGGCGCAATAACTAAATTGTGTTTTTTCTTTAGGTCAATTTGTAGTAAGGTGATAGATCCTGCGACCTTACCAACATTGCAAAGAGAAATAGTTATTACTTTGTGCGAGCTTGAAATGTATTTTCCTCCATCATTTTTTGACATAATGGTACATCTAGTTGTTCATCTTGTGAAAGAGACACAACTATGTGGACCTGCCTATATGAGATGGATGTACCCTGTTGAACGTTATATGAAAATATTGAAAGGGTATGTGAAAAACCGAAGTCGACCAGAGGGATGTATTGTTGAACGATACATTGTTGAAGAAGCTATTGAGTTTTGTACTGAATATTTGTCCAACGTTCAATCCATTGGCCTCCCAAAATCTCATGTTGTTGAAAAAATAGTAGGTAAACAGTTAATTAGAAATAAAGTTGTGACAATTTCAAGGGATGAACGGGAGCAAGTGCATTTGTATGTTCTGCACAATGATATTGAGGTTGAGCCGTATGTTCAAATGCACAAGGACGTTCTCTGAGGTTTAAATCTGAATAGAAATGAAAATTGGATAGTACGTGAGCACAATCGAAGTTTTATAACATGGTTGAAAGAGCATATTTTTTCAAAGTTTTATTCTGATCCCGCTTCAATAACAGAAAGGTTGAGATGTTTAGCATATGGTCCAAGTTTGCATGTGTTTTCTTATAGCGCATACGCAATTAATGGATACACATTTTATACCAAGGAACAAGATGATAAAAGTACAATGCAAAATAGTGGTGTCACCGTGCTTGCCAAAGCAATGCACATTTCCTCGTATTATGGGGTTATCGAGCGCATTTGGGTGTTTGATTATGAGAAGTTTCAGATTCCTATCTTTGGATGCAAGTGGGTTGAAAATAATAGTGGCATACGAATGGATAAATCAGGTTTTTTGAAAGTGGATCTTAATAAGGTGGGGTACAAAGATGAGCCTTTTATTCTAGCCACGCAAGCTAAACAAGTGTTCTATGTCACTGATCTGACAAGTACGAGATGGTCTATAGTTCTTTTTTCCAACAAAGTAATCGATGATAACATTGGAGAAAAAGGGGATGTTGATGTTGAGAATGAATCTTATATTATAGATGATCCAGATGAGAATATTAGAGCGGACGAATCATATATTAGAAATGATCATAACGAGGGAATTTGGATCAATCCATCTGTCCGTGTTGTTAAGAGACAAGTAAACCCCGTTAAAACGAAAAAAAGAAAGAGATGTTAAAGGTACTTGTAACATATTATTTCTTATTTATATCATGCAATAAAATAACATATTATTTCTTATTTATACCATGTTTTTCTTCTTTATACATTTCTTATGTATATATTTCTTATTTACATATTTGCATGTCATTTATTTGATACTTTGGTTTTTCTGAATTACAGATATATATATATATATATATATATATATATATATATATATATATATATATATATATATATATATATATATATATATATATATATATATATATATATATATATATATATATATATATATATATATATATATATATATATATATATATATATATATATATATATATATATATATATATATATATATATATATATATATATATATATATATATATATATATATATATATATATATATATATATATATATATATATATATATATATATATATATATATATATATATATATATATATATATATATATATATATATATTATGGCCAGCAACGAGGAAACATCACATGATGGAAAACAAACAACAAAAGACGTGGAAGGCGATATTAAAAGAGGCATAACGATTATGAAAAAAATCATCCGTGCGAGAGATAAAGGAGTAAAGTATGATGTCCATTGGAATGAAAGAGATCAGTTAGTTGAGCCTAACGGTGCGTTGCTAACAAGTTACATCAGAGCACTTGTACGTTCGCAAGTTCCGATTACTTGCGATAATTGGAGAATTCCTTCATTACAACCGGCTAAAGATAAAATTTGGAGCGAGATTCAGGTATGATATTTGATTATTTTTAATTATGTTGACAATTATGTCTTTAAATTAATTATACTAACATGTTATATGTATGTGTGTTTGTTTGCAGAGATCTTTTAATATTGATGATCGTAGGAGAAAATATTGTATTCAATTGGCCGGAAAACGCTTGAGGGGATTTAGAGCGTTTTTAACAAACAAGTTTCTTAAAGATTCTGATGGAAACTTTGTTGACTCGGAGCGTCCAATGAAGTACGCGGATTTGATTTCGGATGAAGAATGGGAGACATTTGTTGCAAAGCGAAGAACAAAAGAATTTGAAGTAAGTACGACTTATCATGAACTATGTATAGTATATATACTTCTTCTAAAAGAGTTCTAATAAACTTTTTCTTTCAGGTTGTTAATGGCGTAAATCGTCAACGGGCATCAAAACCCGCATATCCATACAAAAAGGGGCGTTTGGGATATGCACGCTTAGAACAAAAAATAGTAAGTACATATAAATGCTTTAATATGATATATTTAAAAAAAATAGTAAGTATATATAATAGGACATAATGCTTTATTATCCGTCTTAATGCGTAGTTGGAAGAGGAGAAAAGTGATGCGACATCTCTTCCAGACCATGTTGTATGGAAGGCTGCCCGTGTGGGAAAAGATGGAGTCGTTCAGGAAGAAGTTCAACAAGTATTTGAACAATGTGTAAGTACAACGTTATCTTTGTCAGTAACTGGTCAAAAGTGTATAATATATTTATATATGCTTTTATCTATATTTCAGGAGACTCTATCCCAGACTATAACTCCCGCTGAAGACGATGATTGCAGGAGCTTACTGAGTCGGGTGTTGAATATTCCTGAGTATTCTGGGCGTGTGAGGGGTAAGGGATTTGGTGTCACTCCATCCAAACTGTATAAGCAGCCAAAGAAAAAAAATCCAACCAATAAAGAAGTGATGGATACTTTGGAGGAATTGAAAGCTCAGATTCGTGAATTACAGAAGGACAAGGAGAGATACATGTCAGAAAGGCGCACTCCAGAGAGTAAAGCTACTAGTGACAAAGATAGTATCGGTTGTCCGCATAAGCTTCCAGAGGTAATTGTATATATTACATTGAAATTAATTTAGCACAGTTTACTTAATTGACACATTAAATGATTATTATTTGTTTAGGGCATTTCACCTTGCCGGCTATATTTATCATCACCGACTCATCGAATGGTTGGCAAGGGAAAAGTGATAACACTCTGGGAGACTTACTTCACCACAAACCGCTCCCTTCTGGATTTTTGAAAGTATCTATTGATATTATGTTAGAGGGGGGGGGGTGCGTTGTTGCCTATACCAGATGCTGTTTCAGATGCAATAGTGGTGGGAGACGCAATAGGAGCGTATGTGGCATGACCGACAAATCTCATTTGCATAGATGATGAGGTAGGTTGAACCTTTTAATATTCAAATGTTTTATGATCCATACATGAAAGTTATTCTTACATTTACATTTTCTTATTTACATGATGATCTTAGACTCCTACAAAATCCAAATCAAAAGATGACAGAATTATTATGCGGGATACCGATTCAGCTGCATCAAAGAAACAGGTACTACTACAGTTACATGATTATCTTATTATACATTAATTACTGAACTTATATATGACTTTTAGGTTCATGATCAGCAGTCGCAACAAGTCAGCAAGGGTAAGATGCCTGAAACTTCCAAGGTGCCCAGAAAAGCATTTGTTCCTCGATTTAGGATGTGCCTTGAAACATATGTGGGAACATCAGATGTGCCTGAGGGTGGCATCCGTCAAATACATATGGAAGAAGGTATTTTCGGTTTTGAATATCCCGAAACAATTGCTAAGGAGGATTTTGACCAGGTTTTCAAACATTCTGAATTGGGCGTCGGTGTTATGCATTCCTACATCAGGTACTTCGATCCATTTTAATTAAATAATTGAACATTTTAAAATTTGCTCGTTTAACTGAATATTCTAATGTTGATTATGTTTTTTAGGCTCTTGTATGACAAGTTGTTGGTCCCGAATGATTTGACTTCAGTATTCGCATTCTTATCTGCTAGCTGTGTAAACTCACGGACAATAGACCAGACACCAGATGCAGTCAAAGAGTACACAGTGCAGAGATTTATGAGCGCGACTACGGAGATGTTGTTCTTATTGCCATATAATACTGGCCATGGGTTAGATTTTATTCTAAATTCATTTATTATAATTGTTCGATTTTTGCCTTTCTATATAACATTTCCGTCTAAACTGTTGTCTTATTTTATAATGGACACTGGTTGTTGGTCGCGATTAATCCGAGGAAAGAAATAGTGTATTATATAGATTCATTGGATGGCGATGCAACAAAATATGAAAATCTGAGGAACATGGTTGATACGTAAGTGATGAGATATACTATTCTGAATAATTATATATCTTTATTTATTATGTGACATTGTTCTAAATATGCGTTTATATTATGTTAGAGTTATACAAATATTCAAAGCACAAAGAGATGCAACGATGCCAAAAAGCAAGACTAACAACATCAACTGGATCAGAGTGGAGGTATATTTTCCCATGTTTGACTGTTATAGTGGTTCTACTTGATAAAACTATTTAAACTATATATCCTGATAAATGTTCGTTTGTTTTTTCCATTTACAGTGTCCTCGTCAGCGCAATGGGATTGACTGCGGATATTTTGTATTGCACTTTATGAAGGAAATTATTCTTTCTGGTCAAATAGAGGTTCCAATCATGGTATGGATCAATTCATAAGTTATATGATTCATTTTGATAATTATCCGATACTTCATCTGAGTAATTAGTTTTAAAATTAAATCTTGCATGTTCTGTTATATTATGTAGTATTTTGATGAATTCAAGTGCGCTACTTACTCGAAAGCAAGATTGGAAGAAATTAAAGAGGAATGGTGTCAATTTATTCTTGAGTTGAGAATTGTATAAAGTTATCGGATTGGAAGAATTGTAATTATATGTAAATTGACTGTATTTGTGATGTTGTAATTCTGAGGATCGAATTTTGTTGTAACATATTTAAGCAGGTTTATGTGTATTAAAATGATTATGGGCAAAGTGATGAGTTACAATGTATACTTAAAGGCCAAAGTTTTGTATTTGTTCAGAGGATTTATAGTTCCATTCAAAAGTAGTTTGTTGAGAGGGTTTCCTATTTTTCCGTTTAAAAATGTTTTTTTTGAGAGGGTTTACAATTTTTCCGTTCAAAAATTGTAATTGAAAGAGAGTTTTCAATTTTTTCGTTCAAAATTGCAGTTTGAAAGATTTGCAATTTTCTCCTTAAAAATTGCAATTTAATGGCAGAGTTTGTAATTTTGTTTTGTAAAGATTTGAAGTTGAATAATGAATTTGTGAGTTTTGTTTTTTTTGGGTATGCTTTCCCGTGCGTAGAAATTTTTTTATTTTTGTTATTTTCTCAACATTCACTACTATCAAATTTTAATATTCAAAATGCTTTTATAATGAGGTTTTTAGGTTTCACAAGGATCACTAATGGTAGTGTCTTGAGTGTTGATACTCATTAAATAGACGACAAAGATTTGTTTATGGACGACGAGAAACACACTTATATTTTAAGTCAATAAAATATGTTCAAATAAAATATTTTACGTTGGCTATTTATAAAAGGCAATGTAAAATGTGTTTTTTTTTTAAATAAAAAGTTACAAGAAAATATGTTATCCCAAACGCCACGTACCTCTCGGTTTCTACTAAAAATCGAGCGAAAAAACTTTGTTTTTTTAAATTACATTGTTTACACAGAATATTAAAATAAATTATTTAAACAAATCCAAATTTTGACAAAGGATTCTTGGACAAGAACAAATCTTTTCAAATTTCTGATAAATTATCTGTTCCTACTAAGAGAATTTTTATTTTTTTGCACTTGCGATCCATTCTAGAGAGATTTCATTATCTTGAGCAAATGTTTTTATGATAAATTTTTTCACATGAAAAAGAACAAGATGATTGTGTTTAGTAGTAAATTTCTCAATGTTTTCTTTGATTGACAACTTAGGATGAACATTGAAGATTTTTTTCGTCTTGCAACCCATCCCAATAAATGATGTGTACAAGTTTGGAGCGACTACATATAAGTTAGGTTTAAGGTAAAATATGATTAGCGAGTGGTTTCATAGTAAAATATGTTAATTTAATCCATCGGTTATTAAATATAACCAAAAGAATAGATCATTAATTAAAAAAAAAGAAAAAGAAAGACACCACTTTTAAAGAAATAAAAATATAAACTGATGTTGTTGGGAATTCGAAACATGTCTTGAATTATTTTTCTCTCTGTTATATTTAGAAACCGAGGGAATATATGGTATTTATTATAAAAAATTAAACATGGCGCACCTTGACATTTTACCTCGGTTTTTGGTTGGGTGAGGTGAATGTTTTATCATAAAATGTATTATTTGTAGTAATGATAGCCCGTTTCTCCAATCTCTATCAGCATACTACTTGATACCCCTTCATGCATATTTTAGATAACTCAAATATATGCAATCCCAATCCTTTTTTCTCTAGGGCTTTCCACATAATCTCTCTCGAAACTATATTATAGGCCTTTTTCAAGTTAATAAAAACTAAGTGCAAGTCTTGTTGGTCCATCCGATACTGCTAAATCACACGTTGTAATATATAGATTGCTTATATGATCGACCTCCCATACCTAAAACCAAATTGATTCTCACTAATTTGTTTCTATTTTCCTAGTCTATGTTCAATCACTCTTTCTCATAACTTCATGGTGTGATTCGTAAGTTAAATGCATACAATTTTGTATACCCCTTGTTCTTATAGATTAGAATTAAAATGCCTATTCTTCTTTGACTCGACATTTGCTTTAACCTTATATTTTGTTAAAGAGTTTGATGAGTCACTCATTACTTCTATCTTCAAGAATTTCTCACACTTAAATAAGTCTATTGTCTAGCCAATCGCTTTATTGGTACTCACAATATTTTATGTTTCTTTTACCTATTATTTTTGAATCCACTGCTAGTAATTATAGTTTCGATCTTTTTCTCTAATGTCGAGTCTACTAGAGTCCGACGAGATATTGAAATGCTTAAGAAGATGTGTATCAAAATGCTGAAAAATGAGTTGTCAACCGCGGTACAAATGCATGTGAACAAAAAGAGTTTTTATTTGAGGGAGAACATTTTGGACTCACACTTGAAAAAAAATGTTGAGAATAATAGTCAAGTGTGAGTTGGAGTCCATATCATATACAAATGTGAAAATTTTAAACATTTATAAATGACAGAACTCACACACCTATCACTTTAGACCAATAACTAAGTTGGATAGATCATGCGTAGACTAGATAAGCTTGCATGTGGTTTAAAATGGCCATTTGCCAATAATTTACTACATTTCCCAAACTCTATAATTGCACCTATGACTCTGTATGCATTCTGAATTATATATTCCACTCACCCAATAAAAAAATTTGTAGTATCTTGTCTATTAGTACTACATTGCTTTTGGGATATTTAGTACCTTAATGATGGTTTTACGCAATAGAGTATCACTAACAGACCAGATTCATTGTGGAATACTGTGGTTGAATTGAAGCAATTGAAAACGAGTAAAAGATTATGGTGACGTGGTTTGCACTTAAGATAAGGTTTGGACGGTTACTTTACATTATCATAAGACGAGTTGTGTAAGCGAAATACCTAACCTTAAATTTTGACGTTAGTTTTGAAAATATGTCTATGAATAATATACACATTTCGAATCAATGATCATAACTCACTTGAAATGAAATCTAAATTATGCATGATTAGAAAATGACTCACTCATAATAATTGAACAAATTAGAGTTTGATGTCACTAATGTAATACTTTAAATTCAGAATTGACTAAATACAAATAGTAAATTGTAAAGATTTATAAAATGAATACATAAAATTGTCTTTTTCCTCCTAAAAATTGAAATCTTCATATTTGACACTTTTTACTATACACAACAATAATATTTATATTTTATCTTATCAAGTATGGTCGACTGTATAAATCAAATTACACCAAAATTTTTTATCAAAAAATATATTTTTATTCAATTTATTAATTTTAATATAATTTTTAATAGTTTCTCATGTATTTTTTCTTTAAATCTTCTTCTTCCTCTAGTTAAAATGTATACATAACAATTACCAATTTACGGTCCTTAATAGCAAACATCCTTTCTATAATATAATGTGGCCAATTTAGCTTTATTTTATTTTAGAAAATATAAATAAGATGTTTCTCACCATGGTCTATCAATAAATGACCATTTTTCTTCGGATTTGTTGGAATTATATTAATTAGAATGAGAATTGAAAAAATTTATTGATAATTAATGGGCAATAAATGAACACAAGTAAGAACTAATATAGAAGTGAATTTGAAAAGATTCATTTTAGTCCCACATTGAAGCGAATGGAAATATTAGTAGTGTTTATATATTCTAACTTGGTCAATTGGGTTGGGCCCTAAAGGACACCCAATTTTGTGAAAGGAGTGAGGACACACTCATTACCATCAAGAAACACACGCGCGCCGCCGTCTGTCCGGCCGGCTCGGCCCGGTCTAGATGAATTATTTTTTGGACCCGAATTTATAGAATTTAATTATCATTAATTAATTAATATAATTCGGTGGAAAATTAATTAATAATAATATTAATTAATTAAGAAAATAATTGGTCAGTAACTTCCATACTGACTAGATCCAGTCCTCCACGATTTTCTCATTCTCCCACCATTTTCTCCATTCACCACGAATTTCTCCCTACTCAGGTGCAGGTAGCTGCCTATAAATACAGGGTAGAAATTCAATAGTGAGCACTTCGGATTTCACAAGTTCACACGAATTTTGATTTCCATCTTCTCTCCCTTAATTCTCTTCATCTAAAATCTTTCTTTTCTTGTTTTTTCGACTGGTTATTTTCGCCAGATACTGTGACTTAGAAAGGAGTATTTCTAGAGCGATTTATCAGTGTGCAACTGATAATCGTATGTTTTTGAACGAGCTGTTTTATCCTGGAGGCGTCGTCGTAAATCGACTGCTTTGCATATTTTGGCAGTACGGCGAAACGTCTTAAAGAAAGCGACCTAGTACGTGACTCGTCCCGATAATTTCCTTGTGCCAAACTCAATTTTTTCAAATCCGAAAACAAAAATTTTAAGACGTTTTAATAACTGCCATGGCAACTGAGGAAATTATCGGTACTACTGCGACCGCTTCGGTCTCTGACAAACCTTTCAGGTTTGAGGGTTCCAATTTCAAACGTTGGCAAGCTAAGATGAAGTTTTTCTTAACTCTGAAAAAGGTTGCCCACGTTCTGACTGAGGATATCCCGGTTGTCCCTTCTACATCATCTGAACTACCTAATGGTAACTCACTTGCAGATCCAGACGGGACTTCCAAAACGTCTGACTCAGATGCTGCAAAAGCTAAGGCTGCAGCAGATGATCTACAACTCCAAAAAGAAATCGCCTTATGGCACGAGAATGATTATCTGTGCAAAAATCACATTCTGAACAGCCTTGCTGATGATCTGTACGACTACTACAGTAGCTACGGGACTGCTAAACAGGTATGGGAGGCTCTGCAAAAAAAATATGATACTGAAGAAGCAGGTGCGAAGAAATTTGCTGTCAGCCGCTACTTGAACTACAAGATGGTGGATGAGAAGTCGGTGGAAGCTCAAAGCCACGAAATTCAGAAGATTGCTCATGAGATTATTACAGAAGATATGCCCCTCAATGAACAATTTCAAATTGCTGTAATTATTGACAAACTGCCCCCTGGTTGGAAAGATTTCAAAAATGTGCTTCGTCACAAAACAAAAGAATTTTCAATCGAGAGTCTAATTACTCGCCTCTGAATTGAAGAGGAGGCTCGGAAACAAGATCCGAAAGAAGAAGTCTTAGTTATGTCTAACAACAAAAAGAAATTCGGTGCAGTTCTGAAGCCTACGGGCAAACCTTTAAAGAATCAGAACCGCAATGCTATGAACCGAACTAAGAATGGGAATCCCTCTAGGGCCCCATCGGCTCCATTTGCTAGGCAACAACCACCACCTCAAAGAAATGATGCTCCGGTTTTCTCTTGCTACAACTGTGGGAAACCGGGCCATATGGCAAAGAAATGTAGGAGCAGGCCTAAACCTGCAGCTGGCTCAAATGCTCAGGTTAACCTGACTGATAAGCAACTCATTGCCATGATCACTGAAATCAACATGGTTGGTGGAAGTGATGGTTGGTGGATAGACAATGGCGCCACTCATCATGTCTGCTATGTCCTGAATAAAGTTCCCAAGTCAAAAAGTAAGATCTCACCTTATGAGATATTAAAGAAAAGACAACCAAATGTGTCTTATTTGAGAACTTGGGGCTGTCTGGCTTATGTCAGAATTCCGGATCCGAAACGAGTTAAACTCGCTAGTAGAGCCTATGAATGCGTATTCATTGGGTATGCAGCAAACAGTAAGGCATACAGGTTTTATGACCTAAACGCCAGAGTAATTATAGAACCAAACGATGTTGAATTCTATGAAGACAAATTTCCTTTCAAATCGAGAAATAGTGGGGGCACACAATCGAGTCATATTCCTGTGATAAAAAGCACTGAAAGCAGCGACAATGTAGAAACAGAACTTCGAAGAAGTAAAAGAGCAAGATTTGCTAAAGACTATGGGCCCGATTATGCGGCCTATAATGTAGAAGAAGATCCAATAAATCTTCAAGAAGCACTGTCATCTATGGATGCAGACTTATGGCAAGAAGCCATTAAGGATGAGATAGATTCTCTAGAATCTAACAAGACCTGGCACTTAGTAGACTTACCCCCGGGTTGCAAACCAATTGGTTGTAAATGGGTTTTGAAAAAGAAACTAAAACCTGATGGAACGATTGAGAAATACAAGGCTCGCCTTGTAGCCAAGGGTTTTAGACAAAGAGAAAATATAGATTTCTTCGACACCTTTTCTCCGGTCACTAGAATTACATCCATTAGGGTACTCATTTCAATAGCAGTCATTTATAACTTAATAGTACACCAAATGGATGTTAAAACAACTTTTTTAAACGGTGACTTAGAAGAAGAAATCTATATGGAACAACCAGAAGGGTTTGTGATCCAAGGACAAGAAAGCAAGGTCTGTAAGTTAGATAAGTCTCTGTATGGATTAAAACAAGCCCCTAAACAATGGCATGAAAAGTTTGATAACCTAATGATAATTAATGGGTACAAAGTGAATGAAAGTGACAAGTGCGTTTATTACAAATCTGAGAATCGCATTTGTACTATCATATGTCTATATGTAGACGATCTACTTATATTTGGATCAAACGTTCAGGCCATTAATGATATGAAATCATTGTTATGCAATAACTTTGATATGAAAGACCTCAGAGAAGCAAGCGTCATCCTGGGTATCAAGATCACGAGATCAGACCAAGGAATTTCTTTGGATAATTCTCACTATGTGGAGAAGATCTTAAAGAAATATAAATACTTTGATTGTAAACCTGCATGCACTCCGTATGATCCAAGTGTGAAACTGTTTAAGAACACTGGAGAAAGTGTCAAACAAGCAGAATATGCGAGCATCATTGGCAGTCTTAGGTATGCCACTGATTGTACTAGACCCGACATTGCATATATCGTAGGATTGTTGTGCAGATTTACAAGTAGGCTGAGTAACGAACATTGGCAAGCTATTGAGCGAGTAATGAGGTACCTTAAAAGGACTATGGACCTCGGCCTACACTATCAGAAATTTCCTGTTGTACTAGAAGGGTATAGTGATGCAGATTGGATCACCTTATCGGATGATTCCAAAGCTACTAGTGGTTATATATTTAGTATAGCCGGAGGAGCTGTATCTTGGAAATCAAAGAAACAGACCATTCTGGCACAGTCCACAATGGAGTCTGAGATGATAGCATTAGCTACAACTAGTGAAGAAGCAAGTTGGTTAAGATGCTTGCTAGCTGAGATTCCTTTATGGGAAAAACCTATACCAGCTGTGTTGATCCACTGCGATAGTACCGCAGCTATTGTAAAAGTTGAGAACTGTTATTATAATGGTAAAAGACGTCAAATTAGAAGAAAACATAGCACTGTTAGAGATTGTATCTATAAAGGAGTTGTGAGAGTGGATCATGTACGCATTGATGAGAACTTAGCAGATCCTTTGACGAAAGGATTAGCTAGAGAGAAAGTCCATAATACTTCCAAAAGGTTGGGACTAATGCCTATAAAGCAATTAGTTACTCATGATGGTAACCCGACCTAAATGACTGGAGATCCCAAGACTTAGGTTCAATGGGTAATAACAAGTTGTGAGTAATATGAAAATGATCATGCAAGTAAAGCATGAATCCTGAAGTAATGAGAGGATGAGATAATAGAAACTCTTATTGAGATCTATACTCTGTATGAGGGAGTACCTAGGCTACAGGAGTACTCTTGATAGATTCACCTATGTGACTGTGGAACTGAGGCCAGTTCCTATGGAATTTCGAGGCAGAATTCCTAGAGCATTCACTAAACCGGGATACACGTGCAGGGCCACTAAAGCACGGGCTACAAGAATACACCTTACGGAAAGGTTGTGTGCAGGTCTGATGTCCGAGATAGAGTTCAAGACAATGGTGTCACTCTTGTTGAATCAGAATCCTACTCGCTACGCTAAGGTTTAAGTCGTAGACACCTTTGCTTATGCTCAATCTTAGAAACGTCTGACGTACTTCTAAAATCTCTTTTAAATTCATGTGGGGGAATGTTGGAATTATATTAATTAGAGTGGGAATTGGAAAGATTTATTGACAATTAATGGGAAATAAATGAACACAAGTAAGAACTAATATAGAAGTAAATTTGAAAAGATTCATTTTAGTCCCACATTGAAGGGAATGGAAATATTAGTAGTGTTTATATATTCTAACTTGGTCAATTGGGTTGGGCCCTAAAGGGCACCCAATTTTGTGAAAGGAGTAAGGACACACCCATGACCATCAAGAAACACACGCGCGCGCCGCCGCCTGTCCGGCTTGTCTCGGCTCTGTTCGGTCTAGATGAATTATTTTTTGGACCCGAATTTATAGAATTTAATTATCATTAATTAATTAATATAATTCGGTGGAAAATTAATTAATAATAATATTAATTAATAATTGGTCAGTAACTGCCATACTGACTAGATCCAGTCCTCCACGATTTTCTCATTCTCCCACCATTTTCTCCATTCACCACGAATTTCTCCCTACTCAGGTGCAGGTAGCTGCCTATAAATACAGGGTAGAAATTCAGTAGTGAGCACTTCGGATTTCACAAGTTCACACGAATTTTGATTTCCATCTTCTCTCCCTTAATTCTCTTCATCTAAAATATTTCTTTCCTTGTTTTTCCGACTGGTTATTTTCGCCAGATACTGTGACTTAGAAAGGTGTATTTCTAGAGCGATTTATCAGTGTGCAACTGATAATCGTAAGTTTTTGAACAGGCTGTTTTATCCTGGAGGCATCGTCGTAAATCGACTGCTTTGTATATTTTGGCAGTAAGGAGAAACGTCTTAAAGAAAGCGACCTAGTACGCGACTCGTCCCGATAATTTCCTTGTGCCAAACTCAATTTTTTCAAATCCGAAAACAAAATTTTTAAGACGTTTTAATAACTGCCATGGCAACTGAGGAAATTATCGGTACTACTACGACCGCTTCGGTCTCTGACAAACCTTTCAGGTTTGAGGGTTCCAATTTCAAACGTTGGCAAGCTAAGATGAAGTTTTTCTTAACTCTAAAAATGGTTGCCCACGTTCTGACTGAGGATATCCCGGTTGTCCCTTCTGCATCATCTGAACTACCTAATGGTAACTCACTTGCAGATCCAGACGGGACTTCCAAAACGTCTGACTCAGATGCTGCAAAAGCTAAGGCTGCAGCAAATGATCTACAGCTCCAAAAAGAAATTGCCTTATGGCACGAGAATATTATCTGTGCAAAAATCACATTCTGAACAGCTTTGCTGATGATCTGTACGACTACTACAGTAGCTACAGGACTGCTAAACAGGTATGGGAGGCTCTGCAAAGAAAATATGATACTGAAGAAGCAGGTGCGAAGAAATTTTCTGTCAGCCGCTACTTGAACTACAAGATGGTGGATGAGAAGTCGGTGGAAGCTCAAAGCCACGAAATTCAGAAGATTGCTCATGAGATTATTACAGAAGATATGCCCCTCAATGAACAATTTCAAATTGCTGTAATTATTGACAAACTGCCCCCTGGTTGGAAAGATTTCAAAAATGTGCTTCGTCACAAAACAAAAGAATTTTCAATCGAGAGTCTAATTACTCGCCTCCGAATTGAAGAGGAGGCTCGGAAACAAGATCAGAAAGAAGAAGTCTTAGTTGTGTCTAACAACAAAAAGAAATTCGGTGCGGTTCTGAAGCCTACGGGCAAACCTTTAAAGAATCAGAACCGCAATGCTATGAACCGAACTAAGAATGAGAATCCCTCTAGGGCCCCATCGGCTCCATTTGCTAGGCAACAACCACCACCTCAAAGAAATGATGCTCCGGTTTTCTCTTGCTACAACTGTGGGAAACCGGGCCATATGGCAAAGAAATGTAGGAGCAGGCCTAAACCTGCAGCTGGCTCAAATGCTCAGGTTAACCTGACTGATGAGCAACTCATTGCCATGATCACTGAAATCAACATGGTTGGTGGAAGTGATGGTTGGTGGATAGACACTGGCGCCACTCGTCATGTCTGCTATGATTGTGCTATGTTGAAGACATACATGAATGCTGAAGATAAGAAAGTGATGTTGGGAGATGCTCACACCAATGATGTTGCTGGAATTGGAGATGTTGAACTGAAGTTCACTTCAGGAAAGACCTTGATCTTGAAGGACGTCATGCATGTTCCTGAAATTAGGAAGAATCTTGTTTCTGGTTTTCTTTTGAATAAGGCTGGGTTTAGTCAAACTTTAGGGGCAGATTTGTACACCATCACTAAGAATGGTATTTTTGTAGGAAAAGGGTACGCCACTGATGGCATGTTTAAGTTGAATGTTGATTTGAATAAAATTTCTCCTTCTGTTTACTCTTTGTGTGACTTTAATATTTGGCATGGTAGACTTTGTCACGTTAATAAACGATTCATTTCTAATGCAAGCAACATAGGCCTAATCCCTAAACTAAATGTCAATGATTCCAATAAATATGAATTTTGCAGTCAAGCAAAAATAACAAAGACTTCACATAAATCAATTATAAAAGAATCTGATCCCCTAGATCTTATACACTCTGATATATGTGAAATAGATGGAAGTTTAACTAGAAATAATAAACGTCATTTTATCACTTTTATTGACGATTGCTCTGATTATACTTATGTATATCTAATGAAGAATAAAAGTGAAGCGCTTGACATGTTTAAGGTGTATGTAACTGAAATTGAGAATCAATTTAACAAGAAGATTAAGAGACTTCGCAGTGATAGGGGAACTGAATATGACTCTAGCTTGTTTAATGATTTTTATGCTGAACATGATATTATACATGAAACGACTGCTTCATACTCTCCTGAAATGAATGGTAAAGCAGAAAGAAAGAATAGGACTCTTACTGAACTTGTAGTTGCAATCATGTTAAATTCTGGTGCTGCACCTCACTGGTGGGGGGAAATTTTATTGACTGTTTGCTATGTCCTGAATAAAGTTCCCAAGTCAAAAAGTAAGACCTCACCTTATGAGATATTAAAGAAAAGACAACCAAATTTGTCTTATTTGAGAACTTGGAGTTGTCTGGCTTATGTCATAATTCCGGATCCGAAATGAGTTAAACTCGCTAGTAGAGCCTATGAATGCGTATTCATTGGGTATGCAGCAAACAGTAAGGCATACAGGTTTTATGACCTAAACGCCAGAGTAATTATAGAATCAAACGATGTTGAATTCTATGAAGACAAATTTCCTTTCAAATCGAGAAATAGTAGGGGCACACAATCGAGTCACATTCCTGTGATAAAAAGCACTGAAAGCAGCGACAATGTAGAAACAGAACTTCGAAGAAGTAAAAGAGCAAGAGTTGCTAAAGACTATGGGCCCGATTATGCGGCCTATAATATAGAAGAAGATCCAATAAATCTTCAAGAAGCACTGTCATCTATGGATGCAGACTTATGGCAAGAAGCCATTAATGATGAGATAGATTCTCTAGAATCTAACAAGACCTGGAACTTAGTAGACTTATCCCCGGGTTGCAAACCAATTGGTTGTAAATGGGTTTTGAAAAAGAAACTAAAACCTGATGGGAAGATTGAGAAATACAAGGCTCGCCTTGTAGCCAAGGTTGTTAGACAAAGAGAAAATATAGATTTCTTCGACACCTTTTCTCCGGTCACTAGAATTACATCCATTAGGGTACTCATTTCAATAGCGGCCATTTATAACTTAATAGTACACCAAATGGATGTTAAAATAGCTTTTTTAAACGGTGACTTAGAAGAAGAAATCTATATGGAACAACCAGAAGGGTTTGTGATCCAAGGACAAGAAAGCAAGGTCTGTAAGTTAGATAAGTCTCTGTATGGAGTAAAACAAGCCCCTAAACAATGGCATGAAAAGTTTGATAACCTAATGATAATTAATGGGTACAAAGTGAATGAAAGTGACAAGTGCGTTTATTACAAATCTGAGAATCGCATTTGTACTATCATATGTCTATATGTAGACGATCTACTTATATTTGGATCAAATGTTCAGGCCATTAATGATATGAAATCATTGTTATGCAATAACTTTGATATGAAAGACCTTGGAGAAGCAAGCGTGATCCTGGGTATCAAGATCACAAGATCCGACCAAGGAATTTCTTTGGATCAATCTCACTATGTGGAGAAGATCTTAAAGAAATATAAATACTTTGATTGTAAACCTGCATGCACTCCGTATGATCCAAGTGTGAAACTGTTTAAGAACACTGGAGAAAGTGTCAAACAAGCAGAATATGCGAGCATCATTGGCAGTCTTAGGTATGCCACTGATTGTACTAGACCCGACATTGCATATGTTGTAGGATTGTTGTGCAGATTTACAAGTAGGCCGAGTAACGAACATTGGCAAGCTATTGAGCGAGTAATGAGGTACCTTAAAAGGACTATGGACCTCGGCCTACACTATCAGAAATTTCCTGCTGTACTAGAAGGGTATAGTGATGCAGATTGGAACACCTTATCGGATGATTCCAAAGCTACTAGTGGTTATATATTTAGTATAACCAGAGGAGCTGTATCTTGGAAATCAAAGAAACAGACCATTCTGGCACAGTCCACAATGGAGTCTGAGATGATAGGATTAGCTACAACTAGTAAAGAAGCAAGTTGGTTAAGATGCTTGCTAGCTGAGATTCCTTTATGGGAAAAACCTATACCAGCTGTGTTGATCCACTGCGATAGTACCGCGGCTATTGCAAAAGTTGAGAACCGTTATTATAATGGTAAAAGTCGTCAAATTAGAAGAAAACATAGCACTGTTAGAGATTGAATCTCTAAAGGAGCTGTGAGAGTGGATCATGTACGTATTGATGAGAACTTAACAGATCCTTTGACGAAAGGATTAGCTAGAGAGAAAGTCCATAATACTTCCAAAAGGATGGGACTAATGCCTATAAAGCAATTAGTTACTCATGATGGTAACCCAACCTAAATGACTGGAGATCCCAAGACTTAGGTTCAATGGGTAATAACAAGTTGTGAGTAATATGAAAATGATCATGCAAGTAAAGCATGAATCATGAAGTAATGAGAGGATGAGATAATAGAAACTCTTAATGAGATCTATACTCTGTATGAGGGAGTACCTAGGCTACAGGAGTACTCTTGATAGATTTACCTATGTGACTGTGGAACTAAGGCCGGTTCCTATGGAATTTCGAGGCAGAATTCCTAGAGCATTCACTAAACCGGGATACACGTGCAGGGCCACTAAAGCACGGGCTACAAGAATACACCTTACGGAAAGGTTGTGTGCCGGTCTGATGTTCGAGATAGAGTTCAAGACAATGGTGTCACTCTTGTTGAATCAGAATCCTACTCGCTACGCTAAGGTTCAAGTCGTAGACACCTTTGCTTATGCTCAATCTTAGAAACGTCTGACGTACTTCTAAAATATCTTTTAAATTCAAGCGGGGGAATGTTGGAATTATATTAATTAGAGTGGGAATTGGAAAGATTTATTGACAATTAATGGGCAATAAATGAACACAAGTAAGAACTAATATAGAAGTGAATTTGAAAAGATTCATTTTAGTCCCACATTGAAGGGAAAGGAAATATTAGTAGTGTTTATATATTCCAACTTGGTCAATTGGGCTGGGCCCTAAAGGGCACCCAATTTTGTGAAAGGAGTGAGGACACACCCATGACCATCAAGACACACACGCGTGCGCATGCCGCTATCCATCCGGCCGGCCGGCTCGGCTCGGCTCGATTTGGTTCGGTTCGGTCCGGTCTAGATGAATTACTTTTTGGACCCGAATTTATAGAATTTACTTATCATTAATTAATTATTATAATTCAGTGGAAAATTAATTAATAATAATATTAATTAATTAAGAAAATAATTGGTCAGTAACTGCCATACTGACTAGATCCAGTCCTCCACGTTTTTCTCATTCTCCCATCATTTTCTCCATTCACCATGAATTTCTCCCTACTCAGGTGCATGTAGCTGCCTATAAATACAGGATAGAAATTCAGTAGTGAGCACTTCGGATTTCACAAGTTCACACGAATTTTGATTTCCATCTTCTCTCCCTTAATTCTCTTCATCTAAAATCTTTCTTTTCTTGTTTTTCCGACTGCTTATTTTCGCCAGATACTGTGACTAGGAAGGTGTATTTCTAGAGCGATTTATCAGTGTGCAACTAATAATCGTAAGTTTTTGAACGAGCTGTTTTATCCTGAAGGCGTCGTCGTAAATCGACTGCTTTGCATATTTTGGCAATACGGCGAAACGTCTTAAAGAAAGCGACCTAGTACGCGACTCGTCCCGATAATTTCCTTGTGCCAAACTCAATTTTTTCAAATTCGAAAACAACACAATTCAATGGAGGATATGAGGATCCCTTTTCAAGTAGCTTATTGATAATTTTTCCAAATTGTCTTCCAACCTTGGTGCCTTAAGACGGTGGGAATTCAAAAGAATCTTCCAATTGAAATTCTGATGAAGGTCATGATCAGTCAAGGTTGAGAGATGACGAAGCACGTTAATATCAAATAATTTCTTCCATAAGTCCTTCGTAAAGTGATATGTACTCCTTTCCATCTTAAATTTAAATGTAGAACCATTTATTGATTTCAATCCGGTGTTGGGGTTGGTTGAAAATATAAATGTTGAAGAAGTCTCACATCGCTTAATTTTGTGAATGAAGAGAGAGTTCAAGGATATATATAGGATACAAGTTCTTTCAAGTCACACACCACCTAGTTTTGTGAAGGAATATGGAGTCCAAGACTATATATAGGATTCGAGTTCTTCATTCCAAGATGCACTAGTCAAAATCACTTTAAGCTTGTATTTAACTTTCTTTGTTCTCTTATACTCTTGTATAAGAGTGTTGTGAGATGTAGTTAAATATTTGTTTTGGAGAATGTGAGTGTACTAGGGGCATGAGTTAGTTGAGGGTATATTATATGTTGTTACAATTTTCACAGTGTTGTTCTCTGGGTGTCTATTGACAACGACTATTGTTTTTCTCCAGTTTTGGAGTTTTCACGTTATGTTCTTGTGTTGTGATTGTTTTCCTTATTTTCTCTATGATTTTTTTGTTTTTTTCCTAACAATTGGTATAGAACTTTTGGTTTGATACTGAAATAAGTGTTCTTAGTATGCTCTGTGGTTGTAGTTTTGTCTGATCTTCAACACCAGAAAAAGAAGGGTTGTGTGGTGAAAGAATTGTTGAGCTGCAGTAAAAAATTCTGTTGTGCAGTTTGGGCTAGATAAAACTGATGAAATATTTTTTTTAACTTGTGGAAATTTCAAGTCAAAGATGTATTGATATAATCAAGATCATACAAGGAGCAAAATCATGTCGGTAGTTGAAGAGCTTCCTACTAACAAGGAAGTTGCACCATAATGTTTCAACCTGGCTTTCGACGCTTCCATATTAAAACCGTGATTAAATAATCTTCAAATTTTTATTTATTTATGAATTTAAATGACACACATTTTTTATAATAGTAAAAAATGGAAAAAATGTAGATGATAGGATTAAAACCATGTACCACTCACTCTATCACCACGGTTGTGTCTACAAACCGTGATAAAATGATTTTCAGAAAAATAATGTGCATCTAGTCTCATATATTAAAACAGTGGATGGACGGACTGTGGTAATATAATGTTACTGAATGTGTATTTTGTAGTAGTGATACCACTGTTGGGGAGATCGAGAGAGTTGTGAGCACCAACGAGACTAATACTTCAGGGCCACAAGAGAGAGAGAGAGAGAGACATCATATCTCAACCCAAAACCTTAAGGTATTTGGTAAGTGTGTCATTTTCTCTTATAAATTCAATATTCTACCCATTCATAGGCAATGTAAGACTTTAACCACTCACACATTCACGCAACACCCATAATAGAATACCATTAGCAAATCTTCATTGTAGTCGCTAGAGAGCTTCAAAATAGAGTTAATTTGTTGATGCTCTAAAAGACGTACAATTTCCTGGATGTTTAACCGAGCAATAACCTGAGGATCATACACATATTGTTTCATGAAAATCCTACTTCTGTAATTCTTCCCAAATTCATCAACACAAGTAGGGGTATGAATGGAATGTGACTTACTGGAGCGGAAGAGGATGCACCCGTAACACCTTTTCCATTATTTGTCTTAGGAGCCATGTAAAATTCATACATAAAATGTATGCACAGTAGGTGTTTGATGAAATGTGTGGAAGAGAAAGTTGTATTTGAGTGATATATGAGATACCCACTAACCCAAACTATAATAGTTTGCTTTTAAACACACAAAGAAGGAAGGAATAGAAGAAAATAAGTGAAAATTTGTAATGGAGGAGGATGGGGTTTTAGGAAGAATGATGTAAATATGGTGTAATGAAGTGGAAGAAGGAAGAATACGATTTTGGGAAGGGAAAAACATTTTCTAGGTTTTCTAGAAAAGGAAAAGTTTTTCTAGAGGATATAAATGAGAAGTTATATGGACAGAATGAGGAAATAAGAAAATAAAAGAAACATATCATATGCGTCGACCTAGACGACTAAGGAGTCGACCCTAAAAGATTGAATTTTTTTATAAAAAATATGAGTCATGTGTCGACCTATACGATTAGGCGTCGACACATACTAAAAAGAAATGAATATTTTTAAATTTGAAGCTTTGCGTCAACCTGTAGCGCATATGAGTTGACACATAATGTACAGATTGAAAATAATTTAAAAGTTTAAGGCTTTAGGTTGACCTCTAAGGTAATGAGTTGAGGCATACTGTGTGAACTTGGAAATATCATTTTTCATGCAAGAATCGATAAATAACATGCTTAAACACCAAGAGGTTCAAAAATACTTCTAATTTGAAGATATAAGGGCATGAAACACATATGATAATGAAATAATAACATGAAGCCTCTGTAAACATATAGATTGAAAACACATGGTTTAGCAATGAAAATTTTGGAAGTGAGCATACATGAAATGTATTATTCATCACATATATCACACACTTTGGAACAAAAACATTCAATCACATATGAGAGGCATATAATAAATATAAGAATTAAAATTTTTTACGAACAAAGAGAAAAGTAAAACGATACTACCTCACAGGACGAGAGACGGAGGACACATTCACATCAAATGGAACTTTCTAATGAAAGTTGAAAAAAATATAAAGAGTGCATGCAAAAAATATTTAGGCAAGTTTTAAGATATCGAGAATGCCCAATTCCCGTCGAATATTGAAAAATGGCCGAGTCACAAAAGGTTTTGTGAAAATATCCGCAAGTTGATTTTTGCTATCAACATGTACAAAAACGACATCCCCTTTTTCAACATGGTCGCAGAGGAAATGTTGACGTATCTCAATGTGTTTACCACGAGAGTGTAACAACATATTTTTTGTTAGGTTAGTCACACTGGTATTATCGCACTTTATCGGAATACATTGAAGTTTGATATCAAAGTCAAGTAGTTATTGTTTGAGCCATAAATTTGTGCACAACAACCATCGAATACTACATATTCCGCCTCTGCAGTTGACAAAGAAACCAAAACTTACTTCTTGCTATGCCAACTAACTAAGGAGTTTGAAAATAGGTGACAAATTCCATTAGTACTTTTTCTATCCGATTTGCAATCGGTAAAATTGAAATCATAGTAATCAACAAAACTACAATCACTACCTTTGGAAAACCAGAGGCCATACTTAGATGTACCATGAAGGTATCTAAGGATGCACTTTACATATTTTAAATGTGATTCCTTATGAGCAGATTGATACTGAGTGCACTTGCACACACTAAACATAATGTCAGAACTAGATGCGGTAAGATATAAAAGAGATTCGATTAAACCTCTACACCTCTTGACTTTAACATCCTTACCACTTTCATCTTTGTCTAAGTTCCCATTAGTGGGCAGTGAAGTTTCGATTGACTTTGCATCTGCCATTACGATGCATTTAAGTAACTCTTGGAAATATTTTTGATTGATACACAAACGTCCCTTCTTTGAGAAACTTGATTTGAAGTCCGAGAAAGTAAGTAAAAACTCCAACTTAGTGTCTATAACTTGATGATCTCACGGAGGTGGGACAAGGTCTCACACATCATTTCTTTTAAATTGATTCAACTCATCTTGCATGGCCATAAGCCAATGCTCATCAAGTAAGGCCGCATTGCGCTTTTAGATTCAATTTGAGACACAAATGCAAAGTGATAACAAAATTAATTATCTTAGAGCGTGTAGTTACGGCTTTGGTAATGTCTCAAAGAATGTTGTCGAATGGATGGTACTTGACAGTCTTCCAAGCAAAAGGAAGGTCATCCACATCAGTTGGACTTGCTTCCTTCTCTTTTTCAGGTTCATCTTCATCCTTATTAGGTTTCACTGTGTCAAGATGATCACTTTCTTCTTCGATGTCGTTGAGCATGTCTTCTGAAGATACATCAGCATCATGAAAAGAAATATCTTTCCCAACATTTCTCGGATAAGATTCGTCAAAAGTGGCATGCACAAACTTTTCAATAGTAAGTAATCTCTTATTATAAACTCCACATTCTTTTCTTGACTAAGAGTATCCAAGAAAGACACCTTCGTGATATTTTGAATCAAATTTTGCAAGGTTTTCCTTTCCAGTATTCAATACAAAACACTTACACCCGAAGACATGAAGATATGATAAATTCGATTTTCCACCTTTGAGAAGTTCATAAGGTGGTTTGCTTAAAATAGGACATATAAGTATCCTATTTAAAACATAACATACCGTGCATATTGCATCGGCCCAAAAATATTTAGGTAGACTACAATCATTGGTCATAGTTCTTGCCAACTCCTCTAAAATTCAGTTTTTGCGCTCCACAACACCATTTTGCTGTAGAGTCCTTAGAGCGGAAAAATTATGTTCAATGCCGTATTTATCATAATAATCCTCAATGCTCAAAGAGGTGGTTTTCAAATTCATCTCCATGATTACTTTGTATTGCAACTATGTTTAAACTCATTTTGTTTTGGGACAACTTTGCAAAATGTGTGAAAGTCGAAAAAGTCTCATCTTTACTACGTAAAAAAATGGTCCAACAAAATCTAGAATAATCGTCTACAATAACAAAACCATAGTAAAAAAATGGTCCAAAAAAATATCCATATGGAGAAGGTCAAGAGGTCTAGAAGTTGAAACAACATTTTTAGATTTAAAAGAGACTCTTGTTTGCTTTCCCATTTGGCATGTGTCGAATAGGTGGTCTTTTAAAAATTTATTTTTAGGTAGACCAATAACTATATCCTTTGAGACCACTTTTTTTAGTAAATCAAAGTTGACACATGCTAAGCGTCTATGCCATAACCAAGAGTCTCCACTAATGGTTACTAAACACTTAGTACTTGTCAGTGATACATCATTCAAATTAAACATATATATATATATATATATATATATATATATATATATATATATATATATATATATATATATATATATATATATATATATATATATATATATATATATATATATATATATATATATATATATATATATATATATATATATATATATATATATATATATATATATATATTATTTACCTTCAAGCCATTAAACGAGTAATCTTTATTTTTTAATTATGTTCAATCATGCAACAACTATTTGTGAAAGTTATTTTATAGCCTTTGTCGCATAGTTGACTAATGCTAAGTAGAGTATGTTTAAGGCCTTCAACAAGTATAATATCAGAGATAGTAGTAGAAGAGGGATTCCCTAGACTAATTTTACCAAGTATTTGTTTCCCGTGAAAATTGGAAAATAACCGCTGATCTTCCAAATCTAATTTTGGTGACTTACAGAATCGATTGGATTGATCCTAAGACATGTGCTAAATTCTAATTTAAAGAAAATACTAAAAACTAAACACTTCGAGAGTGTTTATAAAGAAAAGTTAATTCAAGTGTATGGTTCGACAATAATGTAAGAGCATTAAATTAAAAGAAAATGTTAAAGACTTTAATGGAAAGGCTTAAAAGAGAGAAGGCATAACGCTGAAGATGTAAATTGCAGGAAAGTAAAAGATAAAATCTTTTAATATAAAGAGAAAGTAAATTTCATTAAAGCATGAAATGGTGTTTTACATCACGTACATTCTCCCAAGACTCTTTTCTCTACATACGGATACTCTGAGTAAATTTGGAGTGACTTGTAAAATAGTAAACACAACACCCTGAATCATATTGCTAGAACCCCTATTTATAATAATAAAACTAACTACTGTTAACTTCCTCAGATAATCAACATCTGACAAGTGTTGCGCTGCATGCATCTGCCTCTTGGATGTGTGCCACTTGTCTCATTTAGAAGTGTGAAAGAATAACTACTCCCTCCTTTATTTGAATTTCAAGTTCTGTTAGTATTGGACAACATTCTCTGTCGAAGGTAGCTTCTTCAATCTTAGAAATATTTTCTAAGTCCCTAAAAAGTTTTCCTTTCTTATGTGAGTGCCTTCGATTTCATTTATTATAAAGACCCAGTCGAAGGCCCCTTCACATTACATCAAGAATTCAATATCCCAACCAATACTTTCAATTTAACATGGGCGCACTACAACATTTGTTGTCTATGGCAACATTTTTTTAGGTAACATGTAAAAATTGTTGCCTAAAATTTGTATAGGCAACAATTTATGGTTGTTGACAAAAATATATTTGCAACCCTTGATAATTGTTGCCTAAAATACTTTTGGGGACGTTTTTAGAGCGTCACTCTTTTATTTTTTTTGGCAACAATTGTTAACGGTACCTTTAACTACTTTTTGGGTCGATTTTAGAGCATCATTATACTATTTATTTAGTAATATTTGATAATTGTCCCCTTAAATACTTTGGGGGATATTTTTAGATTGTTACATTAGTTCTAATAAAAGGCTACATTTGTTTAATGTTGCATAAAATTTTAGTAACATCAAATTTTTGGTGGCCATCTTCCCTCCAAATTTATCCACTAAAAAAATATTTCCCTTTAAACATTTTTTTTTAAAAATTAATTATAAAAATTCATCTAACACATAATATAATAATATAGTAGTATATTATTATATCATGTGTTAGATAATTTTTTATATTTATTATATCATCTAACACATATCTCACATTTAGAGAAAAATATTTTTTGGATGATTTTTTATATTTAGAAATTTTATCATATTATTATCTAACCCATCCCACCCATTTAAGGAATATTTTTATATAAAAAATCACTAATCTCTATTTGATCACATTTTAGATTAATATACATATATATATATATATATATATATATATATATATATATATATATATATATATATATATATATATATATATATATATATATATATATATATATATATATATATATATATATATATATATATATATATATATATATATATATATATATATATATATATATATATATATATATATATATATATATATATATATATATATATATATATATATATATATATATATATATATATATATATATATATATATATATATATATATATATATATATATATATATATATATATATATATATATATATATATATATATATATATTTAAATTTGTTGAAAATCGAAAAGAGAAATAGTACACACTTTTTATTTATTTAATGAGAAAAAGGCTTAATCATGCTATGAAGTACCACATAATTCATTGAAACAAATATAACAAATTAATGGAATTTGAAGGAAATAGATATACAAACATTTTTCAATTTTTTGCTTTCTTTAAAAATTTCTTGTTTTTGTACCAATAAATATAAGAGGTAACGAGAAAGACTTTCACACAGCGATGATTTCACCAAACTCTAGATACGGCTTAAATAAACAATTACTTTACATGTATATTACAAGTTGGATAGTATTCCAAAAACAAAACTCTAGATACTACTTCAAGAAATAATTATTTTTTGTAATAATAATAATTAAATAAATTTAATAACTTTCCATTAGAAATAACTAGCGAGATATAATTGCGTTTGCACGGGTACCGGAGGATTACACGCATTTATTTTTAAAACATAATCAGTATATGAAAAAGAAAAACAAAATTGCTATACCAGAATATATTATTATTTATAAAAGAAAAATATATTTTAATTTATATACGGATTATAAATATAATTTTTGTATAATATAAAAATATATTGATGAATGGTATTTTTTTCTGTATGCAATATTATTTTTGTTTTAAGATTATTTATAAAAATATTTGCATAAAAAAACTTGTTCTTATTTAGAAAAAAAATTAAGATTTGTTCATTAATTTAAAAATAATATTTGTTATTAATAACATATATCAGTAAAATGATTACATCAAGCTCACGTTTCCATATATTATTTTAAAAATATTTTATCTTAAATTAAAATTAATTTTAAAATAAAAATATTAGTAACATAAATAATTAAAAAAACAACACATTTTTTCGCATATTTGGATTCATATATTATTTTAAATATATTTACTTTTATATTTTTAATTGTACAAAAAAATATAATACATGTGGGTTCATACAAATTATGATCTGGTGTGCGTTCGCACGAGTATTGGTGTGTTACACACATTTATTTTTAAAATGTAATAAGAATGAAAAGTAGAAAGACAAAATTATTTAACTAAGAGAGTTTATAATTTTTAAATGCAAAACATATTTTTATTTATATTAAGAACATAAATATCGTTTTTTCACATATACAAATATTGAATCAATCGTATATTTTATCATATGTAAATATTATTTTGTTTTAACATTATTTTTAAAAATATTTATGCAATTATTTAGTTTTATAAATATCAACTAATAAAATAACATTTGTAAATATAGTACTAACCTCTTATTACAAATATAGTTTTTTCACATATATATATATATATATATATATATATATATATATATATATATATATATATATATATATATATATATATATATATATATATATATATATATATATATATATATATATATATATATATATATATATATATATATATATATATATAAATATTGATTGAATCAATCGTATATTTTTCCATATGTAAATATTAATTTTAATTTAACATTATTTATAAAAATATTTATGCAATTATTTAGTTTTATAAATATCAACTAATAAAATAATATATATAAATATAGTACTAACCTCTTATAAATTATAAATTATACAAACATTAATAATTTTTATTGTAATTTTTATTGGATATTATAAATAATATAAAACAATACTAACCTCTTATCAATCCATAAATATATTAAAAATGGTGTAAAACAACATATTAGATATTAGTAATTATATTTCCAAATTTTGAAAATCTAATGTTTCTATATAAAAAAAACGTATTTAAATATTATATTTAGAAGGATGAAAAAGAAAATTATTGTAATTAAAGTATTAAAAACTTATTTAATTCTTTAATTAAATGTTATTAAATCTTAAATTTAAATTTAAAATAGGTATTTAATATAGTTGATCAAAATTAGTTGAATAGTTTAATATCAATTTTGTTAATTTATATAAATATTAAACTTCCATTTAAATTTCGAATATTTACTTTTAAATTTCAAATATTAAGTAACAAAAAAATATAATTGATTACTTTTATTTTTAATTTTTAATTTTCAAATTTTAATTACTTTACACGTGTATTACAGGTTCGATAATATTCCAGATATATAATTCAGATACTACTTCAAGAAACAATTACTTTTTTGTAATAGTAATAATAATTAAATAAATTTACAACTTTCCATTAGAAATAATTAAGTATTCAATCACACGTAATACACTAACTCATTTGGCTAAAATATAGTAAGCAAAAAATTTATGATCTATAATATATAATAATATATTTAATTAATTAAATTTATATAATTAATTAATTATTTATTAATTAAAATATGATTTAATAGTTAATTATTAATTAAAATATTCTAATCATATAATGTCTCTGGCAAGCTTTTTTCAAAAAACTATTTCTATTAATTTATTTATTATAGAATAATTTTTTTAACCATAAATCGTTAAAACAAATTTACGTGGATATTATAGAATAATCAATTTATACATTGAACCTTCCGTATCATTAAAACTATCAAACTTTTTCATATGGTAAAAAAAAACCATTGAACGTCTTCAAAATCGAACCTCACAATTTCATCAAATCGCTAGTTAAATCCAAATCTTTCTATAATTCTTCAAATCGGACCAAAATCCCAATTATTCTGTAATTCTTATCTCTCGTCAAATCCGTCTCAAATCGAACCAAAATTTCTCTCGTCAAATCCATCCCAAATCGAACCAAAATTTTGATCATTCCTCAAACCCAAATCACTACCTTAAATCTCAATCTCACATACTGTTCAAACCCTAGAAGAGCTTCTTGTTGCTCATCTTTCTCAATCCCAATCTCGATCGGTAATTATGCTTCTCTTCTTCATCCTTCATTTATTTTTTTATTATTTTTTATAAAAAAAAATTGTGTTTGTTAAGAAGAAAAGTTATGCTCATTGGGGGATAGTTTGCAACATGGGACCTCTATTTTTATTTCTGCACATTATTTATATTACTAACCAGGTAAAGAATTGTAATTATGAGTGATTTCTTCTTTATTTTTTTTGCCATAAAACAGTGTGCAAACTTAAAATTAGCAAAATTCCACCTAATAAGTGAAAAACAAATAAGCCTGTTAAATATATAAGCATTAGGATAATAAAAGTTATATGTGTAGTTTATAAATTTGATTTAACAACCTATAACTATTTGACAAATATGTGAGTTTTATTGAAATGCCTTTTATTTTATCCATAATTTATGTCAAAATTTATCATTAGCATTTAATAATAAATTTAGTTATGATCCAAGACATGTAAGATGTTAGAGCATGACTTCTTTTTCTCTTTTAGGTGAATATGTATTTATTTTTGAGTTTGTGGATGATTTGAATCATGATATAAATTTTTTATGTTTTTTGTTTTTGTTTTCTAACACATAGTTTATATAACTCAATTTTTTTGCATAGATTGATATAGTTTAGAATTATGATAATTCATTATTGAGAGTAAAAACATATAATAATTCATACTCTTAAGAAGGGGGATTAAGCTTAGTGACATCTCTAACACATTTGTTCAATCTCTTTAATTTTTTGTGTGATTGGAGCATTAGCTCTCATATGGGTAATAGTGGTGATCTTTCTCTCTATCTTTATGTGTTTGTTGACCCTTTTGTGGATTATAGTTGTATTGTTTGTAATGTTTTGAGATTTATTTTTATGTATTTGTTTGAACAAATTTCAATTTTACAAAAACAATTATTAAGATGAAAATTGTTTTATTTCTACAAATTGTTTTGGGATTGATTTTCAATATTACAAAAGCAATTATGATGTATTTTATTTTATTTTATTAGGCAGCAAGCTATCAATGATGTTTAAAAGGACGATATAAATGATGAAATTCAAAAAGATGACGTAGATGATGGATTTCAAGAGGACGCTGTAGGAGACAAATTTCAAGAGGAAGACACAGATGTAGATGATGAATTTCAAAAGGGCGATATAGATGGTGAATTTCAAGAGGACGACGTAGATGAAGAATTTATGGAGGACGAAATATGTGATGAGTTTTAAGAGGACGATATGGATAATGAATTCCATGAAGACAAACTTGAATGAGTTGGATGATGTCTTTCTTTTGGCTTGTAGTTGAAAGCATTAAACTCAAATTATGTTTTGGTTATTTTGCTAGGGTCATCCTTCAAAGTATTAAACTTATTATTATAAGTAATGTTACGTTAAGCCTTTTATTATAATACAACTTTTTATGGATATATGGTTAAATTTGATCTTGTTTAAGTTAGAATCTTTATTTTTTGAAGCCATTCATCATCAACTATATTATTTAGAAAATAATTACAAAATTGTATATTTTATAGGGACATTATAAAAGCAATCCTCCTGATTCAGAAGGTGGGGACATTTTAATAACCATCCTTCTTATTTTATGGGGACACTTTAAAAATAATCCTCCTGCTTCAGATTTAAGGTAACACTTACTAATTGTAACCACATTTGGCAACACTTGAAAAGTGTTACCTCAGAGGCCACAAATAATCGTCCCTATTCTTTTTGTGGCAACACTTAAAAAATGTCACCTCAGAGGCCACGAATAATCGTCTCCTATTCCTTTTGTGGCAACACTTAAAAATCGTCGCCTCAGAGGCCACAAATAATCGTCCCTTATTCCTTTTATTTAGGCAACGCTTTAAAAAACCGTGCCCAAAGATCATGGAAAAACGCCGCCTTAGACAATAGGCAACGCTCGCACAGGAGACACCTAGAAAATGTCGCATATTCTTTTAGGCAACATTTTTCAGATTTTTGGCAATGTTTTTCAGTGGTTGCTGGAGAGTCTAAATGTTGTAGTGGCGTCAAATTTCTAAGCTAACAAATTGCCCCCTAAAAATGTCCTTTTCGACAGTGCTGAAGAAAAATGTCATTTTTTGATAGTGTCCCATTCGACGTCATCTTTCGACCCCATGTAAGTGTCAACGTAACTGACCAACCCACAACTTAAGAAACTGTTCAGTTTCTTTTAAGACACGTCTATGACATCATGGCCAATCATGAAAACAATTTCTTGGAAATCCCACTAAATCCCAGACTGTCATCACCTTTCCTAGGGTCTATGAGATCATGGGCATAGGTAATAATTGCCACTGCCCCCCACTTTCGCTCCTGGGACGCCATATGTCCCGCTACCTTTTAACCCTTAATGATGAATAATGACCTTTTATTACTTCCAGACATTTTATAAATAATCTCCTCAGACACTATTTTTACTTTTTCCACTCCAAGCAATCACTACGCATTTCCTTTAAGCACTCCCAACTCTTTACCTTCAGTAAACCCATTTTCTCTAAACCCTTAACAATGGCATCCTCCACCGCTTCTACTCAAGATCAGAAGAAAAACTCAAAGGTCAAGGGGCCAAAGAGTGTGTCGTTGCTTCCTCCCTTTACTACACTAAGCGGACCCAAGGTGATGAAGAACCAACAGTTCATTCCTGAACCTCTCATAGAAGAGAAGAGACACATCTATGAATCTTAGGTAATGATTCCCGTGACTATTTCTGGTAAACCCCTAGATTTAGCTGGTGCTTTATCCACTTTAGGAGCAGATTATTCAACCATTAGCGACTTCTTTCCTTCCTATCGCAAGACTAAACCCTTAGGGGAGAAAGATCAAACCAAAGTAGCCACTGAAGGTCCTGATAGTATAGCCTTACAAAACATAGACCTAAAATACTTGAATGATGGGTCTAGGTTGTTTAGAGAAACTTCATACTTCAAAGATTTTGACCTCTATTTAAACTGGTTGACCAAGGTAGAGAAAGTCAAGGCAGAAGCTTGGAAGAAAACTGGGATCTATGACTTGATCATGACGTCGAAGAGAGGTCCCGCCTACTGCCCCATTTTGCTGGCTTCTTTTTTGTATTTCTGGGATAATACTCATTATACATTTCACCTTCCTTGTGGGATAATGACACCCACCCTTTTTGACTTAGCTGCTATCACAAGGCTAAAACCTCATGGATTGGTCTATGACCCTGAAGTGGATAATCAGGACACCATAGGATTTTCCACTACCAAGCACACGCATACCCACTTCATCAACCATTACCACAACAAACAAACAGATACAGTCGAAGACCAAGAACACATAGCATTTGTGGCTATGTGGCTTTCTCGTTGTGTGTTCTGTACCAAATCTCTGCAGGTGGCAAGGAAGTATCTCACTCTAGCCAACAACTACATCTTAATCGAGGCGTTTGTCCAAGTGAAATGATACTGGCCAGCTTGTGTGAAAATCTGAGTGAACGTGCTGGTCGACTAAAAGACCAAGAGAGTCATGGGAATCTCTTACTGTCGGGACCTTTCTGGCTTATCCAACTCTGGCTTAATGCCACATTCGAGACTAGCGTTCCCAACAAAGGGAGGGTTAATAAAGAAGACCCAAAAATAAAGGAGAGGCGAGTTGAATGGACTCGACTAGTTAAGCTAACCCCTAGTGAAGAGGGGCAGACACTCAGAGCATCTATCTCTGGCTTCATTAAGATGTTAGCCACACGATACGAGTTTACACCAAGGATGGCCCCATTTGCAGAAAGAAAATACGGTCTTGAATGGTTTACTAGAGCCTTCCCTCCTGTATTCAAAAAATATAAGGCAGAGTCAATGCTTTTATGGGAGGGTTTTCTGATCCCTTGACTCATTGTTCACAAACTTAACCTTCTAAGGGGCCAAACTTCTTTGATGGCCTACCAACCAAATCTTGTCTCTCGACAATTTGGTCTGGTTCAAACGTTTCCCAAGTGTCTGTATGACAAGAAGGTTCATGCGATCCTCCCTCATACTATTTACAATGGCATAGAGAGTTCGGCCACCTTGCTCGACACGCCTATAAATCTCTCCTTACCCCAGTTTACTTCGAGCCATCTCACTTCTGCACTCAGAAGTTCTACAATTGATGGTCGAGGAATTACACTACAGAGTTCCTCGATGTTTCTAGTTTTATTCGCTTGATTGACCAAGCTTTTGTTGATGTGCAGAAGAAGGTCAAGAAAGGTATATCCACTCACATCAAAGAGATTCAAGCCTTCCAAAAGTACTTTGAAACTGCTTATCAACCAAATGATGTTAGTCGAACTATCCGTGAAGCCGCAGTTACGCTAAAAGAATTTTTTTTTTAAAGAAAATGGAGAATTTAAAAATCCCTTCATACATTCCTCCTAAGAAACACTATGAAGTGGCTTTCTCCCTATTTCCCCTGAAGACTCCTCGACTGCCATCTACTGACTTTGGAATGGCCCTTGCCCCTCCATTTCTAGATTGGTTCATCTGTGGGGATTCTATAAAGATCTTTTGTCAATAGTCGAAACCCAAGGCCCAACGGGTGGTTCCGACTAAGCATACACTCGACAGTTTCAAAGGGTACCTTCATGTCGGTATCAAAGATGTTCGCATCGAATCCAAAATTCTTGAAGGTCGTCATCCTTCGATTTTATGTTCCTTCATCTGAACTCTATTATTACTAACTTGTGGCAATTCATTTGTTTTGCAGCTGCACCCAAGAAAAGCACACCTTAACAACTGGTTGAGACAAAGGCTGAAGGCAGCAAGGTACTTCACACGCCTCCTTCTTTCATTAACTAGTCCTGATTTCCCCTAATGCTTCTTGTTAACTCAGGCTTCCCGCAAACTACCTTCAACACCTCCGAGGAAGTTGAAAAGGGTCACTTCCTAAATTATTATTGACTCAGAGGATGATGACGAATCTTCTCCTGAAGTCCTAAAACTGAAGAATAGGAAGACAGCCAACCAAGGGACAGATGTTGCTGGCAACCTGTCTGACCCCAAGACGACTAAGGTCTCCAAAAAGACCACACCCACCAGTGGTGCTGCAGAGACTCCTGCCAAAGCTGCCTCTACACCAGCCACAGGTCCTGCCGAAAGTGATAACTCTAGCCTTGCTGCTGAGGGTGTCAAGGTAACTCATCAACTCAATTTTTTGTTAAAATGCCCATTCATTTATACCTTGTTTCCTTTTTACCATAATTCACTTCCCCTTCGATTCAGGCTGATGCAGGTGGCTCGAAGAAAACAATGGACAAATCTCCTTCTCCAGCTACCATCTTAAATAGCCAAGGTGAGCCCACATACCATCCCACGTCTGATTTGGGCTCTGAGATGAGTTCACTTGGTGAAATTAATAAACCTGGCTTTGAAATAGCTCCCCCTTTGCCTGCAAAGATCATTACCCAACAGTCTCAAACTGATGGCTCTAACCATAAGGAGGATGATGGGCAGTAGGATCTTGAGATACAAGATCTGAGAGACGTCCATATGGACGAAAATGCAACTTTGGCTGATGAAGATAATTCTTCAGTGGACGATACTCTTGGTGACAAAAATGTTGTTCCATAAGGGAGTGAGGAGATAGAGGAAGATGATGAGACTATGCATCAGTCTGAACTAGATGGCCACAATAATGAAAATGCTGGTGACGAAATGGATGAAGACAAAGAAGATGAGGGTCAAAGTGAAGAGGAGAAAACTAAGAAAGGTCCTGACAATGAGCCAACCCTAGTTGAGGTCATTGCCAGCAACTACTGCTGCTACTGAAGGCAAGGTAACATCCATTATGTATGGAGCAGACCTCTCTAAAAAGGAACTCGACACCTTGAAGGTCAGAAACCCTCGACAATACATCAAGATCCTTCTTGGCAGTCGAGGAAGTTCCTCTGGCAAGACTCTTAGTGCTTCGACCTCTGAAGACCAACCTTCGAGCAAGCCTGAAGACAACATCCTTCTAAAGATCAAAGAGAAGATCTTTAAGGGTGACCTTTTCACACTTTTGCAGATGGACTACATTACCCACATCTCTTTGAAGAATCTTCTTCAACAAGTAGACATTCATGTTGTTTCCCTCGAATCTGCCACCATCATTCTAGAACTTGGTACTATGATTGACCAAGTTTATGGGGATCTCAAGCGCCTGCCTCAGATCGAAAAAGCCATTTCGATCAAATATGGTAGCGAGGCTGCCGCTTGGGCATGCCCTTGACTCTGAGAATAGGGTGGCAGAATTGGAGGAAAACAGAGAAAAGAAAAAGTAGGAGCTCCGAACCAAGATCTCGAAGGCCAAAAAACACAATTTTGAGTTATCTACCTTTGATGATTATGGCCTTTCGAAAGAGCTTGATAATGCCATAACATTTGCTGAGGAAGCTCAACAACTGGAGAAAGAAGTTGCACACCTAAGGTCTGACAAAACCTTGTGCGAAAGACGCCTTGAACTGCAGAAGTTGAAATATTTGAAGATGAAAGAGAATCTCCCATTTTAGCTTGTTAACTTCTTTGTAATGTTTACTTTTGACCATTATGTGCCATAGTCTTTCATACTTTATTATGTAATGATTTTAAGCCATTTTGGCATTTATGAATACTAGTTTTGGCTCTGCCTTATACATTGAATTATTCTCTAGAGATTTTAATTTCTTGAAGCGCTGGTTTATATTTTTTCAAATACTTGCCATTTACTTTCAAGATCCTTTTATCCTCGTTTAACTCTTCGACTTCATAGGCTCTATTAAAAAATACTTGCATAATTTGAAATGCGCCTTCCCATTTTGGGGACCATTTGCCCAAGGCTTTGACCTTTTGATCCATAGGAAGAATTACCCTCCAAACTAAGTCTCCAGGAAAAAACGTCTTAACCTTAACCTTTTTATTGTAAGACTTCTCTACTCTTTTCATTTGTCTCCTCAAAAGCTCTAGAGCTTTAAGTCTTTCTTCGTCCAAATCTACCAACTCATCTAACATCATATTCCAAGAAGACTCAGAAGGAATTTCATGATGTCTCTAAATCCTAGTTGACTGCAGGTAGATCTCAACGGGTAACACTACATCGTAACCCAAAGTCAGTTAAAATGGAGTAGTGTTAGTGGCTTCTTTGGGAGAGGTTCGACATGCCCAGAGACTCAAGTACAACGTCTTATGCCAATTTCTAGGCTTCTTCCTCACATGCTTTTTTATCAAACCAATCACCACTTTATTAGCCGCTTCAACTTGACCACTTAATAAGGTGTAGAGATTAAGAGTTTGAATCCCATCTCCTTAGCAAACTCCTGCATCTTTCAACCAGTAAAAACTAACCATTGATCTGTTGTGATTGTTTCTAGGATTCTAAACCTGTAAATGACGTACTTATGAATAAACTCAATTACATCCTCTTGATCCACCTTTGGTAAAGGTGCCACTTCGTAAAGTAGTCAATTCCTACCAAAATGTATTTCTGATTATGGGAGGATGCAGTTCAAATATCTCCAATCAAGTCCAAAGCCCAACCTCTGAAAGGCCATGGTTTGACTATGGAATGCAATTCACTTGCCAGGACATGCTGTATGCCAGCGTGGACTTGGCATTCCTGGAAGCCCTTGGCGAACTCAATACAATCCTTTAACATAGTAGGCCAATACATGCCTTGTTGAAACAATAACCATTTCATCTTATGGACTACTTGATGTGCCTCACACGCCCCACTATAGACCGTCGAAAGGGCCAAATATGCCTCTGATTCACTAAGGCATTTAAGTAAGACTCCCTCAGGGGTCTTTTTAAATAACTCGTTTCCTAGAAGAACATAACTTAGAGCTTGACACTTGACCTTTTGCTCTGCAGACGCTGTTGGATTACGTAAGTACTAGACTAAAGGCTTCCTTCATTTTTTATCCGTAAAACTATCTACTGCAAAGATATCAAAGTTTTCTTCATCAGCATATCCAAACTTCGTCACTTCTAGATCTGGTGGATGAAATCCAACAGACATGACTTTACCTTTAGCTTCGATTTCCTCCTGTAAGCTTTCCTTCGAAACCTTATACCCAGATGCAATCTGAGCTAAATCATTCACCATTTGATTCTTTAGTCGAGGTATATGTCGAATGCTTGCCACTTCAAATTTTTTCAGTAGTCTGTTGGCTATTACAAAGTACATGATAAGATTTTCCTTAACACACTTGTACTCCTTTGTAATTTGTTTTATAACCAACTCTGAGTCTCCCATTACTTCGACTCGAGTTGCCCCCAATTCTAACAAAATTTTAAGTCCTGCTATTAAGGCCTCATATTTAGCCTCGTCGTTGGAACAAAGTCCTTCGACTTTGCACTTAAATTTTGTTGGAATTTTTTTAGGCGAAAGAATTAGCACGCCAATGCTTGTTCCCTCTTTGTGGTTGGAGTCATCGAAGTATAACTTCCAAGGTTCCAGGTCGACGTAATTCAAAGTGCTTTCATTTATGGAGTGGTCGACAATAAAGTCTGCTACCACTTGTCCTTTAACTGCCTTTAAAGGCTTACTTGTTAAAGAATACTCAGTCAGTGCTAGTGCCCACTTACCAACTCGACTATGCAAGATAGGTTTAGATAGCATATGTTTAATAACATCAAAATGAAATGAAACATAAACACCAACTGGTTTTATATATTGCTTTAATTTTGTACAAGAGAAATATAAGCATAAGCATGATTTTTCTATCATGCTATACCTAGTTTCTGCATCATTCAAAACTCTACTGAGGTAGTAGATGACCCTTTCGACGCCATTCTCATCCTCTTGAGCTAACATGCTCCCTAAAGTTTTGTCTGACACAGCTATGTACAACCTCATACTCCTATTCTTACTAGGTGGTGACAGGACTAGAGGATGACTCAGGTAATCCTTGATCTTATCGAAGACTTCTTGTTGATCTTGCCCCCATTCGAACCCCTCTTTGTTGAATCGAAGTAATGGTGAAAAGGCCTGCGTTTTTCCGCTTAGGTTCGATATGAACCTTCTCAAGAAGTTTATCTTGCCCAGCAGTGATTGCAGCTCCTTTTTCGTCGATGGCGTTTTCGCTTCCATGATGGCTTTGGTTTTGTTCTGGTTAATCTTGATCCCCTTTTTGTGGACCAAAAAGCCTAGAAAATCGCCTGCCTGCATGCAAAATGCACACTTAAGAGGATTCATTTTAAGACCATATTTTCTCATCCTCTCAAAGGATTGTCGAAGGTGGTCCAAGTGACTCTTCCCTGAAATAGACTTAACTACAATATCATCAATATATATTTCTATGAAATTTTCTATATAATCATGGAAGATTGAGTTCATTGCTCGTTGGTATGTTGCCCCAACATTTTTAAGGCCAAAAGGCATCACTACCCATTCGTAGGTGCCTAAGGCTCCAGGACATCAAAAAGCTGTTTTGGGGACATCATCTTCAGCAATGAATGTTTGGTTATAACCAGAGTATCCATCCAACATACTAAGGTAATCATGTCCTGCGGCAGAGTCGACTAGCATTTCTGCCACAAGCATAGAATATTTGTCCTTTGGAGTTATAGAATTTAGATCTCTAAAGTCTATGCAAACTCTTAAAGAACCATTCTTTTTAATGACAGGCACAATGTTAGCCAACCATTCGACATACCTGGCAGTACAAATGAACTTGCATCGAAGGGGCCTTTCGACTTCCTCTTTTATCTTTGAGAGAATTTCTGGGGCAAACCGTCTTGGATTCTGTTTGAATGGCTTCTTCCTAGGCTTGATTGGCAACTTGTGTTCGACCAACTCTCTCTGCAAACCATGCATCTCATCATAGTCCTAGGAGAAATAATGTTTAAACTCTTGTAGTAACTGGATGACTTCGACCTTAAGTTATGGGTTGAGATTGGCACTGACATACGTTGGCCTTCTGGTTACCCCATCTCCTAGGTCGATTTCTTCCTATGGGTCCTGCACTAGCATCTTAATGTCGTTCGCCAGCGGATCCTTTTCAAATCCCAGAGGATCTTAATCATAGGTGGCATCAAGCCTCTGGTCTTGTTCTTCATCCTAATCTTTATCAGGTGGTCCTGGGTCGAAATCCTTACCAGGACCTTCTTGGTGAAATTCAGAATTGGCCTCGACAACCATATGTTCATTAGCAGCTTCCAAAGCCGCCTGTAACTTGGTTTCAGCCACATAGATCGAAATTCTTATCAATGTTTCGAACTCAGTCATTGTCACTGAATTCGCTTCCCCACCTGGTGGGGTCTACTGCAGGATTGCCAAGGTATGAGAGCCTTTCTTCTGGCACTTCCTTATCTCACCGGAAACCATCGACAGGGTGCAGGTATAATGAGAGAACGTTTCATCATCTGGGACAAACTCAAAATCTGCTGGAGCACAAGGGGAAATATTTGCTAGATACTTGTTGAACCGTCTCTTGTCGACATGATTTATAGGCGCTTTGAAATACCCCTGATCAGCTTCGATGTTCTCCACTATGCCATCTGGCCTCCAAATGGTGATTTGTTGATGCATCGAAGATGGCACTGTACCTATTCCATGTATCCACTCACGTCCCAAGAGCATATTATAATTGGCTTTTATTTCTACCACCATGAAGACAGTAGGCCTAGTAATCATGCCAACTGTCAAGTTAACTTGTATCACACCCATTATAGATTCAACTTTTCTTTCGTAATTCAAAAGAACCATATTATGTGGCTTAGTGTCAGTGTCATACTTGCCAATCTTGTTTAGTAAGAAGTGTGGCATCAGATTTACTGTTGCGCCATAATCCACCAGAAATTTGTTCACTGGTACATTCTCTACCTTCCCAATGATGTAAAGAGGCTTCAGGTGGGTTTTCATTGCCTCTGTAGGCCGCTCGAAGAAAGCGTTGTGCTCTTCAATGCACCCGTTGTTCATGATATAGTAGCACATAGGCTTGTGTGCTGCCATTTCTGCTTCAGTGTAGGCATCCAGATTTTCGACCTCTGTAATTTGTTCGAAATCCCTGGGCATTACAGATACCATATTGACTAAGATATCCAAAGAGGCGTCAGAGTCCGAGTCGAAGTTGTCTGTCATCTCTTCATCATCCTCGACCGTCTTTTTATGTTCACCCTCTTGAGAGGGGAATAATTTTCGCCCCACAGGAATTTTCTCAGTAATCTTGAGTTGATTCCCTCTATTATCAGTAGGGATATTAGTACTGGACTCTCCCTGGTTCTTCGATGGAGCCTCCCTGAGGGCCTTCCTTCTGCGCTATTCCCTCCTCCACTGAGATCGTGACATCGGGTTCTTCCCTTTGTAATTCTCAAAGACATGAGCAATTTTGGAGGATTGAAACTCCTTGTGATAGGTGATCGAAGAACCCCGGTTGACGTCGAAGTTTTTCCATTTCTGCTGCCCTTTCTGCCTGTCCTTATTTGGTCTGACCTATTTTCCGTTAGAAATTTTGGCAAAAGGCTTAAAGGTAACCGACCTTGCTCCTGGTGCTCTAGCATTCGACTTAGGTCTTCTTGGATCGAAGCTTCGAGGGCCATGGTTGGCCTTCTCCCACTTCTGCTTCACCTTTCGCACCCCTTCAAGTTTCTGGGCAGCCTTCTGATCGAAGATTACTCTGCATCTGAGGCATAACATGACACCAGACCCTTTCTTTTGGCAGTGATGAAGGAATTCAACAATGGTCTCTTCCTGTTTTGGATATGCCATTTTGTTGCGCTCTTCCTGGAAACTTGCCTCATCGACTTCCATGGTCTTATGTTGTGTTATTTTAACCATATTTATGTCCATGTTGATGTCATCACTCAATTTCAGACTATAGAAGTCCAACTCAAGGGCTTCAACAACCCTATCCATCTTAACAAAACCATCTGCAGCTTCTTTGGTTACCAGCATCAGGTTGGAATCTTCAGTGACCCCATTACCCAAGTCATTAGTAACTTTGTCGAGGCCATCAGCGGGCCCACTCATGAGTTTTTCTATGGTACTACTTCTGAGGCCTATAGTAACCTTGGCTAGAACAGTATCATTGGAAAAATCTTCACTAATTTCCACCATATTAATCAAATAGTCGAAGTCATCAGCAACTTCGACCATATGCACTTCTGTGGGCTCAGCATAGTAGGCATCCACTGCTTGCAATGGATCAGAGTCAATTTTCATTTGACTGTTTCTTTTCTCTCCAAACTTCAGTCTGCCCTCCTGGATAGCATTCTGAACCAAATCCCTAAAAAAAGAACGTTGAGAAGTTTTATGACCCAAAAAATTATGGTACATACAAAATCCTCTCTTTTGTCTTTGTTCTAAAGGTGACATTTTAGCGCCAGCAGGTACTATCATTTGCCCATCTTTAACTAACAAATAAATTTTTTTATCACATTTTGTGATAGCGAAAGTATATGTTTTCTTTGGAAACTTGTGATTTTTTTCAGATTCGACAAATTTTTTCCATTTGGAGGAGCTAATACTTTACAAGCATATGGAGGACCCTGCTTTAATTCAGCAACATCTATCTCATTTTCGGCGAAATATAATGGTTCATCATGTAAACCTTTGATATTCTCATTATATTCGACATAAGCTACCTTTTTACTCTTATTAAATTTAGCCTTTTCGTCTTTTAGACGCTCTAGCTGTCGAACCATATCAGCTAGTTGGGCCATATCTCTCAGATAATGGGTATCTAATTTCTTCCTAATAGAGTAATCAAGGCCACCAGCGGCCATTTCGACTAACTCATGTTCAAGTACTTGAGTAAAACACCTAACCTTAAGTAGTCGGAACCTATTTAGGTAATCTTCTATTGGCTCAGAAAACTTTTGTTTTATGCCAGCCAATTCCTTCAAGCTAATCTTAGTTTGTCCCATGTAAAATTGTTCATGGAATAAACGCTCCAACTAGGTCCAATTACAGATTGAGTTAGGGGACAGGGTTGTGAACCAAGTGAAAGAATTTTTAGTGAGAGAGCTTGGAAAATATTTTATCCTAAGACTTTCATCATTTGAAATCTCTCCAGCCTCGATCATATACCGGGCTACGTGTTCGACAGCAGATTCAGTAGTATCTCCTAAAAATTGGGTAAACTTTGGTACCTTCGTCCTAGGAGGTAATTCTGTCTGGAGAATGTAATCTACTATTGGTGACGTATAATTTGGCCTAGTAAAACCATAACTTACCCCATTTCGAGCAATTATTCTTTCGACCATTGCTGCTAAGTTATTATCGACAACTATGTTGTTACGTCGAACCTGTTGTATAACATGGTCAGCATCTTGGTTTCACTTTACCATAATTACCTCTGGTTTTCTCTCTACCAGAATTGGCGCTTGGTTCCTAGGCGGTTCGACTCTAGGAGGTTCGAGTCTAAGGGGTTCGACGATCCCTTGATTTCTAGATTTGCCTCAAGTACGTTCCCTAGGTTCCACCGTGGAATATTTTCCACAATAGTTGTGCCTCTAACAGAGGCTGGTACACCCATAAATTCTGCCAAGCGTGCCAATTGGACTGCTAATTGTTGGTTAGTCTAGGTAGTATTCTGGATCAAGGGCTGGAAAATTTCCCCCATAATCTGGGATAAGGTTTGTATCATTTGCAGGTTACTCTCATCCATTTGTTGTCTTAAACAAGCTATAGAAGTATTTTTCAGATTAGGGTCCTGAGTGGAATACCCCACACCTACACTTTCATTGTTTTGACCAACATTTATCCCAAATCTTGACCCTTGTAACGGTGAAGCCATTACATTCTCTGAGAATATTGGGGGAGCATTTTGGAGGCCTTTCATTACTGACGTTGGCATTCCATATGGTGGGTTTCTTGGTAATGGCTGTGAAAACCCTGGATGGGGGAAATGTCTAAACATCGAAATTCCTCCTGGTGGAGTTTGGGGATTGGATGCTTGTGGCCCAAAGTACTCCAAAACAGGCTGAGTGTAAGCCCTCATATCTGTCGACCCTGAACCCACCACTGATGGCACTGGTTCGGGCATAACAGAAGGCGGTATTTGCTTTCCTGTCGAAGAGACTGAGGGTGGCGCTACATCGTTTCTAGACACGTCTCGAGGATTAGTGTTACTAGGCTAGGGATTAGAACCACTCCCTCGAAGGTTTGGGTTATTTGGCTGATTAGCATTTGTCGCCATTTTCCTAGTGTAGTTTCTCCTTGGCCTTTCTTCATTTGTAGCGGCTACTCTACCACTTCTTAATAACATGCAACGAAATTTTCTCAAAGACAAAACTAACAAATACAGTTTTTTTTTCAAAACTTTATAAAAAGCTTTATGAACTTTAGCACGGTTCGACTGGGCGTGCCAATTTGTTTCCCGTGAAAATTGGAAAATAATCGCTGATCTTCCAAATCTAACTTTGGCGACTCGCAGGATCGATCAGATTGATCCTAGGACATGTGCTAAATTCTAATTTAAAGAAAATACTAAAAACTGAACACTTCGACAATGTTTATAAAGAAAAGTTAATTCAAGTGTATGGTTCGACAATAATGTAAGAGCGTTAAATTGAAATAAAAGGTTAAAAACTTTAATGGAAAGGCTTAAAAGAGACAAGGCATAACGCTGAAGATGTAAATTGCGGGAAAGTAAAAGATAAAATCTTTTAATACAAAGTGAAAGTAAATTTCATTAAAGCATGAAATGGTGTTTTGCATCATGTACATTCTCCCAAGACTCTTTTCTCTACACACATATACTCTGAGTAAATTTGGAGTGACTTGTACAATAGTGAACACAACACCCTGAATCCTATTGCTAGAACCCCTATTTATAATAATAAAATTAATTGCCATTAACTTCCTCAGATAATCAACACCTGACAAGTGTTGTGCTGCATGCATCTGCCTCTTGGATGTGCGCCACTTGTCTCATTCAGGAGTTTGAAAGAATAACTACTCCCTCCTTTATTTGAATTTCAAATTCTGTTAGTATTGGACAACATTCTCGATCGAAGGTAGCTTCTTCAATCTTAGAAATATTTTTTAAGTCCCAAAAAAGTCTTCTTTTCTTATGCGAGTGCCTTCGATTTCATTTATTATAAAGACCCAGTCGAAGGCCCCTTCACATTACATCAAGAATTCAATATCCCAACCAATACTTCCAATTTAACATGGGCGTCGAATTTATAAGCTAACAGTATAACACCCTTATTATTGTCTCAGTATGTCATATAACCCTTCTTCTTTGCCGTGAAGCCAATGAATAAGGAAATGTCACCTTTCATATGCCTTGAGCATCCACTTTCGAGAAATCACATTCTCTCCATGGAGCCAAGAAATTTAACCTACAAGATCAAACAAGAGTGATAGGTATCAAATTTTCACTGGGTCCTTGAGATTGATTGGAAATATTGTTGCACTTAGTCAACCATTGAAATACACCTTTAGGAACCAAGTATCTCCTAAAGTTGAATTTTTCAATGGTATGACCTATATTGTAATAATAATGATAAGTCAAGGGATGATGAGAGTGAGTTTTTCTATTTTATTCCCTTACAAAAAATTTATACTTTTTGTACGGTGCGTTTAAATATCTTTTAAATTTTGTTGGATCAATAGTGAAGGTAACTTTTGGTTCTAAAGCCTTGCTCGATTTGGATTTCAGAGAAATAACTTATTTTTTCCAAATGTGAGAAGTTTCACAACCAAACCATGTAGACTTCTCATCCTCAATTTTAAATTTTGGAACCTCTAACATGGTTTTCTTAAGAGCTTCCATTTGTTTTTCCGTTTCTAAAACCTTGGCTTCTAAGTATGCAAATATTCTTTTATTTTAAGCCAATCTTTTAAAAGCTTCTTTAGCTTCACCATGTATATTTTCAAAATCATTTTGTAAATTCGAATAAGACATTTTATCGATAGGTTCATAATTTGAATAACTTACATTCTTCTTCTTGTGATTGGCCATGAGGCAAATATTTTCCATTTTATCAATTTCACTTGAGCTACCCTCGTTGGAGGATTCACTACCACTATCCCATGCGATGTATGCTCTTATAGGATTTCTAGACTTCTTTTGTTGACCCTTTCCTTTATCTTTCTTATGCAATGGATAACCCAGCCTGTAATGAACGACTCTTTCACAATTATAGCACGAACCTTTAGATTTTTCCTTCTTAATGTCATCTTTCTTTGAGGTATTTAATTGCCTTTTATAGTTAATGAGATTCTTGTGAAAATGCTTCACTCCATTTTTCTTGATATACTTATGGTACCTTTTAACAAATAACCCCATTTCTTCATCATCCGAACACTTACCATCACTAGTTCTACTATCATCTTGCTCCATAGTATAAGACTTAGAACTAGAAGTCACAAGAGCAATATACTTTTTACCTACCTTTTTTCCCTATTCTTCTCCTTCTTAAGCTTTTTCTCATGCTTCTACAAGGAAATAAGATATTGATCATGTTCTTTGATTGCGGAGACCTTTGATTTCCAAACAAAGTAGTAATATCTAATGATAAGTGATTGTTAGCTTCCTTGATTGCGGAGACCTTTGATTTCCATTCCTTATTAAGACATCTTAAAAATTTGTTAGTAGCAATTTCATTGGAAATAGGCTTACCAAGTGCATTCAAACAATTTACAAGATGAGTTAAACTTTTTTTTTTTGCATATCGGCAATGGTTTCCCCATGCTTCATATGAAAAAGTTCAAACTCTTGGTTCAAAGTATTGATTCTAGCTTTTTCAACTTCATTTATACCCTCATGGGAAATTTGCAATGAGTCCCACATAGTTTTAGCGGTCGTACAATGGGAAACACAGTAGTATTCATCAAATCCTAAAGAAGATATGAGAATATTCCTTGCTTTCCAATCATATGACCATTTTTTCTCATCATCTGTGGTCCATTGTGCGTCCGATTTAGGTGCAACAACACCATCCACATTGGTCATAGTAATTTCAAAAGGACCATTTTGGGTGACGTTCCATACTTCCCTATCAATAGAATTAATATGGACACACATACAATCCTTCCAATAACCATAGTTTTCACTATTAAAAATAGACACTCTATTATACACCCGTTTAGGTTTGGGAACCATAATCTAATAAGCGATTTCGAAGCACAAGATGAACTAGTGCTCTTGATACCACTTGTTAGACGAGGGCAATGATCTAGAGGGGGGGGGGGGTGAATTGGTCTCTAATAAATTTTCTTTGATTAAAAAATCTGTTTTTAAAATATTTTCTATGACAACTGAAAGCGGTTCTGAATCAACACCCGTCTATCCCAAACCGTCATAGGAAGAACCAGATATGCATATTAAACCATAAATATATGAAATTAAAGTACCACAATGACGAGAAAACAAATCAATAAGTTTTTCAAAATTTCGTTTGAACAATTTTGCACTTTTATAATAATTTTTCAATGAAATTAAGAAACAAAAGTTGACTATGACGATTTGTAAAACACTTAGTGTGCAATAAAAACCAATATGATTTTTCCTTTGTGTTGTTGATGTAAAAATCCAATTGCAATTATCTTGATAAAAACACTTTTAAGTATTTCAACACCAAAATAATTATTAGTCTATGAAATTTATATACTAAATGAGTTCACAAATTGTAAATAAGGTATGGATAAATTTCTTCTTTAACGCACATAATTTTCCTATTTCAGTACATGAACAAATTATGAACACACACACACACACACACACACACCCATTTCAGTACATGAACAAATTATGAAAACACACACACACAGACACACACATGGCCATAGAGATATATATATATATATATATATATATATATATATATATATATATATATATATATATATATATATATATATATATATATAGAGAGAGAGAGAGAGAGAGAGAGAGAGAGAGCACAAGAATTTGTTTAGGCAATTCCCAAATTGTCCTCACTATGGGTACGTCTTCCCCCAATTCAAACAAAATTGAGATATTCGATAATATTTACAAAATGTTGAATATAAGAGAGAATTAGATATTTAAACCCCAAACCCCAAATATGATGTTAATTCTATCTTTTTCTCTTCCCTTGATCTTAAGCTAGATAATGTTACTTCTTTGACATAAACCCTTTTTTTCAAAGCTTTCACTCGGCTGAATCCTAATTGCAAAATCTTATACCAAAAACCCCAAAATCAAACTTGATCTTAGAGGGAAAACTCCAATTGGTTTTATCAATAAAACCCTCAAAGTAATCTCAACCCAATTGATTTTACAAATTATAAATTGGACCTAATCAAACTTGTATCTAGATTGCACCCAACAAAAATGATTATGTGTAATTGTTGTGTGAATGCATAGAAAAATGTTGAATATGATGAAGATTACTTTGTATATTCTTTGGTTTCATGTTATTATGAAAAAGATGCATGATTGTAAATGTGTATGTGTGTGTGTTAGAGATGGATAGATAGATAAATAGATAGATAGGTATATAGATAGATAGATAGATAGATAGATAGATAGATAGATAGATAGATAGATAAATAGATAGATAAATAGATAGATAGATAGATAGATAGATAGATAAATGGATAGATAGATATATAGATAGATAGATAGATAGATAGATAGATATATATATATATATATATATATATATATATATATATATATATATATATATATATATATATATATATATATATATATATATATATATATATATATATATATATATATATATATATATATATATATAGAGAGAGAGAGAGAGAGAGAGAGAGAGAGAGAGAGAGAGAGAGAGAGAGAGAGAGAGAGAGAGAGAAAGAGAGAGAAAGAGAGAGCAAGAGAGAGAGAGAGAGTGAGTGAGTGAGTGAAAATTAGAAAATTAGTACTTAGAAAACTTTACAAGTTGTTGAAAAAAATGAACAACATGTGTCGACCTCTAGGAAGTATGCGTCGATCTCTAAAAGCATTTTTCTTCTATGTGCCGACCTAAAAACTCTATGTATCGATCTGAAATGGACAAAAAGTTTGGTTTTGCCAACAATATAGTATGTGTCGACCTCTAGCTATTATGTGTCGGCCTATAGAAGCATTTTTGCTTCTATAGGTCGACCTAGAGGACCTATGTGTCGACTTAAAATTGACAGAGTTTGGTTTTGCCAAAAACTCTGTATGTGTCGACCTCTAGCTAGAATGTGTCAACATATAGACTAATGTTTCACATAAAAACTTAATTTTAACTTGTAAACACATTTCTAAACCAATTTTAAGTATCCTAAGGTTAAAATGCACATATAGACACAGAGGATAAGGTCCAATATACACAAATACTAAGTGTCATAATTTTGTCATCATTCAAAACATTTCTAAAAGGAAAATGGACTCACAATTGTTAACCTTTCCAATGATTGTAATGTTAAGGGAAGTGTGAAGTATATGAATGTTTATGTTATAGGGAAATGTGGGAAGTTTTCACCCTCCATTATTGATGCGTATCTAAGAAGAAACAAGTCAGCAAAGTCTGAAAAAATTCTATATTTGTACAAGATTGCAAAGGAAATTATTGTTGGACAAATGAAACAATGGCCTAACAAATGGTTACTTTCTAGTGGTAAATTGAGTGTGAAGTATGCCATACTAAAAAGGATAGGTGCATCAAATTGGGTACCTGCTAATCACAATTCTAGCATCACTTCTAGCTTAGCTAAAGTGATCTTCCTTATTGGAACCAATGCAAAGCTGAACTTTGGAGAGTATCTATTTGAGAAAACAATGAAACATGATGATTCTTTTGTAGTAAATCTGCCTATAGCTTTTCCATGTTTATTAATTGGAATAATTTTGAATCAACATCCTGAAGTTCTATGTCCTCAAGAAACTCCAAACAAGAAGGATGAGACTCTGACCCTTAATAAGAAGCTCTTTGTGGGACACATGTTCCAAACATTATGGTAAAGCATCAAGGTCAAACTTCTGGTGGAAAATCTTCTTTTGTTTCTAAAGCCTCTTCAAAAGATGTATTACATGAATAAACGGAAGTGTCCATGGTTCTGCAAGAAACGATTAGTGCTAGCACCATCAGGAAGAAGAATATGGATGGATCGATCTGATGACCAATGAGAAGGAAGGTGAATATGAAAAAGAAGATGATTGTGAAAAAGAAGAATTTGGAAGTGAAAAGGAGGAATCTTGAAGTAAAGGGGAGGGTGACAACTCTAAAGATTATTTTTTTTGCAGAGGTCAATCAGGATGTGCGAGACATCTGGTATGACATGTGACGTCTAATGTGGTTGAATGTTGATTAGCTACAATTTTTGCTTTCTTTAAGTTGTCATTTAGATTTTCTCTATGGGCACACTTTTAGGATTGCTGGCTATAATGATCTTGTAGCATTAACAACTATTCTACTCTATGTCATTGATATAAGATGCACAAAATTTGATTTTCAGTTCTAATGATATGTGATCACTGTTGATATGAGTCAACTACTGAATAATATGTTCACTGGCTGTGCTAATAGCTTTTCTAAATTGTGGCAAAAAGAGGGAGTAGGAATTTGTTAGTAATATGTGACTAACTAACCGTGGCTACATGCTATAGAAACTAGCATAACATTTGACCCTCAAGTTTGGATGTCTGTTTGAGCTGATCTACTTATAAGCTATGAGTGAACTGATATGTAGTAGTGTGCTCTGGTGTATGTTAACCTAACTGATTGCTGATCACTATTGGCCTTGTTTGTGCGCATTCATGTTCGCTTATGTGCTTGACTGATTATGGGAGCATTATTGTACGACTGTCTGACTGATGTGTAGTAACCACTTGAATATGTGTGTTATTCTGATTTTGTAATTATGTTGTTGTTGGTGTTTGCTCTGTGTGTTTGTGTGTGGTGTGCTTGATACTCAACTTATGTTGCACATCTTGTATGTTTTTGAAAGTATTGTTTTGCTAAAATTTTTCAAAGGGGGAGATTGTTGTTCCTTTTTGGATTGACTGCATATATAAAATAACATGGTGTGTTCAAGCTGTATTTTTGAAGAAAGGACACGTGTGGGAACAGATGTCCCATCATGTATGCAATATATGACCCCTGTTAGCAGAATAATGTTATAGCTGTTTTGCACGTTATTTTGTGGTTGTTTCAATAAGATTTATTGCAGATTTGTTGTTATCTTTTAGAAATGCATTTATGTGGATTTATCTGATTAGATTAGGTGCGATCAAATCAATTTAAATAGATATTTAAATTTGAATCAAATGAAATATTTGTGGAGGATATTTGACAAACAAATCTTAACAAGATATCCTACAATTCTGGATGTGATCAAATACCCATTGGAAAAGCCTAGAATTTTCATTACTATTTAAAGAGACTCATTCTAACATTGAAGACAACGAGCTTGATAACATATTATTTGTGTTAGGGTTTTATTTGAGTCATTTATTTGTGTTACTTGTACATTAAGCTAGTGCCCACATTTAGATCATAAGTCATGCTGTTGGTTTGTTTAGTTGAGTGGTAACTCAACATTCTTTAAGTTGTTTATTAAAGTTGATCATTAGGGTTAGTGATTGAGAGAAAGTGAGAGTGGTTCTCATATTTAGGGGTGTCCTAAATAGGAAGTCATTGGGTAGTATTAGGAAGAGGCTGTGAGCAAGGTGTGTTCATGTAATACTAAGTGTACAAATACTATTGATAATGAATTTCCTTTCTTGGGTTGGAAGCCCTCCCAGATGTAGGTGTTGTTTGCATCGAACTGGGTTGACAATTCTGTGTGTTCCTTTATTGCTTTTTTGCTTCATGATCTTGTATAAGTTAAACTGTCACATCTTGGTTGTACACATTATCCAAGACATCGTGTCCAACGTCTGTCCCCTAGAACAAAATTTCAAAAGGTGAACTTCCTATTTATAGGCTACAGAAAGGTAGGCTCACTAGGCGCACCGCTCATCCTCACTCAACATGCATATTTTATTCTAGGTTAAGAACTTCCTACTCACTCTGAAACTATCCCTATCCGCCCTAGCTCTCTAAACACACCACACATCTTCCCTCAACTAACAAACCCTTCCTTCACCATGAAGTTGCTTAGCCAAGAAGTCTTATCTCGCATGTGCTCCCTTAGGGAGTCTTGTTGGTAGTAAGTTGGTCTTTGCATGTTTTTTGTGCGATTCTTGGTGATTTTTCAAACTTTTTCAATTTTTTTTTATAAATTTGCAAGTAGAGAGTTCAAACGGGTGTTTTAACATTTTCCATAGATAAATTAAGGGTTTTATGGACGACTTCATTGTAGAAACCACAAATGAGGAGCCATACAAATTATTTATATGGATAATATTTATGGATTTCTCTTCCAACACGAAAGGCTCCGAGACGAACTCCTCTAGACAATTATCATAATCTCATGCTAGAGGTCACAATAAGATTATAAATCCTTAATTCTAAAAACCACGTGAAATGAGAAGCTTGTTTGGATGAAATATTCAAAACACTCTAAATGGGATCTGGAGAAGTGTTGATCAAGTTTGACTCACATTTGGTCACATCACAAGTACATGGGAAATACCAAGCCAAATATGCATTTATGCAACAATATGTGGTGATGGTTAAATCCTCCACGTCCAAATTACGCGAGACAAACATCTTTCACATATTGAGAATGCAATAAAACCATGATCCAGGAGGCACTAAAAAGTCCCAATGTAAATTGTAGAGTGAACATCGTCAATGAATAAGCTATAGGAGAACTATTTAGTAGTTTGTTATCACACATAGTTAAATACATCATGACGAGAGAATCACTTTTCAACCTTCTATATTTGATAAACATAAGAAGCTTCATTGAAAATACGAACAAATTTTGTAATAAGACATACACATTTTTTCTCATAATTAGAAACGTTTGTTGTTGTAAAGAGTAGATTCACCTTCACTCACTACAACATTTTTTTTTCTTTTGACAACAGAATAATAGACAACGGTGCAAAATTCATTGCCTAAATGGGCAAATGCCATGGTTTTGAATGTGTTAACAAGTTTCAAATTTTTTGTTGAAATTCGTCGTCTAATATTAACAACAACATGCATTTTGAAAACGACATGCATTTTGATGAATATTAACAATATAAGGTTGGAGGATGACATACATAAAACTGAAATTCTCGAGAAAATCCGTGAAGTCCTCAAAGATCTTTGGAGATTGTTTAAAATGGATCAAGACAAAGGGTGTTTTATAGCCACCCCAAGAAAGTTTGAATATGAAAAGGAAAACTTTAATGGACTTCTCATGTTTCAAATAGTGGCACAAGGCCCATAAATTAGGGACCCTTTGAAAATTATATATTTAAATAAAATGCTTTAAAATAAACTTGGAACCAAACATATATATATAAGGTTTAGAACTTTTTAGGCTATGTTTATAACTTCAAGATTTTTAAGTATAAAATGGTAAATGCAAGCAATGAACTTATAGCACAAAATTAAACAGTTGAGGATAGAAACATTTACACAATCAAGCAGGAACAGAGCCAAAAAATTTAGAATGTGGGGGCGATATATTATTTTGATAAATTAATTTAATTGATAGTGTAGGACATCTGACTGTATAAGTGCAGATTCGAGTTCCCAATTATTAGACAATTAGAACAAAAAATAAAAATAAAAATATGTATCTCTAATACTATTTTTTGCTTAAATAGTTTTTAAATTTCTATAAGTTTTTGTGTTTTTTATTTGTGTTTGATGTATCTCTTTATTCTGAAAATAACTCTTGAATATTAAAATTCTTTTGATCTTAGTCCCTAAAGTTAAAATTCACAGGAAAAATCTTCCTGCGAATTTTGATTTTAAAAACTAAAATCAAATGAAATTCAACCTTTAAAGACTTTATCTAGAAAAAAAATATATGAACAAAAAATACAAAAGCTTCAAATTAAAGGGGGCAAAAGATAACTTCAGCCTAAATTTTTTTAAAAATAATTACCTAATCAATTCAATAAGTGAATCGTGTAATATTATTTATAATCAAATAAATATTTAAATAATTTAAATTTTGTTGGTATGTATTTTAAAAGTATGTTATTTTAAATGAAATATATGTATTCTTTACACAAATATATATATATATATATATATATATATATATATATATATATATATATATATATATATATATATATATATATATATATATATATATATATATATATATATATATATATATATATATATATATATATATATATATATATATATATATATATATATATATATATTGTGAGATGTTGGATCGAACTTTAGTATGGTCGAAGGGAAGCTTCTGGTTCGACAGGAATTAAGCATGAGGCCGAAGTATGTTCACATGCTGCTGTCAGAGTAATGTGTGTTGTAGTTGAAGTATGTTCGCATGCTGCTGTCGGAGTAATGTGTGTTGTAGTCGAAGTTTGTTCTAACATGCATTTTTCAATATTGCTAGGGTTGTTAGCATGTTGAATTGGGTCTTGCTTGTAAGTCCAATTATTTAAGTTAGCTTGTACCCTAAGTTACCTTGTAATGGGTAATTGTTAAAAAGCCCATTAGGTTAGTGTGCTATTTTTATTATAAATAGGATACTAGTTTCTCAATCTTGGAATAAGGAAAAATAGGAAGATAAAATCATAATTTCAAGAGAGAGAGGTTATTTTGTTATTCTTGTATACTTGTAATCTTGTTCTAGAGAAAGGAAAGAATAACAGTTTAATAACCAATCCTTGTTGTTTTCTTCTTTATTAATCCTAACCCTTGTGTGTTTTTGTATCATTAAGAAACTGTTTATACTTAGTTTTAAGGTATTCGATTCACAATAAATTGGTGCAGTTAGCGTGGAGAAGATGCCTTCAACAAAGTATGAGATTGAAAAGTTCACTGGAGTGAACGACTTCGGTCTGTGGCGCTTGAAGATGAAAGCCCTACTGGTTCAGTAGGGTTGTTTGGAAGCGTTGAAGGGTGAGGCAGCCATGGACGTTGCGTTAACGGCAAAAGAAAAGACGGGCATGATCGAGAAAGCCCGCAGCACAATATTGTTGAGCCTTGGTGATAAGGTTCTTCGACGGGTATCAATGGAGACTACAACATCAGGATTATGGGTGAAACATGAAAGTTTGTACATGACCAAACCTCTGGTGAAACGACTCTACCTGAAGCAAGCATTATATTCATTCAAGATGAGTGAAGACAAAGTGCTGGCTGAGAAGTTGGATATGTTCAACAAGCTGATTCTTGATCTTGAAAATATTGATGTGAAGATCGATGATGACGATCAAGCACTGTTGCTGCTGTGTGCTTTGCCTAGAATACATGCTTACTTCAAAGAAACTCTCTTGTATGGAAGGAGTCCCTGAGCTTTGAAGAAGTTCAATCAGCCTTGTAATCTAAGGACTTGAACGAACGAAAGGAGCATAAACCTTCAACGGTGGGCGAATGTTTGGCCGTTAAGGGAAAATTCTTGCGAAAGGATGGTAAGTTCGACAAGAAGAAAGGTAAAAGTCAATAGAAGTCTTATAGTGGCGAAACATCTAATATTCGATGTTATCACTGTAAGAAGGAGGATCACATAAGAAAGGTGTGTCCTGAACGCCTTAAAGATCATGGAGGTAATGTCAATGCATCCATTGTTCAAGATGACTTCGACTCATATGATGTTCTTGTGGTTTCAAGTGGCAACTTGAAAAAAGAGTGGATTATGAATTCAGGTTGCACTTCGCACATGACTCCAAAGAGAGAATTTTTCGAGGAGCTATGTGATCAAGATGGTGGACCTGCGCTGCTGGGAAACAACAAATCTTGCAAAATTGCAGGTATTGGATCTATGATATTCAAGCTCCATGACGAGTCAATAAGGTTATTGACTGAAGTCAGGTACGTACCTGACTTGAAGAGAAATTTGATTTCTCTTGGTGAATTCCACAGAAAAGGATACGTTTTTCAAGGAGAGAAAAGTATCCTAAGAGTCATGAAGGGGTCGAAGAAAGTCTTGAGAGGCATGAAGAAACAAGGCTTGTATACCCTTGAGGCCGAGGTTGTAAGTGGTTCAGCAAATATTGCATCAACGAAACCTGTGTCGAAGACAGAATTATGGCACATGAGATTGGGCTATGTCAGTGAAAGAGGCCTGGTCGAATTACAGAAGCAGAACCTGCTAGGAGATGAAAAAGTCTAAAAGTTGGATTTTTGTGAATCTTATGTATTTGGTAAATCATGTAGGACGAAGTTTAACAAAGGCAAGAAAAGAACACATGGATCCCTGGATTACATTCATGCTGATCTTTGGGGGCCTGCAAGGATTCCTTCACACTCAAGTGTAAGGTATTTTCTATCCATCGTTGATGACTATTCCAGAAATCTATGGGTATTCATTTAGAAGACGAAGGATGAAACTTTTGAGAATTTCAAAAGTTGGAAGATTCTGGTCGAAACTCAATCTGGCAGAAAGGTTAAGAGGTTGCAAATCGATAATGGCCTTGAATTCTGCAACGAATCGTTCAACAGTTACTGTGTTGAGTCTGGTATTGCAAGGCATAAGACTGTAGCAGGCACTCCTCAACAAAATGGATTAGCTGAGAGATTCAATTGAACAATCCTTGAAAGGGTTAGATGGATGTTGGTTAGTGCTGGATTGAAGAAGGTGTTTTGGGCGGAAGTTGTTTCGACAACAGCTTACCTGATAAATAGATGTCCCTCGACTGCCTTGGGAATGAAGACACCAGAAGAAGTTTGGTCGGGACATCCACCTAGTTTCGACAGACTGAGAGTATTTAGCTGTGTGGCCTATGCTCACATTAGGTAAGACAAGGTCGAACCTAGAGCTCTGAAATGCATGTTCATGAGATACCTTGAAGGAGTCAAAGCTTATAGGCTATGGTGCCTAGAGCCAGGTCACAGGAGGTGTATCACCAGCTGAGATGGCTTTCAAGAAAACTGATGATGCTGACGAAGAGCTGGAATAGGGAGAGATTCCTATTGAGGTGGAGCATGTTGATGTTGAATTGCTTACCCCAGGTGAAGTCGAAGGAGGCGCATAAGATGTTGTCGAAGATGAGAAAACTAATAATGACTATGTGTTATCAAGAGACAGTTCGAGGAGAGTCATCAAGCCACCTTAGAGACTTGGGTATGCAGATCTTATAACTTATGACTTAATCTCTGCTAGTGAGGTTCTAGGTGAAGAACCTAGAGACTATAAGGAAGTTATGAAGAATCGAAAGAAGACTGAATGGCTAAAGGCCATGGATGATGAGATGAAATATCTTTAGGATAACAACACCCGGGAACTCATCCAGAAACCTACTAGAGCCAGGTTAGTCAGCTGTAAATAGATTTTCAAAGTTAAGAAAGGAATCGAAAGAGTGGCGTCGAAGAGATACAAGGCCAGATTGGTTGTTAGGGGGTCACTCAGAAAGAAGGTATCGACTTTAATGATGTCTTCTCTCTTGTTGTGAAGCACTGATCCATTCGAATGTTGCTTGCCATGATGGCCTAGTTCGACCTTGAACTGGAACAAATGGATGTGAAGACCGCGTTCTTGTATGGTGATCTAGATGAAACAATCCTGATGAAGCAACCTGAAGGGTATGTCGAAAGGGGGAAGGAAGATTATGTGTGCAAACTGAATAGATCTTTATATGGACTGAAAGAATCTCCTCGACAGTGGAATAGAAGATTCGACAAGTTCATGGCACACATAAGTTTCATCAAAAGTTAGTTCGACCACTGTGTTTACTTCAAATTTCGATCGGGTAATTCATTTGTTATTTTGTTGCTCTATGTGGATGATATTCTAATAGCAAGCAACAATGTCGAAGAGGTAACGAGGGTGAAGGCTGATCTTAATAAAGAGTTCGACATGAAGGATCTGTGAGATGCGTCCAGGATTCTTGGGATTGACATCCGGAGAGATAGAAAACAGTCAAAATCATGCTTATCTCAAGAGGCATACCTACAGAAGGTTCTCGAAAAGTTTGGTATATCGAATTCAAAGCCTGTTGTGACTCCGACAAACCCTCAATTCAAGATGAGTATAGATCAGTGTCCCATCACTGATGTTGAAAGAACTTATATGAATAGCATTCCATATGCTAACATAGTAAGTTCTTTGATGTATGTTATGGTTTGTACTAGACCCGACATAGCATATGCAGTAAGTCTTTTAAGCAGGTACATGGCGAATCCTGGAAAGGCTCACTGGCAAGCATTGAATTGGATTTTAAGGTACATAAATGGGTCTCTGAATAGAGTCTTAATTTATGGTGGAGCTTTGGGTGAAGATAGTAAAGCAGCTATTGAAGGATATGTCGACTCTGATTATTCAGGTTGTATAGATTCTAGAAAATCTATCTCTGGGTACGTGTTCACTATGTTTGGGACAACAATCAGTTGGAAAGTAACACTTCAGAAGATCGTTGCCTTATCAACCACTAAAGCAGAGTATATTTCCCTAACTGAAGCTGTGAAGGAAGCATTGTGGCTTGACAGTTTTACAAAGGAGCTAAAACTTCAAGGTCGAGTTATCACTGTCAAATGTGATAGTCAAAGTGCAATATACATGTCAAAGAATTCAGTTTATCATGAGCGAACCAAACACATTGATGTGAGGCTACATTTCATCAGAGGGGTAATCGAGCATGGAGAAGTCCAACTGCTGAAGGTTTCGACATATCATAATGTTGCTGATATGATCACCAGGATGTTGCCCAGTTGCAAGTGTTTCTACTGTATGCAGTTAATAAAGCTGCATGAAGAAAGCTAGTTTCTTGATGTTATAGAGTTAGATATAATGTGGAGGTTTGTGAGATGTTGGATCGAACTCTAGTATGGTTGAAGGGTAGCTTCTGATTCGACAGGAATTAAACATGAGGTCGAAGTATGTTCGCATGCTGTTGTCGTAGTAATGTGTGTTGTAATCGAAGTTTGTTCTAACATGCATTAGTCAATATTGCAACGGTTGTTAGCATGTCGAATTAGCCCTTGCTTGTAAGCCCAATTATTTAAGTTAGCTTGTACCCTAAGTTAGTTTGTAATGGGTAATTGTTAAAAAAAACCATTAGGTTAGTTTGCTATTTTTATTATAAATAGGATACTAGTTTCTCAATCTTGGCATAAGGAAAAATAGGAAGATAAAATCCTAATTTCAAGAGAGAGAGGTTATTTTGTTATTCTTGTATACTTGTAATCTTGTTCTAAAAGAAAAGAAAGAATAACAGTTTAATAACCAATTCTTGTTGTTTTCTTCTTTATTAACTTTAACTCTTGTGTGTTTCTTGATCATTAAAAAACTATTTGTACTTAGTTTTAAGATATCCGATTCACGATATATATATATATATATATATATATATATATATATATATATATATAATTATCATTTAAAGTATTAATATAAAATATTAAAAGTGAAATTTATTAGAGTTCATGAATACAATTTTACTGTCTTAAAAAACATTTGTTTTATATCTCAATGAATTGTACTAATAATGTACTAAAACAATATAGCAATCTCTCATGATAATAGATTGTTCTTTGGCAGAACTTTTTACGTTTTCTTAGAAATAATATTATACAAATCACATAACAATTACATGCAAGTTTCAATATGCTATTGGATATTTCAATAGGCTAATATAATATTAGATAAAATATTAGTGGGGGGCACTTGCCCCCAGGTTAACATGAATAGCTACGTCCTTGCACTCAAGTTATCTTTGTTCATTCAATGAACTAAACAGATGAAGACTTGAATCTCTCGTTAAACTTAATTAACTCTAACTTATCATGGCTCATTTAAATATAAAATTCAATTAAATAATTTATCAAACATTTATAATAATAAGTAATGATTTAAATTTATATTTAATTAATTAAATACTAAATCTAACTGAGGATAGATTGAAATATCCAATAATTTCCTTGAGCTCTTTCTTAAAAGACAAATTTTCTACTCTTATCTTTTCAAAATCAATTCTACTATTCTAGAAGCAATTCTCATGAAAACTACAATTCCTAACTTTTAAGATTAGCAAGAATCAATTATGCATTTATGATACTTTAGTTGTTACAACTTTCCTTCATTACTCTATTTAATTTCTTCAACTGTTTCATCTCTTTTCTTTATCCAAAGGATTCTTTTACCAAATTGATTAACATCTATGCTTTGTATTAATTTTTTCATTACCCTCTTTGCTTTGTATTAATAAATTTAGTAAATCAATTTTGATTAGAATTTATTACCATCAAATTTATATATACACCATCATCCCTTACAATCAAAAATACATGTTTATATATGTTGTATTATAAATTTTATTATATATTTGTAATTTTTATACACATATTTCATGTTTAAATATTATGTTAATTTTAGTAATTTTTATTTATGTGTTTAATTATGTCCATTTTGATAATTATACATTCAAAATCAATTTTGATAAAAAAATATCCAAACAACATTAATTGATAACAATCACTTTTACATAAATGTATTAAAACATAAATCAATTTTGTCAAACTTAATTTTGCTAAAATCAATTATATCAAACTCAATTCTGTCAAAATCAATTCTGTTCACGGCCAATCCAAACACACACTTAGCTCATTTTTTTAAAGATGAAGTTAAAGCTGCTATTTGGAGTTGCGATGGCGCTAAGAGTCCTGGGCGAGACAGTTTTAATTTCATGCTTTTGAAGAAGTGTTGGTTTTTTTTATGAAGAACGATATTTACTCTTTTGTTAGGGATTTCCATCTTTATGCTTATCTTCCTAAGGCTGTCACTTCGTCCTTTCTTACCCTGATTCCAAAGGTTACTAATCCCTTAAGCCTCAGTGAGTATAGGTCGATCTGTTTGGTTGGGAGTCACTATAAAATTGTGGCAAAATTGTTGGCTGCCAGGCTGAAAAGAGTGATTTGGGGCCTCATTTCTCAAAGTCAATCCGCTTTTGTTCCAAATAGACAGTTGTTGGAAGGAGTCATAGTTGCAAGTGAAGTTATAGACAAGGCAACTAAGGATAAGGTTGAGTGTGTCTTGTTCAAATTCAATTTTCAAAAGGCGTATGACTGCATAAATTGGGAGTTTCTCAGATCTGTAATGATTAAGATGGGGTATGGTAAAACTTGGATGAAGTGGATGGAGGTGTGCATTTTCAAATGCCATCTTTCTATTCTTATGAACGGGAGCCGACAGGATATTTTGAAGTAGAAAGAGGTTTGAGATAGGGAGATCCGCTCTCTCATTTTCTCTTTGTGTCAGTGACTGAAGGATTGGTTGACTTGATCAGAAAGGTGTTTGATTTGGGAGATTTTGTAGGTTTTCAGTTTGATGAAGTTACGTCTGTGGATTTGATTTAATTTGTAGATGACACTTTGATAGTATCAGGAGGTGGTTGGAAGAATCTGTGGAGTATTAAAGCTATTCTAAAGGGGTTTGAATTGGTCTCTGGTTTGGGAGTGAATTTCCATAAAAGTAGGATTATTGGCATTAATGTGAGAAAGTATTTCCTCCTAGAAGCATCAAACTTTATGTCGTGCAAACTAGAAGAGATTTATTTCCACTTCTTGGAGATTCCTATAGGAAGCAATCCTAAAAGAATCATGAATTGAAAACATTTTGTTGAGAAGATAAAATCTAGGTTGGCTATGTGGGAAGGTAGGCTATTGTCGTTGGCAGGAAGAGTTACGTTAGTTAACTCTGTTTTATCTAGTTTGTCCATCTTTCTCTTCTCTTTTTATAAGACGCCTGTGAAGATATGGAAAGAGATAAATTTAGTTAGAAAAAGGTTTTTGTGGGGTGGATCTGAAATGAAATCAAAGATGCATTGGATTAAGTGGAAGGTGGGTTGTAGGGCAAAAGATATAGATAGTCTTGGAGTGAAAAGTTTAGAGCAAATCAATTTTTCTCTCACTATGCCAAAAAAGACCTTTAGCAGCGCTTTTTTTTTTGCCTTTAGCAGCGCTTTAAAGCGCTGCCAAAAGTGGCGCTGCTAAAGGTAAAGGCAGCGCTTTTTTTCAATGAAAAAGCGCTGCTAAAAGCTCCCTTCAGCAGCACCTTTAGCAGCGCTTTTTTAGCCCTTTAGCAGCGCTTTTGTAAGCGCTGCATAATTCCCCCAACCATCCCCCCTTTAGCAGCGCTTTCAAAAAGCGCTGTCTTAGACCCCCCCTTTAGCAGCGCTTTTGCAAAAGCGCTGCCATAGCCCACCCTTTAGCAACGCTTTTTACAAGCGCTGCCTTAGACCCCCCCCCCCCCTTCCAAACCAATAGCAGCGCTTTTGTAGCGTAATATTTGTGACCTTTAGCAGCGCTTTTATGTAAAAGCGCTGTCTAATGTCCCAAATTTTAAAATTTTTTTTAATAAAATATTCACCCTGTTTTGTATATTTTACCAACAACCTGCTTATATTACACAAACCTGCTTATAATTCAGGCCTTTATTTCAGCACTTTGGCCTTATAAATAAAATTCAAACTTTGACCTTAAATATACAATTCAAACTTTGGCCTTATATGTACAATTCAAAACTTTGGATACATTGTAACTCATGACTTTGTTCATAAACATTTTAATATACACATAAACCTGTTTAAATATGTTACAACAAAATTCGATCCTCAGAATTACAACAACACAAATACATTCAATTCACATATAATTACAAGTCTTCCAATCCGATAACTCTATACAATTCTCAACCCAAGAATAAATTGACACCATTCCTCTTTAATTTCTTCCAATTTTGCTTTCGTGTAAGTAGCGCACTTGAATTCATCATAATACTACATAATATAACAGATCGAATAAGATTTAAGTTTAAAACTAATTACTCAGATGAAGTATCTGATAATTATCAAAATGAATCATATAACTTATATAATGAATTGATCCATACCAGGACTGGAATCTCAAGTTGACTAGAAAAAATAATTTCCCTCATAAAGCGCAATACAAAATATCCACAGTCAATACCATTGCGCTGCCGAGGACACTGTAAATGGAAAAAACAAACGAACATTTATCCGGATATATAGTTTAAATAGTTTTATCAAGTAGAAACATGCGAGAATATACCTCCACTCTGATCCAGTTGATGTTGTTAGCCTTACTTTTTGGCACCGTTGCATCTCTTTGTGCTCTGAATATTTGTATAACTCTAACATAATATAAACGCATATTTAGAACAATGTCACATAATAAATAAAGATATATAATTAAAGACAACAATATATGTCATCACTTAGGTATCAACAAAGTTCCTCAGATTTTCATATTTTGTTGTATCGTCATCCAATGAATCTATATAATACACTATTTCTTTCGTCGGATTAATTGCGATCAACAACCAATGTCCACTATAAAATAAGACAACAGTTTAGACGGAAATGTTATATATATAGAAAGGGAAAAATCGAACAATTATAATAAATGAATTTAGAATAAAATCTAACCCATGGCCAGTGTTATATGGCAACAAGAACAACTTCTCCGTAGTCACGCGCATAAATCTCTGCACTGTGTATTTTTTGACTGTATCTGGTGACTGGTCTATTATACGTGAGTTGACACAGCTAGCAGATAAGAATGCGAATACTGAAGTCAATTCATTTGGGACCAATAACTTGTCATACAAGAACCTAAAAAAACATAATCAACATTAGAATATTAAGTTAAACGAGCAAATTTTAAAATGTTCAATTATTTAATTAAAATGGATCGAAGTACCTGATGTATGAATGCATAACACCGACGCCCAGTTCAGAATGGTTGAAAACCTGATCAAAATCCTCCTTAGCAATTGTTTCGGGATATTCAAAACTGAAAATACCTGCCTCCATATGTATTTGATGGACGCCACCCTCAGGCACATCTGATGTTCCGACATATGTTTCAAGGCACATCCTAAATCGAGGAACAATTGCTTTTCTCGGAACCTTGGAAGTTTCAGGCATCTTACCCTTGCTGACTTGTTGCGACTGTTGATCATGAACCTAAAAGTCATATATAAGTTCAGTAATTAATATTGTATAACAAGATAGTCATGTAACTGTAGTAGTACCTGTTTCTTTGATGCAGCTGAATTGGTATCCCGCACAATAATTCTATCATCTTTTGATTTGGATTTTATAGGAGTCTAAGATCATCATGTAAATAAGAAAATGTAGATGTAAGAATAACTTTCATGTATGAATCATAAAACATTTGAGTATTAAAAGGTTCAACCTACCTCATCATCTATGCAAATCAGATTTTCCGGCCATGCCACATACGATCCTACTGCGTCTCCCACCACTGTTGCGCCTGAAATATCATCCGGTATAGGCAACAACGCACTCCCCTCTAATGCAATATCAATAGATACTTTCAAAAATCTAGAAGGGAGCGGTTTGTGGTGAAGTAAGTCTCCCAGAAAGTTATGCACCTTTCCCTTGCTAACCATTCGATGAGTAGGTGACGATAAATATAGCCGGCAAAGTGAAATGCCCTAAACAAATAATGATCAGTTAATGTGTCAATTAAGTAAAGTGTGCTAAATTAATTTCAATGTAATATATACAATTACCTCTGGAAGCTTCTGTGGACAACCGGTACTATCTTTGTCACTAGTAGCTCTACCCTCTGGAGCGCGTCTTTCCGCCATGTATCTCTCCTTATCCTTCTGTAATTCACGGATTTACGCTTTTAATTCCTCCAAAGTCTCCATCGCTTCTTTATTGGTTGGATTTTTTTTCTTTGGCTGCTTATACAGTTTGGATGGAGTGACACCAAATCCCTTACCCCTCACACGCCCAGAATACTCAGGAATATTCAGCACCCGGCTCAGTAAGCTCCTGCAATCATTGTCCTCGGCGGGAGTTATGGTCTGGGATAGAGTCTCCTGAAATATAGATAAAAACATGTATACATATATTACACACTTTTGATCAGTTACTGACAAAGATAACGTTGTACTTACACATTGTTCAAAGACTTGTTGAACTTCTTCCTGAACGACTCCATCTCGTCCCACACGGGCAGCCTTCCATACAACATGGTCCGGAAGAGATGTCGCATCACTCTTCTCCTCTTCCAACTACGCATTAAGACGGATAATAAAGCATTGTATCCTATTATATATACTTACTATTTTTTGTAAATATATCATATTAAAGCATTTATATGTACTTACTATTTTTTGTTCTAATCGTGCATATTCCAACTGTCCCTTTCTGTATGGATATGCGGGATTTGATGCCCGTTGACGATTTACGCCACTAACAACCTGAAAAAACAAGTTTATCAGAACTCCTGTACATGGAAGAAGTATATACTATTGGAAGTATATACCCGTTGACGATTTACACCATTGGAAGTTAAGTACAAAATGTGACATTTTTGAAAAAGGCCTAAAATAACACTAACTTCCACCATTGGAAGTTAAGTGCAAAAAGTGACATTTTTGAAATAAAGTCAAAAATAACACATAACTTCCAATGGTGGAAGTTAAGTACAAAATGTGACATTTTTGAAAAAAACCTAAAATAACACTAACTTCCACCATTGGTAGTTAAGTGCAAAAAGTGACATTTTTGAAAAAAAATCAAAAATAACACATAACTTCCACCATTGGAAGTTAAGTACAAAATGTGACATTTTTGAAAAAAGCCTAAAATAACACTAACTTCCACCATTGGAAGTTAAGTGCAAAAAGTGACATTTTTGAAAAAAAGTCAAAAATAACACATAACTTCCACCATTGGAAGTTAAGTATAAAATGTGACATTTTTGAAAAAAGTAAGCGCAAAATGTGACATGTTTGAAAATAACCCTTTCTGTATGGATATGCGGGATTTGATGCCCTTTCTGTACTTACTTCAAATTCTTTTGATCTTTGCTTTGCAACAAACGTCTCTCATTCTTCCTCCGAAATCAAATCTGCGTACTTCATCGGATGCTCTGAGTCAACAAAGTTTCCTTCAGAATCATTTAGAAACTTGTTTGTTAAAAACGCTCTAAATCCCCTCAAGCGTCTTCCGGCCAATTGAATACAATATTTTCTCCTACGATCTTCAATATTGAAAGATCTCTGCAAACAAGCACACATACATATAACATGTTAGTATATTTAATTTAAAGACGTAAATGTCAACAATAATTAAACAATTCCAATATTATACCTGAATCTCGGTCCAAATCTTATCTTTAGCCGGTTGTAATGAAACAATTCTCCAATTATCGCAAGTAATCGGAACTTGCGAACGTACAAGTGCTCCGATGTAACTTGTTAGCAACGCACCGTTAGGCTCAACTAACTAGTCTCTTTTATTCCAATGGACATCATACTTTACTCCTTTATCTCTCGCACGAATGATTTTTTTCATAATTGTTATGCCTCTTTTAATATCGCCTTCCACGTCTTTTGTTGTTTGTTTTCCATCATGTGATATTTCCTCGTTGCTGGCCATAATATATATACCTGTAATTCAGAAAAACCAAAGTATCAAATGAATGACATGAAAATATGTAAATAACAAATATATACATAAGAAATGTGTAAATAAGAAAAACATGGTATAAATAAGAAATAACAAAAACATGGTATAAATAAGACATGTGTAAATAAGAAAAACATGTTACAAGTACCTTTAACATCTCTTTCTTTTTTTCGTTGTAACGGGGTTTACTTGTCTCTTAACAACACGGACAGATGGATTGATCCAAATTCCCTCGTTATGATCATTTCTAATATATGATTCGTCCGCTCTAATATTCTCATCTGGATCATCTATAATATAAGATTCATTCTCAACATAAACATCCCCCTTTTCTCCAATGTTATCATCGATTACTTTGTTGGAAAAAAGAACTATAGACCATTTCGTACTTGTCGGATCAGTGACATGGAACACTTGTTTAGCTTGCGTGGCTAGAATAAAAGGCTCATCTTTGTACCCCACCTTATTAAGATCCACTTTCACAAAACCTGATTTATCCATTTGTATGCCACTATTATTTTCAACCCACTTGCATCCAAAGATAGGAATCTGAAACTTCTCATAACCAAACACCCAAATGCGCTCGATAACCCCATAATACGAGGAAATGTGCATTGCTTCGGCAAGCACGGTGACACCACTATTTTGCATTGTACTTTTATCATCTTATTCCTTGGTATAAAATGTGTATCCATTAATTGCGTATGCGCTATAAGAAAACACATGCAAACTTGGACCATATGCTAAACATCTCAACCTTTCTGTTATTGAAGCGGGATCAGAATAAAACTTTGAAAAAAATATGCTCCTTGAACCATGTTATAAAACTTCGATTGTGCTCACGTACTATCCAATTTTCATTTCTATTCAGATTTAAACCTCAGAGAACTTCCTTGTGCATTTCAACATACGGCTCAACCTCAATGTCATTGTGCAGAACATACAAATGCACTTGCTCCCGTTCATCCCTTGAAACTGTCACAACTTTATTTCCAATTAACTGTTTACCATCTATTTTTTCAACAACATGAGATTTTGGGAGGCCAATGGATTGAACGTTGGACAAATATTCAGTACAAAACTCAATAGCTTCTTCAACAATGTATCGTTCAACAATACATCCCTCTGGTCGACTTCGGTTTTTCACATACCCTTTCAATATTTTCATATAACGTTCAACAGGGTACATCCATCTCATATAGGCAGGTCCACACAGTTGTGTCTCTTTCACAAGATGAACAACTAGATGTACCATTATGTCAAAAAATGATGGAGGAAAATACATTTCAAGCTCGCACAAAGTAATAACTATTTCTCTTTGCAATGTTGGTAAGATCGCAGGATCTATCACCTTACTACAGATTGACCTAAAGAAAAAACACAATTTAGTTATTGCGCCTCTCACTTTTTTTGGCAAAATAGAACGTATACCTATTGGTAGAAAGTGTTCCATTATAACATGGCAGTCATGTGTCTTTAAACTTTTTAACTTGAGGTCTTTCATAGAAACAAGTCTTCTAATATCTGAAGAGTATCCTTCTGGAACTTTAACTTCACTCAGAAACTTACACAGTATCTTTTTCTCCTTTCTAGATAGAGTATAAGCAGCAGGTGGTAGATATGTGCGGTTTCCTTTCTTCAAGGGTCCTAATTCATTCCTTATTCCCATTGCTACCAAGTCCTTTCTTGCTTTAAGGCCATCCTTAGACTTTTCTTGTATATTGAGTAACGTACCAATAACACTTTCAAATACATTTTTTTCAATATGCATAACATCAAGAAAATGTCTTACATACAATGACTTCCAATACGGCAACTTAAACAAAATTGACCTCTTCTTCCACCCACGCGTGACAAGCGTATGAGCAAAAGGCTTACCAAACTTAGTACTCACATCTTTCACCTTTTCAAAAATTTGTTCGCCGGTCAATGTAGGTGGAGCTTTACGTTGTTCTGAATCTCCATTGAATGCTTTTCTCCACCCACGGTAGTGATGACTAGAATTTAAGAATCTACGATGACCAAGAAAGACATTCTTCTGACCAAATTCCAACCGCGTCCAATCTGTGTTTTCTTCACAGATAGGACACGCACATTGACCTTTAATGCTATACCCCGATAGATTTCGGTATGCTGAGAAATCATTAATTGTGCCAAACACCATGGTCCTCAAATTGAAACTTTCTTTCCTATATCCATCATAAACCTCCACACCGTTCTCCCACAAACTCTTTAAGTCTTCGATTAGAGGTGTCAAGTATACGTCTATGTCATTCCCTGGTTGTTTAGGGCCAGAAATTAACATAGATAACATCATGTACTTACGCTTCATACATAGCCATGGAGGTAGGTTATAAATCATAATAATTACAGGCCAGGTGGAATGTGAGATACTCTGCAGACCATGCGGATTCATTCCATCAGTCGATAATGCCAAGCGAAGGTTTCTAGCTTCTTCTCCAAAATCAGGATAATCATTATCAATTTTCATCCACTGTGGTGAATCTGCCGGATGTCGATACTTCCCATCTACAATTCTATCATCTGCATGCCAAGTCAGGTGTTTTGCATCTGTTTCACTACGAAACATGCGTCTGAATCTCAGAATTATAGGAAAATACCATAATACTTTTGCTGGTGACAACTTTTTCTTATACCGAGATACACCGCATTTAGGACACTCGTTTAATGATGCATACTCATTTCGAAATAAAATGCAATCATTTGGACAAGCATGTATCTTATCATAGCTCATGCCAATAGAGCATAACATTTTTTTAGCTTCATAGGTTCGATTGGGAAGAACATTATCCTCCGGAAGCATCTCTTGAAGTAGGGCTAACAACTCTGTGAAACTTTTATCCGACCATCCATTACCCGCCTTTAAATTGTACAACTTTAATACCGCGGACAATCTTGTGAAAGTAGTGCAACCTTTATACAACGGTTTATCTGCATCGCTTACCAACCTCTCAAACATCTTGGGACAATCTTGAAGATCTTCTTCAAGTGCTTCTGCAATCTCTTCGACTCGATCACAATCATATGTATCTCTGCCATTGTCCTTTGAAACACATGTCGTATTATTCCGGGGTTCAACATTCTCGTTACTTATCTCACCATGTAATGTCCAACATGTGTAACTTCGATCAATTCCATGTCTCATTAAATGAGATTCCAACTGAACGGCGTAAATTCGACGCCCATAACAGCAACCTAAGCAAGGACATGTGATCCTACTGGGGTCTTTGGCGTGTTCAATAGCAAACTTAACGAATTTCGATACCCCATTCTCGTACTCTTTAGACAATCGATTGGAAGACATCCATTTTTTATCCATACTAATTGAGTAGTCTAAACTAAACTAAGAAAGTTAAACAAATGCGGAGAATACCTGTAAAGAAATCACTAACTTCTAAGAAAGCTACACAGTAGGATGCTTCGAAACGATCACAACCTTGCTCTTCACAGGTAACCCCTATAACAGACAAAATTAATAATATCATCAACATTAAATAATTTTTCAACTAACAATAAATATATGAAATTAACAAATATATGAAATTAATATCAACAACGAAATTAACAAATATATGAAATTATTCAAGTTAATTTTTCAACTAACAGTAAATCAACAATATTTAATCCTTTTGGTGTAAAAGAATGCACGACAAATATGATCTTATTTTTGAAAAGCTCTTGATTTCTTTCTAAAAAATTATACTAAAATATAAATCATTTTATAATACCAATAAATCATATTATTATTTTATCTATTTTCTCATATTAACTAATAAATCTCATATACATCTCATATTAACTAATTATTTATATCTTCTCATAACTCGTCAAAAGGGTTACAATATTTGTCTTTAACGCAATAGAGTCCTCAAGGCAAACTCTAAACAACTCTATAATAATTTCCACAACTCAAAATGACTCTAAAGTATTTCAAACTATTCTAAAGTACTCTAAAATGCTCAAAAAACAACTATTTCATATAATACTAATCAAATGTGGCTATGTTCTATAATGCTCAAAATGACTCTAAACTATTCTATTACTTGATGTGATACTCAAAATCAATAAGGTGGCTATGTTCTATAATGCTCAAAATGACTCTAAACTATTCTAAAGTACTCTAAAATGACTCTAAACTACTCTAAACTAAACTATTCTATAATACTCATATAAAACTATTCTAAACTATTTTATAATGCTCAAAATGACTCTATAATAATTATCTCCCTAGATTTGATTAATTTGAATAAGGTGGCTATGTTCTATTACTTGATTTGGTGTAGTCTCTATGCATGCATTATTGGCAACTATGACATGGAAAATAAATAAACTTCAAGATTAACAAAAACAAATTCATTGTGGCATTTCAACAAACACCTTGTATACAAAACTCAAACCAATATCAAAAGAGTAATGCTCATCAATAGTATCAACAAAAACAAGTCAATAACTCATAAAGAAGTAACACTAACATCTTCTAATCCAGAAAAATGCCGTAACAATGGCGGAAATACCGTAACAGTGGAGGCGAAATGTGCTACTTTGTGTGTCGGACGGAGGTGGGCGTCGGTCGGACGGAGGAGTGAAACGGACGGAGGAGGAGAAATGCAAATAGGGTTCTGGTTCGCTGGAGGAGAAAGAAAAACTGAAGAAAGTATACGCGCGATTCTGGTTCTATTTTAGTTCTTTAAAAAATTCTATAATATATTTTAACTTAATTCTGTGTTAATTTTAATACCTACAGCAGCGCTTAAAAAGCTTTCTTTGAAAACCATATAGCAGCGCTTTTTGAAGGAAAGCGCTTTCTTTGGCACACCCTACAACAACGCTTTAGAAAAGCGCTTTCTTAGGTCCGACCTACAGCAGCGCTTTATTAAAGCACTGTCTTAGCCCATACATTTAGCAGCGCTTTATTTAAAGCGCTTTCTTAGTGTAGCCTTTTTAGCAGCGCTTTTTAAAAAGCGCTGTCTTAGGTATGCTGTTTTTTTTTCTTTTTTTTTATTACCATTTAGCAGCGTTTTTTATTATCATTTAGCAGTGCTTCTAAAAAGCGTTGTCTTAGCTATGCTGTTTTTTTTTTATTACTCTTTAGCAGCGCTTTTCCTAAAAGCGCTGTCTTTGTGTGCGCTGCTAAAAGTAAATTCTGTTGTAGTGTCTATTATCTAAATGGAAATGAATGTTGCTTTATAAACCTTATTCCCTTTGGAAGTCTGTCCTTAAGTCAAATATGGTTGCATTGAGAATTTAGTTATGTCAGAGAAACAAGGTTTTAATAAATCATCCTCTACTTGGTAGAAAGATTTGCTTAATTGGGGCTCTTTGACTGCTAAGTATGATTTCAATTTTTTAGGGGTTATGGGCTTTAAGTTTGGAAGTGGTAATTCTATAGCGTTTTGGTCTGCTAATTGGGATTGTTCTCAGTCTCTGGCAGTTGTTTTCAGGACATGTTCGATTTAAGCAATAAGAACGAAGAAATGGTTTCTTTAATGGGGGTGTGGATCAGAGATGTCTAGAGCTGGGGTGACATGGGACTTGAATCTCAATTGCAGGAAGCTGTTTTAGATAGGATTATTTGTTTAAAGGATTTTCTGCCAAGGTTATGTCCTTCTAAGGAAATTTCTAATAAGGTTTTTTGGAAACATGATGAAGATCCTGGCTTCTCTGTTAGGTTATCGTATCAGCTTATGATGAAGGGAATGGATTATGATATAGTTTCCATCAATTAATTAAATGCACTTGGTTGGCTTTGGAAATTGAAAGTCCTTGTGAAAATTTTGATGTTTGGCAGAAAGGTCAAGAGGTTGAGAACCGACAATGGCCTTGAATTTTGCAATGAGGCGTTCGACAGTTTTTGTACTACCTCAGATATTGCAAGGCACAAAACTAGTGCAGGTACTCCACAACAAAATGGTTTGGTAGAAACAATCAATCAAACTATTTTGAAAAAAAATTAGATGCATGCTAACTAGTGCTGGGTTAAAGAAGGTGTTTTGGGCTGAGGCTGTTTCGACAGAAACATATTTGATAAACAGATGTCCTTCGACTGTAATAGATATGAAGACACCTAAAGAAGTTTGGTCGGGAGCCACCTGATCTCGGCAAATTGAGAGTATTTGGCTGCAAGTTTATGCTCATATTATGCAAGACAAGGTCGAACCTAGAGCTCTGAAATACATGTTCATGGGATACCTTGAAGAAGTCAAAGCTTATAGGCTATGGTACCTAGAGCTAGGTCACAGGAGGTGTATCACTGGTCGAGATGTAGTTTTCAATGAAGCTGAGATAACCTTCAAGAAAACTGATGATGCTGACAAATAGCTGGAACAGGGAAAGATTCCTGTTGAGGTGATGTTGATGCTGAATTGCGTATCCCATATGAAGTTGAAGAAGAAGCATAAGATGATGTCGAATATGAGAAGATTGATAATGACTACCTGCTAGCAAGAGATAGGTTGAGGAGAGTCATCAAGCCACCTCAGAGACTAGGGTATGCAGATCATATAACTTATTCCATAATCTCTGCAAGTGAGGTTCTAGACGAAGAACCTAGAGACTACAAGGAAGTTATGAGGAGTCGAAAGAAGACTGAATGACTGAAGGCCATGGATGATGAGATAGAATCTCTTCATGATAGAAACACATGGGAACTGATCAAGAAACCTGCTGGAGCCAGGTTAGTCAGATGTAAATGGATTTTCAATGTTAAGAAAGGAATCGAAGGAGTGGCGTCGAAGAGATACAAGGCAAGATTGACTGCTAGGGGGTTCGCTCAGAAAGAAGGTGTCGACTTCAATGATGTATTATCTCCTATTATAAAGCATAGATCCATTAGAATGTTGTTTGCCGCAGTGGCACAGTTCGACCTTGAATTGGAACAGATGGATATGAAGACTGCGTCCTTGTATGGTGATTTAGATGAAACAATCCTGATGAGACAACCTGAAGGGTATGTCGAAAAAGGGAAGGAAGATTATGTGTGTAAGCTGAATAGATCCTTATATGTACTGAAACAATCTCTTCGATAGTGGAATAAGAGATTCGACAAGTTCATGGCACGCATAAGTTTCATCAAAAGTCAGTTCGACCACTGTGTTTACTTCAGATTTCGACCGGGTAATTCATTTGTTATTTTGTTGCTCTATGTGGATGATATTCTAATAGCAAGAAACAATGTTAAAGATGTAATGAGGGTGAAGGCTGAACTCAATAAGGAGTCCGACATGAAGGATCTGGGAGCTGCGTCCAGGATTCTTGGGATTGACATTCGAAGAGATAGAAAGTAGTCGAAATTATGCTTATCTCAAGAGGCATACCTACAAAAGGTCCTCGAAAAGTTTGGTATATCGAATTCAAAGCCTATTGTGACTCCGAAAAATCCTCAATTCAAGCTGAGTATAGATCAGTATTCCAGCACTGATGTTGAAAGAACTTATATGAATAACATTTTATATGCTAATATAGTGGGTTCTTTGATGTGTGTTATAGTCTGTACTAGACCCGACATAGCATATGCAGTAAGTATTTTAAGCAGGTACATGGCGAACCCTAGAAAGGCTCACTGGCAAACATTGAAGTGGATTCTAAGGTATATAAATGGGTCTCTGAATAGATTCTTAATTTATGGTGGAGCCTTGGGTGAAGATAGTAAAGCAGCAATCAAAGGATATGTCGACTCTGATTATGCAGGTTGTATGGATTCTAGAAAATTTATTTCTGGATATGTGTTCACTATATTTGGGACAACAATCAGTTGGAAAGCAACACTTCAGAAGGTCGTTGCCTTATCAACCAATGAAGAGGAATATATTGCCCTAACTGAAGTTGTGAAGGAAGCATTGTGGTTTGAAGGTTTTGTAAAGGAGGTAAAACTTCAAGGTCAAATTATCAATGTTAAATGTGATAGTCAAAGTGCAATACACCTGTCGATGAATTCAGCCTATCATGAGAGAACCAAGCACATTGATGTGAGGTTGCATTTCGTCAGAGGGTAATCAAGCATGGAGAAGTCCAAATGCTGAAGGTTTCGACATATCATAATGTTGCTGATATGATCACCAAGACGTTGCCCAGTTGCAATTTTTTCCACTGTATGCAGTTGATAAAGCTGCATGAAGAAAGCTAGTTTTTTGATGTTATAGTTTTAGATCCAAGGTGGATATTTGTGAGATATTGGACCGAACTCTAGTATGGTCGAAGGGTAGCTTCTGGTTCGACAGGAATTAAGCATGAGGTCGAAGTATGTTCGCATGCTGCTGTCGTAGTAATGCGTGTTGTAGTCGAAGTTTGTTCTAACATGCATTAGTCAATATTGCTAGGGTTGTTAGCATGTGGAATTGGGTCTTGCCTGTAAGCTCAAGTGTTTAAGTTAACTTGTACTCTAAGTTAACTTGTAATGGGTAATTGTTAAAAAGTCTATTATATTAGTGTGTTATTTTTCTTTTAAATAGGATGCTAGTTTATCAATCTTAGCATAAGGAAAAATAGGAAGATAAAATCCTAATTTCAAGAGAGAGAGGTTATTTTGTTATTCTTGTATACTTGTAATCTTGTTTTTAAGAGAAAGGAAAGAGTAGCAGTTTATAACCAATCCTTATTTTTCCTTTTTGTTTTACCTTGTTTTCTTTGTTAACCCTAACCCTTATGTGTTTCTTGATCATAAAAAAAACCATTTTATACTTTGTTTAAAGACATCCGATTCACAACACAACCAATATTGTTGGCTATTACGACTTACTTCAACAATTTACACAATGTGTGCATCAATAATCATCTATGAAAGATACTTTATTAGGGAATAGGAAATTATTTCCTATCTAATACTATACACCTCTTCCAATTTTAAGTTTTGATCTTGTATTGAAAAGAAATAAACCTATCAAAATATACATATATGGATCGTTGGTGATATCTAATTTTGTGTATTTGCAAGATTAACCCATGACCATTGTAAATGAGATCAATGAGATCTACAACACAATAAACACATATTTCTTCTCAATAATGAGATATCCAAATAATATGTTTGACCATTGTACTAGAAATGACAAATGTCTGAAGCCTTTTACAACTTACACAATTTTATATAAACATAACATTTATTTTAGACTATGATATGAATATATTGTTCATTGGTTTTGAAATAATATCAATGTAACTCCTTTATAATGATTCTTCCAACATCCTCATGGTCCTTTTAAGGCATTCATGAACCTTTTTGATATTGATATAGTAATAAATATTATAATAAATTTTGGTACTCAGTATTCATGCTAATTGCATATGATGCATCTAGTGTATTACATATCATGGTGTATATGATTTATCTAATCACTAAAGCATATGAATGCTTTTCATGTGTCCTTTTTTTCTCATCCAATGGGGTAAGAAATTGCTCATCAGATAAAATATCACGTGCCAAATGCTATAATCTTAATGTGAGATTATACATATTAGGTGTCTCGACAGATTGTTAGTTTACATACTTAGACTAATGTTGAGGTGCATAATATATCTTTTTAGATTTTTATTCATAATCTTTTAGGAAATCTCGCTTAAGCATTTTATCAAAAGAATTTTGTTAACCATATCCTACATTTCTGGTTTAGAAAATTTGTTTTGATGATTAGTATGTCTCCAAAATACTATAATAAAATAATGCAAATACTCCTCCTAATCTCTTTGTGTGTACAATATTAACACTCTTTTAAATATGAAGAGAATATGAAAGGGCAAGCAGTTTCATATAGTAGAAACATTGTAGCATACAAACCAAATTGAAAACTTATTTGAAGAACCATAAATTTATTTTTAACTATGTTGTTATGATCATCTGCAACGACATAATTCCAAATTACACTGTGGCTTTCTAGGTGGAAAACATAAATCATCCTTACAATCCATGTTAGACCTGCAGGGGAGAAAACCTGCACATCAAGTAAAAATAATGAATGTTACTAAAAGAGTTGAAAGATTTTTTATATAATGATAAAAAAAAACTTTGAATTCTAAGTGAAAAAGAATTTACTATGGCTGGTTACAACAAGAATCAGAGAAATCCATATAATTAAAGCATAAACAAGTTTTAGTATTTTAGCCATATTTTGTATCTTTAATTTGCATGTAGCAAACAAACTATTATTTGATCATTTTATAAGCAAAACATGACAACGTTAATTCTCATTAAATTGTTTTTGTTTTTAGCATGCAATTGCCATAAAATATTACTACATATCTCTTAGGTATATTAATATGTTAACTTTATCTCTAAAGCTTATATTTAAAAATTTTGATTATCATCAAAGGACATATTTTATATATTCTTTTTCCTTTATCCTTTTGAAATAGACAAAGGAAAAATCCTAAAAAGAAATAAGAATAGGAGATGATTGAAAAATTAAAGAAATAATGGATTGAAGGAATAGAAACATCTTATTTATTAATTAAGAGTATTATATGATCAATTTTTTTAATTTGCATATGTGAAAAATAAACTATTTTTTTTATGACTTTATAAATTAGTAAAACGTGGTTTGTTTATTTCAATTTTATTGTTTATTTAGAATTTAGGGAGTTGCAAAAGTCCATTCATGTAATCAATATTATAGTGATATATTTATTATGAAAAATTGTTAAGGTCGAAGAAATCAGGGTTACTAATATGGGGCGACACCCTTACACCACTTCTCCTACAATTGTGGACAACTCCGCCTTTAACTTCTCTTACTCATCCTTTCATCATCAAAAACATGAAAAAAGACACGTCTTGATCATAGAGAATTCTGAGTGAATAGACTAAACCATGTCTTTATAAAAAAAACATAGATTCAATGGTCCACTACTATGATTAAATGAACAATTATCATTTTTAAAAAATCCCTAACTTCGGGACCACAAATCTCTATAAATACCTCATCCTTAGCATGAGGAAAAACAAATCAGAACGTACATGAAATACTCTGAGAAACAAAGAGCTTCTCACATCACGTGAGTTTACTATCTCCATAACTAAAAACACCAGCGAACAGAGTTTCTCACCACCGTTAGCTAGCCCTAAACTACCGAAAGTCACTAAGCCCTCTAGCCACTCCTACCAACATAGACGTGTCAAGCATTATGTATTTTTTGACAAGTAGAAATACTCTCTCTCTCTCTCTCTCTCTCTCTCTCTCTCTCTCTCTCTCTCTCTCTCTCTCTCTCTCTCTCTCTCTCTCTCTCTCTCTCTCTCTCTCTCTCTCTCTCTCTCTCTCTCTCTCTCTCTCTCTCTCTCTCTCTCTCTCTCTCTCTCTCTCTCTCTCTCTCTCTCTCTCTCTCTCTCTCTCTCTCTCTCTCTCTCTCTCTCTCTCTCTCTCTCTCTCTCTCTCCCTCCCTCCCTCCCTCCCTCCCTCCCTCCTACTTATAATTTGTAAAAAAGAATATGATGTTATTTTTTTTTACTAAACTTTCACAATTTATATTGTTTGTATCCCATCCTTTAGCTATTTATGCTAAAAAGAAGAAAATTCCATAAGAGAAGTAATAGTGCAAAATAATTTAAAAAGTTGTAAAAATAATAATTTGAAGATCTCTTTACATGCATATCTTTATATTAAAAATATTATAAGGTGAAAAGTTTTTCATTGTTTTATTTATTTTTCATAACAAAATGATTTATTCAATAAAAACGAGTACAACAGATATACGAACCGATATAAAAAATACAAATTATCCTCTCTTTCTAAAATAAGACAAGGGAGAGGTATATCAAAAAGGCCGGATTAAAACAAACACCTATCCATTTCTAAGCCAAAAAATTTATTAGTTGTCAAACACTCCTCAAAATTTAAAACATTATTTGTGAACATAATAACATTGCACTCAATCAAATATTCTAATTAGTAGCTACCAAAATCACACTGATATTTTGAAAACTAATCAAAATTGAGTTTAAATTAATACTCTTGAATCGAAGAGTTGAATGAATCTAATACTCCTTTAACATTCAAAGTGAAGACAATTTTAGGTCCCTCGTACACTATCTAATTACTAGTAAGTCTATCACCTCTCATACTTTGACAAAATTAACAGGTTGAAACCACAAAGTTTTTACACTCATAAACATGTAATTACCAAATGAAATGTCTTGTGTAAGTTGCACCAAATGAAATTGCAAGGAGATCATTACCAAATGAAATTGTGAGCTCACTATTTGCTTAAAAAGTATTTACCGTAGCAAGTAATTTCAATTAATCTTTCGTTTAAGTTGTTCCAAATTTTTGCATTTTTCTCCTCCATAAATTCTTTAAATTTGGGGCATCATGTTCTACAACGAGAGTCAGACATCATGTTCTGTATGATGTTGTGACATTTTCCAGGACATGTTATACCATAAAGTTAAGGCATGACTATTTTGGTATTTTTGTGTGATTTTTAAGTGTGTCTTAATTCACACGTATGCCTTATCTAAGGAGGGATATTGTGGGAACTTCTGTTTCGACAGATTGTGATAGTTTTCTGAAAAAGGATCGTTGAGCTTTTTTAGGAAACATTGTATTTTGTTCCTATTTTTGTGCATGAGATTATGCTTATGATTCCAAGCTAATTTCTGATTAATTGCGCCTCAAGAGCCCAAGCCCACAAGGTCTGAAGGCTATTTAAAGAAGACTTAAACCTAATGAAGATACGACTTTCACTTTTGTAAAATAAGGGAAGGTTTTAGAATCTTAGGTTTTGAGAGTCTTATTCCTTTTAATTGTATGTCACCTTTTGTATCTTTTGATGCATTGTGGTAAACTGATTTTGTATTGTTAATTGTCCACTATAAAGCTTGTAAGTAAGTGTGTGTTGTTCTTGGTTGAAACTTTTAAGCAAAACCAAGTATTGTAGTTAGAAGAATGTTCTTCTTCTTTTTGGTTTCTCGAGGTATTGTCACTGAGATTGTGACTGATTAGGAAGTGAGAGGCGGATCTCATATTTATAAGGTTTCTAGGTAGAAATTGTACAAGTTAGTGATTAGGAGAGAATTTGTAAACGGGAGAGTTTAACTTTGAACTAATGTTATCATAGTGAATTTCCTTCTTGACTTGGATACCCTCAGATGTAGGTGATGTTGCACCTAATTGGGTTATCAATTAACTGTGTTATATTTATTTCTACAATTTATTTTTCAGTCTGGATTATTTGTTCTGTCAGACAGATAGATGTTGAAACATATGTCTTGACATTATGTCATGATGTGAGGACATCAGTATCAACATGTGTTAGAGTGGCAGAATTTCAAAAATTATCGACATCACTTATGTATTAACTTCAATGATTCTCAAAGAGGGAATTACGAAAAGAATATGACCAAATATAATAAAATATTTGATTGTTTTCACTTAGTCAACAACAAATAAATCACAGTTTGAAATTAAGGTTATAGTAGAGTAAAATAACATATTGGACGATGATCCATTTAATGGCTTCATATAATGTATAAGTATTATGGTATTTGGATCAAACTCTAGTGTCAACAAGGATAGTTTCATGATTCGACAGGAGATGTGCATGGTGTAGTCGAAGTCTGTTCAAGCATGTTGTTGAAATATGTTAACTTTGTGTTTAAGTTAACATGTCAAATTGAGCCTGCCTTGTAAGCCCAATTGTTAATTTAGCTTGTAGTCTAAGTTAGCTTAGTAGTCTATAAATAGACTAGTGCTCTAAGATTATTTTGAGAGGTTAGTTGTTGGTATTCACTTGTAATCTTTGAACCCTTATTGAGTAAGTGAATAGAAAAACAATTTTAACCAACTTTTATTCTTCTTCTTCCTTCTTCTCTATCTTTTGTAAAACGTAATAGGGTTTCTTGTGTTTGTTTAAGAAACTCAATCTTTTCTCATATTTTGGTTTATTTTTTACAACATCAATTTACAACAAACTGGTGCAGTGAGCGTGGAGGAGAAGATGTTGTCAACAAATTATGAGACTGAGAAATTCACTAGTGTTAATGATTTCGGTTTGTGGCGCTTGAAGATGCAAGCTCTTCTTGCTCAATAGGATTTGTTAAAAGATTTAAAATGATCTGAGAAAATAAACACTGCCCTATTGGAGAAGGAGAAGACAATGATGGTCGAGAACACCCACAATGCCATTGTATTGAGCCTTGCTGATAAGGTTCTCCGACAGGTTTCAAAGGAGAAAATTGCAGCTGGTGTATGGACGAAACTTGAAGATTTGTACATGAAAAGACTGTTGGTTAATTGTCTCTAACTGAAGCAAGCTTTGTATTCATTCAATATGAGTGAAGAAAAAGACTTAGATGAGTAGTTGGAAATGTTTAACAAGTTAATTCTTGATCTTGAAAATATCAATGTTAAGATTGATGATGAAGACCAAGTATTGATGCAGTTGTGCTCTTTACCTAAGTCTCATGCTTACTTCAAAGAAACTCTCTTGTATGAAAGAAGTAGTTGACCTTTGAAGATGTTCAATTTGCATTGTACTCTAAGGATTTGTACGAATGAAAGAAGCACAAGCCATCTTCTTTTGGTGAAGGTTTATCCGTTAAGGAGAAATTTTTGAAGAAAAATGGTAGGTTTAAGAAGAAGAAGGGTAAAGTTCTACAGAAATATTATGGTGGTAATGCTCCTACTATTAAGTGTTATCATGGTAAAAAGGAGGGTCATATAAGAAAATTATGCCCTAATTGACTGAACAATCATGGTGGAAAGAATAATGATAATGTAACCATTGTGCAAGATGGTTATGAATCATATGATATCCTGGTGGTTTCAAGCAATGACTCGAGTAAGGAGTGGATTATGGGCTTAGGATGTACTTGGCACGTGACTCTAAACAAAAACGTGTTTAAAGAATTATGTAATCAAGATGGTGGATCAGTGTTGGCGAGAAACAACAAAGCTTGCAAATTGTAGGTATTGGATTTATGAGATTCAAGCTCCATGATGAGTAAATAAGCCTATTGACTGATGTTAGGTATGTACCTAATCTTAAGAGGAATTTGATTTCTCTTGGTGAATTTGACAAGAAAAGACATGTTTTCAAAGGAGAGCAAAGCGTCCTAAGGGTAATAAAAGGGTCGAAGGAAGTCTTGAGAGGCGTGAAGAAATAACGCTTGAGGCTGAGGTTGTAAGTGGTTCAACAAATACGACATCCATGAAACCTGTATCAAAGACTAAGCTATGGCACAAGAGACTTGGCCATGTCAGTGAAAAAGGTCTAGTCGAATTGTTGAAACAAAATCTGTTGGGTGGTGGCAAGGTTGAAAAACTAGATTTTTGTGAACCTTGTGTATTTGGTAAATCCTGTAAAATGAAGTTTAACAAAGGTAAACAAAGAACATATGGACCCCTTGAATACATTCATGCTAATATTTGGGGACCTCTAAGGAATCCTTCATACTCAGGTGCAAAGTTTTTTCTATCCATAGTTGATGATTACTCCAGACAGTTATGGATATTCATCCAGAAGACTAAGGATGAAACTTATGAAAATTTCAAAAGTTGAAAGACTCTGGTCGAAAAACAATCTGGTAGGAAGGTCAAGAGGTTGAGGACCGACAATGGTCTTGAATACCCTGAAAGAGTCAAAGCTTATAGGTTGTGGTGCCTAGATCCAAGTCACAAATGGTGTATCACAAGTAGAGGTGTAGTTTTTAATAAAGTTGAGATGGCTTTCAAGAAAACTGATGACATTGGCCAAAGTTCGAATATCTCTGAAGAAGATCTGGAACAAGAAGAAATTCATGTTGAGGTGGAGCATAATGATGCTAAATTTCATGACTCAGATGAAGTCCAAGAATATGCAGAAACTGTTGTCGAAACAGAGGAGACTAATAATGACTACCTTCTGGCAAGAGAGAGGTCGAGAAGAGTCATCAAGCCACCTCAGATACTTGGTTATGCAAATATTATAACTTATGCCTTAATCTCTGCAGGTGAGGTTCTAGATGAAAAACCTAAAGACTATAAGGAAGTTATAAGGAGTCTAGACAAGACTGAATGGCTGAAAGCAATTGATGGTGAGATAAAATCTCTTCATGATATAACACTTGGGAGCTAATCGAGAAACCTGCAAGGTCCAGGTTAGTAACCTGTAAGTGGATCTTCAAAGTTAAGGAAAGAACTGAAGAAGTCATGTAGAAGCGTTTTAAGGCAAGGTTGGTTGCTAGGGGGTTCACTCAGAAAGAAGGTATTTACTTAAATGATGTGTTCTCACCTATTGTAAAGTATGGATCCATTAGAATGTTGTTAGTTATGGTGGTGAAGTTATACCTAGAACTTGAATAGATGGGTGTGAAGATAACCTTTTTGTATGGTGATCTAGATTAAACAATCCTGATGAGGCAACCTGGAGGGCATGCGGAAAATGGAAAGGAAGATTAGGTGTGAAATATGAATAGGTCTTTGTATGACCTGAAGAAATATGCTTGGCAATGGAATAGGATATTCAACAAGTTCATGGCACACATTGGTTTCACTAGGAGCCAGTTCGACCACTGTGTTTATTTCAGATTTTGACCTGGAAATTTACTTGTTATTTTGTTGCTTTATGTGAATGACATACTCCTAGCAAGAAACAGTTTCGAATATGTTATGAAGGATAAAATCGATAAGGAGTTCGACATGAAGGATTTAAGAGTTGCCTCCAGAATTCTTGGGGTTGACATTGGGAGAGATAGAAAGCAGTTAAGATTATGCTTATCTCAAGAGGCATACCTGAACAAGATTCTTGATACGTTTGGTATGTTGAATTCAAAGCATGTTCTAACATCGACTAAGCCTCAATACAAGATGAGTTCAACTCAAGATCCTAGTACTGAAGTTGAAAGAGCTTATATGAATAGCATTTCATATGCTATTATAATAGGTTCTTTGATGTATGTTATGGTCTACGAGGCCAGACATAACGTACAGAGTGAGCCATGTAAGTAGGTATATGACCAATCTTGGAAAGACACACTGGCAAGCATTAAAGTGGATTCTTAGGTACATCAATGGGTCTATGAGAAGAGTCCTGATTTATGGTGGAGCCTGTGATGATGATAGCAAAGTTGAAATCGAAGGATTTGTCGATTCTGCTTATGCAGGCTGTATGGATTCTAGAAAATATATTTCAGGATATGTGTTCACTATGTTTGGCATGGAAATCAGATGGAAAGAAATTCTTCAGAAGGTTGTTACCTTATCAAACACTGAAGCAAAGTATATTTCCCTCACTGAAGTTGTGAAAGAAGCACCGTGGCTTGAAGGTTTTACTAAGGAGATGAAACTTTAAGGTCGGGTTGTCAGCGTTAAATGTGATAGCCAAAGTGAAATACACCTGTCGAAGAATTCAGCCTATCATGAATGAACCAAGCACATCGATATGAGGTTACACTTTGTCAGAGAGATAATTGAATATGGAGAAGTCTAAGTGCTGAAGGTTTCGACTGATGATAATGTTGTTGATGTGAGTGCATTCTACAACCTATCCATGTTTTGAATGATGTCAAAACTAGGAGTGTGACTAAGCGTTTTTTTTTTTGTATATTGGGCAGTATCAACCAAAGTCTAGATGTGCATTAAATTATTTTAGACTTAGGATGCATACAATTCTTTTGAAAAGGATTGAAAAGCCTTAGGCATGCCAAACACATCAAAAACAAAGTTTCAAGTGTTAACATAGTTGCATAGGCCAACACATACACGTTCAACCTGACCTGTAGAAGCTTTTTCTTCAACATAGGCCGACACATAGCTCTTACAGGCCGACTTCTACGCATTAATATTAAAGCATGTGGGCTTTGTCCATAGGTCGCCTCACTTAGGCTGACTTAAGTACCTTGACAGGCCGACCTATTGCTCTCAAAGGCAGACCGATAGCTTTCAAAAACTTAAAATTTTATTTTGCATCTTACTTTTGTTGCATCCTCTTTTCCTATTTCCACACACACACACATATTTCTAGCAAGGTACTAGTGAAAAACCTAAATGAAACCAGATTACAAAGCATTCACATTATCTTCAACCTTTCTTCTATGCATACACACAATCAAACCAAACATAATCATTTTTTGATTGAGTAACCATCTATATTAGAGTTGAAAACGTCTAATTAGGTTGGTGTAACTAAGAATATTTGGTTGAGATCTTTATGTGTTTCAAATAAGAAAACTAAGGTAGGGTTTCCCTTCATGATCATTGGGATTTGAAGGTTTTGGACAAGATCACGTCTGTCGCTACCGCGAAAATAAGGTGTCGGCAAAATAGAAGAGTCGCCACCTTTCGTTATTTATCCCTCAGAACGGGAAAGGAAACGATCGGAAAAAACCTGACGAAAAGGTATAAGACAAGGTCATCGCAACCATGTCTGGATTCGGGAGTCGGTTACGCAAGGGGAAGGTATTAGCACCCCTTACGTCCATCGTACTCTATGGGATCCATGCTTGTTGTGTTTATCTGACGGGTTGGTTATATCTATCTACGCTATAGGTCTGGTCTAAAAAGAAAAGAAAATGACTCGGAAGAACACAATAGTTCTATGCCTACGTATTCCCGTCTGGAACGAGAAATCAGAGCCTACGTAGTTCGCCTAACTACGGGTTACGGGGGAAGGTTGCTCGCCGAGATATCGCATCTCGTGCCTACGTACTTTCACACAGCATGAAAGATCAGAGTAAACGTAGTTCGGGGCAACAAGAGACACAGGTTTATCTTTTTTATCCGAGCAGGGTTAACAGACGGTTCCAGCAGTTGGTGTATGCAGCTCGCTCGATGGAGACTTAGGCATTTACCGTTTGCGGTAGAACCGGGAGTTAACAGAACTCTCCTTATGAAAATGGCTTCCAAGGATTAAAGGGTCCAAGAGGACAAAAAAGAGTTTGATCTTTGTTTTCTGTCTTTTAGAAGAAGTATCTTTTATGGATGTTTGCAACTAATATCGCACTAGAGACTATGACCTGAGAGTGAATGCGTCGCATGTCACCCAAAGGGTGCCATACTAAACATCCAAGTTGTTGAAAAGAAACTCTCCAACAACCCTTTCTCAAGTAGCTTAAGGCTCGTAGTGTACGACATCAATTAACCTTTATTACTGTATTTTGATTTGTTTGAAGATGAGAAGAGAAAGACGCACTAAAGGGGAACTGATCCAATCCTAAAGTTGTCATGCAAAATTAATCCTATGGTTGAGGTTAGGAGGGAGCTACCTGTTGCACCCTAAAATTTGACCAACCGATTCTCCTATCTGGTTCGTGGTTTAAATTCATATTCGCATATCAGATGCGTGACATGTGTGCACAGACAGAGGATATCAGGGTTACAGCTTGGGTTTCATTTATCAGATATTTCAGATCCAGTCTAGATAATCAGGGTTTTATTTTCGGGAAATTGTGCGCTCCTCGGTGTTTGCAGCTCACACGGTGGTTTTTGGGATATTCTGATGCCCGGGCGTTTACTGTTCGCTTCGATCTGGTCTCGCGCTCGTTTATGGTGGTCATTTGCATTTGTCTGCATTTTTTTTAGGATTTAATGGCCTTTTGTGGATTTTAAATAGGCTTTTTAGATTTTTTTAGGATTTAAATAGATTTTTTAACATTTTTTAAATAGTTTAAATCTTTTTTAGAACTTTATAGGATTTTTTAAAATAGGTTTAATAGTTTTTAATCATTTTTAGAAATTTTATAGAATTTTAATAGAAATTAAATAGAATTTTAATAGGGTTTTAATAGTTTTTTTAAAAAAAAAATAGAAATTAGTAGAGTTTTATTAATTTTAGATTTAATTAGGGTTTAATTAGGTTAATTAGGAGTTAATCTTTTGTTTAGATTTTAATTGAATTTGTTAGAATTAATTAGGATAGCTTAATCTTCATTTAGAGTTAATTGTAGTTTTAATTGTTAGATAATTGAAGTTTAAGTCCATAATCAATTTTTAATTGTAGTTTAGCTTTGGTTAGTTCTTAATTGAGTATTAATCATTTTTTTAAAATCAGATTTTTTGGGGGTTATTTGGCTAAATTTCGTGGGCCCATTTGTGTTTTGGAGGCCCATTCTTTCTTTTTTTTCTGCAGTCCATTTTTGTTTTTTTCAGGAATGTGCCAAGTGTCAGGTATAAAACGTGACACGCGTGTAACTTCCAAGGCCCCACCACACAACTCTGAATCACCCATACACTGCCACGTTCACACACTATCTCTCCCTCTCTCTCCACACCACGCCACGCGTCCCCACATGCATTAACCCACTGAGACACTTGTCACGCCATCATCCTTACCGGAGCACTTCGTCGTCGGCCATGCAGCCGCCGGCCCGGACGCCCCCATCCACCGTACCGGTCACCGGAAGCTGGTGATCTCGCCAGAATCTGGAAATTTACCAGAAATCCCTCCGATCCACTCCGATTGTCTCCTCTACCTTCACCTAATCCCTCGCTGGAAAACTCATATGTACGCCGGAAACTTCATCATTCTTCATCAAAATTTCCAGATCCACCGTCTTCAACAACCTTCGTGTTCATCAGTCGTTTTCCAGCAATCTCCAGAACTCGCTGTGTTCTTCAACTCGTCAGCGATCCATTCAAGATCCTTCATCAGGGACCTCAAAAATCTCCAACAACACCTTCAATCTTCCTCCGTTTCCAGATCGTGAGAACATTCAAGAACGTCCAAGCAACTCCAAAGACCTTCAACCTCCATCAACCTTCATCGTTCCCAGATTTTCTCCCATTCATCTTCGTCTACACGGTGTTCGTCGATTCCCAGAGCATTCAAGAAGCTCCACCAACGGTATTTTCCAGATCTCCATTGAAGGCCTCAAGAACTCCGTCGTCTTCAAGAGGCGTTCTCCAGAAATCTCATCGTCTCCGTGGCTTCGCTCCAGGTTTGTTTCTTCTCGCCTCCATTGTTGTTCTTTCGCGAATTTAGGGCTTTTGTTTTGATTAGATTTGCTGATGAGGGTTGAGTGGATCTGAGTATGGTAAGGGTATTTTGTTTAAGATCTGTGAGAGGGTTTTGAGAGGGAATCAGGGAGAGAGTGGAGTTGCAGGCGGCGTTAGGTTTAGGTTAGTGAACAGTGAATCAGAGCGATGGAGAAGAAGAGGGGTTTTGTTGTTCGGCGAGTTGGATTAGGGTTTCAGTTGGGCCGAGCCCAAGTTTCGTTTGCTGAGGCTCACACCTAGTTTACTCGTATCACCCCCCCCCCCATGCGTGTGAGGCTGATGAATTTGGATTGGGCCTTTGCCCTAAGTGCTATACGCACCCCCCCCCCCCCCCCCCCCCCCCGTGTATGAGCCCAATTGAAAACAACTGGCGTTTTGTTGTTAACGCAACCCCCCTCCCCCCTTTTTGTTTTATTTTCTTATTTCTTTTTTTATTTTCTTTGTTTGTATCATGTTAGAAATAATTCCATAAAAAATAGTAGATTTGATCAAATAATTCCATTCTTTTTTTTGTATGTTCATAATTCAATGTAGAATTTTATAGTACAAAAACATTAGTTTAATCATGCTTTTTCATTTTAATTGCATTTTTTTACAGGTTTATTGATTTTGAAGTGTATTTTGTGGATATGACTGCCTTGCTGATTTTATTTCTTTCATTTGGTATTGAATTTTGCTCTAGTTTTTTAGTATGTTGTACTAGACTAATGCATGTTCCCCATAGATTTTACATAGATTTTTTAGAGTTTGATTGATATTGTTTTAGGGTTAGAGAATAGAGACCTCATAACTTGTTGGTAACCCTTGACCATTCATATGTTAGGATTTGTTTAGTAGCCCTAGAAGTTGACTTAGGCTTTGAGATTTGATCTTGGGATCATAGAGCCATGTAGGTTTCCCCTAGATTTTTGGTAGATTTTTGTAGGGTGTTCTGTTATTTTTTTTTTGAGCCTGAGAATAGGAGAAGTCTTGATAGGCTTCTGACTTTGAAGTTCAACAGTGATTGAACTTCAGAGATAGTTTCTTGTGGTTTGGTAGCCTGTGGTTTCTTCTTGAAGGTGGAGGCTGGATGAAGTCTTGGTGGAGCTTGCAAGGATGCATGGTTTGAGGTCCTAGTCTAGGAGCTTGTTCTCTGTTTGTGAGGTTTGAGATCCTGAAGCTTGAGGGAAGTTTATAGTACTTTCCTGAGGAAGGTACTATGGATGGCTTTCATTCTTTCTTCTCACCTTTTTCTCAAGTATCCAATGATGTTGGAGCCTTCATGTGAGTTTAGTTTCTCCTGAGGAGGAATGTAAACCCATCACAGTTGTTGAGCCACATGGGATATGATTCCTAAGTGGAAGCCTCCTAGTACTTTCCCGAGGAAGGCACTATGGGTCTGTTCACTTAGTTCCCTTAGATTCATCTAGGATTTCTTAAGTATCCAATGATGCTGGAGCCTTCATGTGAGTTTAGTTTCTTCTGAGGAGGAATGTAAACTGATCACAGTTGTTGAGCCACATGGGATATGATTCCTAAGTGGAAGCCTCCTAGTACTTTCCTGAGGAAGGCACTATGGGTCTGTTCACTTAGTTCCCTTAGTTCAGGTAGGATTTCGCAAGTATCCAATGATGTCGGAGCCTTCATGTGAGTTTAGTTTCTCCTGAGGAGGAATGTAAACTGATCACAGTTGTTGAGCCGCATAGGATATGATTCTTGAGTGGTAACCTCCTGGTACTTTCCTGAGGAAGGCACTATGGGTTTGTCATCTTAGCTCCCTTTCTTTGGTAAGCTTGTTTTGAAGCTTGAAGACCTGGATTGATTTCTCTTGTGTAGGGTTTTGATTAGGGTTTTTGCTTAGAGATTTGATTAGGGTTTTGCTTAGAGATTTGATTAGGGTTTAGCATAGGGCTTTGTTCAGGGGTAGATCAGGGGTTTGATTAGGGTTTTGTTTGGGGTCTTGCTCAGGGGTAGTTCATGCTTTTGGATAGGGGTTTGTCAGGCTGGTTCGTCTTCTCTTTGTGTTGTTTGACTTGTGTGGTGTTGTGTTGCATTAGACTTAGGGGTTCATCTAGATATTTCTGAGGTAGGTGCATCTTAGAGATAGGCTTTGTGTGCATGAGAAGTTGAGGTGGTCCTCCTTCTGCTTGTTTGTTATTGAGTGGCTTTGCTTGCTGGTATTTGGTAGAGCTGAGCTCCCTTACCTCTGTGTGTGTCGCCTTTTGCGCCTTGATTGTTTGGTTGTTGCATTCATGCATATTTCCAGTATTTCTTTACTTTGCAGTTGATTCCTGTTTGCTGTTTAGTCCTGTTGCCATGATCCCTTAGGAGCTCTAACTTCTCCGCTGCGGTGGGGAGTTATGATAGACATTAGGATGGTCAACCATGCATGATAACATTAGGTAGATTCCCCTTTTCAATCATAGTTTTAGGGTATCTCTTCCCTTTCTCAGCAATATAAAAACACTTGAGTAGCTTGTGTCGTAGTTAGCCGAACTACAGCTGCTCTGATTTCTCGTATCAGACGAGAATATGTAGGCATAGGATGCGATATCCTAGCGAGCACACTAACAACTAACCTTTTGTTCTCTCGCGGCTGTGCGATCGAGACTTTCCCGCTGACGACTGATCGTTATCCCTTTTTCTCTCTTGCCCGAGTGCATTTGAGACCAGACCGTAGTTGTAGGTTCCCGAACCTTTAAAAGCAGTTTGATTTCTCACTGCTGTGTGATAACACCCTGTTTAGCCGTAGTTAGTCGAACTACGTTTGCTCTGATCTTCCATGCAGTGTGGAAGTACGTAGGCACAGGACGCGATGTCCTGGCGAGCAACCTCCCCCCGTTTAGACGTAGGTAGTCGAACTACGTTGACTCTGACTTTCCCATTGCACGAGGGAGTACGTAGGCCTAGAACACCGTATGTTCTGTCGAGTCCTGTCCTTTTCTTTTCTTTTCAGACTGACCATTAGCGTAGATAGATAAACACACCCTTTTCCTTATAAACACCAAGCATGGATCCCGTCGAGTACGACGGACGTGAGGGGTGCTAATACCTTCCCCTTGCGTAACCGACTCCCGAATCCAGGTTTTGGTTGCGATGACCATACCTTTCCCGTTTTTTGCGAGGTTTACTTCGAGTGTTTCCTTTCCCTCCGTTGGGATAAATAACGCACGGTGGCGACTCTTCTGTCAGCTGGCGCCGATTTTCGCAGTAGCGACAGCTGGCGACTCTGCTGGGGACTGCGATGGTTCCCTATGCGAGTCTCGCCTTGGATTTTCTTCCTAGCTGCCTGGGTCATCCCCAGCAGCTGGCGACTCTGCTGGGGACGTATAGCATCTACTGGGGATGTATAGCATCTAGGGACTTTTCCCATCCCTTATGTTGGGACCGTTTCCCATCCCCTACGCGAGTCAATCCTAGCGCTTGGGTGTTTATTTGTTGGGTGTTGCGCATATGTGTTTTATCTTTTCCGCACTTTACTTTCCCGCACCTTTACCTTTCCGCATTTACTTTCAGCATTATATTATTATGATTATTGCTGTGGGAGAGGGAGGTTACTATGAGTGAGAAGCCGGGCCTGGGCTTGAGTATGCACCTAGACATAGTTGCGGAGAGTAGTAGACGAACCTGTCTGCTGAGCAGGCACAGTTCCCTACGAAATCTGCGCTCAGACGAGGTTCTCGCAGAGGTGCTCCTTTCCGGTCCTGAGGATCTGAGGGGAGTCCAGACGTGAGGATTGTCGACTCTGGGGACCGATCATTTGGAAGTCAGCTAAGTGAGGCCTCTTCATGACTTGATGATGCCACTCCTTCTGGGAATCGTATCGTCACTCATGAAAGTCTGTGACGTTGATGACCGTATAGGATGCCGTACCTTTGTCCGTGGATTAGGTTCATCATACCTGTGAGGGGGATTGGGTTATTGCAGGAAAACTAGCCTTCAGAAACCATGATTCAATATTTATCAGACGATGTTCTTGATTCATCTCCAGGTGTGTTGTTTGGATCAGATGGGTTTCTTGTTTGAGGTTGATACTATTATCAGATGGTTTTCTCGTCAGATACAGAGATTCAGATGGATTTCTTACCAGGGGATTGGTATTTTGAGTATCAGATGATAGTTAGTGTCTTGAGGTTCTGGTGACTGTGGTGGTTTTCTGCTCTTGATACCATAGAGATGTTCCTCTTCAGGCTACAGCATAGCCCCTGTGTTCACTGATTGCATCATTTATCATACTGCATTATTGCATCACCATTTGCATCCAACTAACGTGTGTGTATTGCAGGTACATATTTTCCCTCCCAGTTCCGGTGTTTGTTTCCTAGCAAGACATGGAAGCCATGAAGAGAGTGTTACCCTACAGATTCCCGTCTCCAGATATCAGTCTGTTGTCAGAGTTGATTACTATTGCTAAGAAGAGGGTGATGGGAGATTTCAGGAAGACATATGGGAGGATCTTGACTTATGTTTACCAGCCCTCGGCTTATGAGATCAGCGGCATTTATACCCTGTTACAGTTTTATGATGCGGAGCTCAGGTGTTTCGTTTTTCCTGACTTTGTCTTGGCTCCTACCCTGGAGGAGTATTCTGCACTCTTGGATATACCGATTCGCGAGCAGATGCCTTTCTATCACACGGACGCTAAGCCTAATCTGGCTGAGCTTTCTGATATTCTGCACTTAAGAGAGTTTGAGCTGACAGGGAAGATGATAAGAAGAGGAGATATGTGGGGATTTCCGTTGGATGTTTTGGTGGAGAAGGCTCGGGAGTATGCTAAGAAGGGTGGCTGGGTTGTTTTTGACGCCATCCTTGCTGTGTGTGTTTATGGCATTGTATTGTTCCCAAATATTCCTGATTTTGTTGATGCGGATGCTTTCTATATTCTGGCTGCAAAGAACCCAGTTCCTACCTTGCTGGGAGATATCCACTATTCCACTCACTACCAAAATGAAAAGCGGCGAGGAAGGAATGTCTCTTGCTGTGTACCTCTACTGTGCAGGTGGTTTACCAGTCATATGCCGAAGTCAGGGCCTTTTGTCACTTCTATTGATTCTTTAGGATGGCCTGAGCGCTTTATGAGGTTGACTTCTGAGAATGTGGTATGGGTTAACGAGGAGGTGTTCGGAGTTGAGGTCATATACAGATGCGAAGGATTCCCTAATGTTCCTTTGATAGGAAGGAAAGGGTGTGTCAATTACAACCCTTCCTTATTAATCAGGCAGTTTGGGTATGCACCTCAGGAAGCGCCAAAGCCCGAGGAGATACAGGAATCTCTGTATCTCACTGGGGCGATAGAGGAAGAAATGTTGAGCAAGCTTAAGAAAGCATGGAAGAACCTGCATAAGAGAGGGAAGCCTTCAGGTAGCAGAGGGGGTACTCGAGTTCTTGGCCCGTATGTGGAATGGATTCGTGAACGAGCTACGAAATTCCTTATGCCTTATCCTGCAGTTCAGCCACTGTATCCTTCTCCGATGGAGGAGCCCACCACTATAGACTTACAGGTATACAAGCAACTGTTGGCAGAGAAAGAAGAGTTAGCAAAGGCTAAAGAGGCTTTAGAGAAAGAGAATGCCCAGCTTCGTCATGAAAAGATTGAAACAGGATATTTTTCCAAGCAACAGGCCGAGACTTTGAAACATCTGAAGACTACTTTATTGGAGTTGAATGAAACCAAGAAGCGTCTGGAGTTAGATGTAGACTCAGTTAGCAGTGTATTGGCTACTAAGAAACAAGAGCTGGAAAGGGCCTGCACGAAGTTAGCTAAGTTCAGAGAGCATTGGGATCTCACTATGGCCAAACGCAAGGAGCGGGAAGAAGAGCTAAAGACACAGGTTGCTCAGTTGGGAGAGCAGGTTAGAGTGAAGACTGAAGAGCTTGAAGAAGAAGCCTGCCGTCGATACGAGGCCGAACGCAAACTGATTGATGCCTTGAAGAATCTGGAAGATTGTCAGCGCAGAGCAGACATCAAGAGGCCCAAACCTGGGGATGGTGCCCAGGATAAGGCTTGGGAAGACTTTGTCAGAGATATCCAGGGAACGGTCAGGAAAAGGGATCAGTTGATAGAAGGTTTGATTTATCGACCGGATCACGCAGAGACGAAGAAGTTGCTCGAGGATTTCCGCGACCGTACCCGCACTTGATTTCTCTCTTGTATTCTGTATGTTGAGATCACCACCAGGCATGTTGGTTGGGATCCTCCTTTATCATCTCAGTTGTATGGAACATAGTTGTGTAACGTCTTGACGAGACTGTTATTCCAATAAATATATGAGGGTTTTTCCAAATATTGTCTTTATGGTTTATCTTGTCTTGCTACCTTGACACTGGAATTGGAGGGGAAATATCCCCAATGCACACATGCACGTTAGCATTTTTGTATTTCTGTCTGCATAAATCATATTGCATAGCATTTCTCTAGCTAGCCAGAGCACTTATCCAGCCTTTGTTTTCACCAGTGGGTGATTCTCGGGGATTGTTCGAGGCAAGAGTGAAGTGTTGAAGACGACCAGGGGGTTGGAACAGACTTGAGCAGATTTGAGCAGAATCAAGCAGTGTAGCCAGTTACAGGTAATTGGTAGTTATGCTAGAAGGCAATCTCCAGGCTCCTAACACTTTGACAGGGTTTACTATGGCGTTCAACCCTCGCTACGATTCTATAGAAGACTTCCCGCAAGCGAACAACGTTACTGCAGACCAAGTTGTGCAGCCTACTGTTGAGAACCGAGATCGACATGAGCAGTTTGTTGCCCGAAATGAACGTCTTTCTCCTGTTATCAATCAAGGTGCTGTTTTCCCTGAGAGGAATCCACGCAGATATATCCCGGTAGCCAGGACTGTAAGCTCAAGAGCTCTTGAAAGTGATAGAAGGTTCCGAGCATTGGAAGAAAGAGTTAAAGCTTTGGAGGTCAAAGATGCTGTTAACCTGAATGCTGCAGACATGTGTTTGGTCCCTGACCTGGTGTTGCCGTATAAGTTCAAAGTGCCGGAATTCGAAAAGTACACGGGAGATAGCTGTCCGAAGCTGCATTTGACGATGTTCTGTCGAAGGATGACTGCGTTTGTGCAAAATGACAAGCTAATGATCCATTGCTTTCAGTATAGCCTGACTGGGGCATCTTTGAGGTGGTATGTGCAGTTAGAGAGTAATCAGATTCGATCATGGGTGGATTTAGCCAGAGCTTTCGTGAAGCAGTACGATTACAACCTGGATATGGCTCCTAGTCTCGTACATCTGCAAGAATTATCTCAGGCGGAGAATGAATCATTCAGAGGGTATGTGCAAAGATGGAAATAATTAGCTGCTAGTGTTCAACCACCGATTCAGGAAAGAGAAATGGTTGACATCTTCTTGGGTACTCTGAAGGGCCATTATTATGACAAATTGTTCGGTTGCACAAGCTTTGTGGGCCTGATGAGAATGGGGGAGCTTGTAGAGAGAGGACTCAAGAGTGGAAAGCTTCGAGATGTTCCTTATATACCAGTTGATAAGACTGAATCAGTTGTCAGTTCTCAAGAAGAGTGGGAAGGAAATGACGTCGTCTCAGAATCTCTAGCATCTCAGGATCGGTTTTCATACATTTCAAGTCAACGGTCATCCTGTCGACGATCGCGTCAGCACGCCCAACGAAGACCAAGGCAGCCTGAAAGGCAGTTTACTCAGCTACCGGTGTCGTACAATCAGTTGTTGCCAGATCTGGTCAGAAGTGGATTGATAGTGCCGAAAGAGACTAAACCAGTGATTCCACCATATCCTCCAGGTTTTGATGCCAGCGCCCGCTGTGAGTATCATATTGGGGCACAGGGGCATTCAACAAATGATTGTAAGGTGCTTAGAAGCCAGATTCAGGATCTGTTAGACTCTAACCGGATTTTCATCACGCCCCAGGGTTTTGTTCAGATTAATGATTCTCCGTCATCCAGTTGTGTGGGTTCGTCAGTTAATGTCATGGGAGACTCCACCGAAAGTGTGTGCTCTGAAGAATGTCAAACGGAGAGTTCAGTTGAATATGGGAGAAGTTTCTAGAAGTTTCTGTGTCGGGTGTCGCATCTGTTTTCTTTGCCTAACCTGTTTAGCTGTTGTGCACTAGTGTTTGCTGACCACCACCAGGATTGTTGGCTGGGGTCATTGTATTTGTATCATTTGTGCTTAAGTGCTGATTTTGCTGGTTGTACATGTGTGGGAGATGTTTGTCTGGGTGCTTATAGTTTGAGTTTCTCTTTGTATTGTCGTGAATATGTATTTGCTTTCTGCGTTGCATTATCATTTAGCAGGTACATCAGAACCGTGGGTCTTATTTCCTCATCGTCCAGTTTGTTGCAGGAATTCCTTCAGAAATATGGAACAGAATCAGGTTGAATTGATTGAAGTCCGAAGCCAGCTAGGGCAGATGATGAGAGACATGCAGGAGATGCGTCTGGAGCAGAAGATCCTCAAAGAGGAAAATAGCCAGCTGAAGACCCAAATGAGCTTGATCATGGAAGTAGTCAAGAGTGTGCTGAGGAAAGGGGATGATCAGCTATTTGAAGCCGCAGTGAAGAAGCTCGTGCCACCTGTGCCTGTGGAACCTGAGCAACAGCAACAAAAGATACACCCGGCTCAACGGAGGATTCAGGAGGGAAAGCCAAAGAGGGCATTTGAGGCACCACCTTCCACGTATGCTGAGCTCTTGCAGACTTTATTGAGGTTCAAAAAGGTTGAAAAGAGAACAATGGAACCACCCACAGGAGCGCTTCCTTATGGGTACGATGCCAGTAAGTAATGTGAATTTCATTCTGGGGCACTCGGACACGACATCGAGGGTTGTCATGCTTTTAAGCACAATGTTCAAGACCTGATTGACTCAAAAGATATTGAATTCACGCCAAGCGGTGTAGCTGTACGTATTGCTCCTATCCCAGTTGATGCTAAGATGATGGATGTTGCTAAAGATGCAGTAGGTCAGAAACGGATCCTGGACTCCATGATGTCAGAATCTCCATGCCCGCAACTGTTGCCTATTCCTGGGGCAGATCTGAGAAAGAAAATGGCTAAGCATAAGGAGTGCCTTAATCAGTGCGGTGAAAATCAAGAAACCGATGTTGCATTTGCTACGAAAGTTGTTCAACAGTCAACTCGATACCGGCGACAACCGCAACGATCTCAACAGTGGCAAAGGCAGCAGCATCCCAATCAGCGAGGAGCTCAAAATCAGAGGCCATTGAGGGTATTTAAGGTTCCTCCGATGCCGTATGCCGAACTTCTTCAGGTGTTGCTACGATTGCAGTTGGTTGAGAAGAGGAAGTTAGCCCCGCTGACAGGTACACCTCCAACAGGTTATGATATCAAGGAGCGCTGTGATTTCCATTCAGGAGCACAGGGGCACAACATTGAAGATTGTCTGGCCTTCAAGCACAAAGTGCAGGACCTACTTGATGGTGCAACAATCAACTTCGGGCAGGAAGGGTCCAAAACCATCTGAATGAGAGAGAGGGGCTCTATAATTTGGTTGGGGCGTTGAAAGCAGATCAGGATAATAGCGCGTTGCCTCTAATAACTGATTGTGAAGATGGCTGGTTCAGCAGCAGGACAGATGTGAAAGCCCGGTTCTAGGAAGCTGGCATTTTTCTTTGTTTTATCTTGTCATTTCTTTACGTTTGTAGTTTCTTTCCTGTTTAATTTGCGATCTTATTTGTAAAACTTGTTGTTTTCATTCAATTGATGCTAATGAAATAAATATGCATGTTTTGATTAAATCCATTCGTGTTCACTAATCGTTTTTACAAATGTCCAACGCCTGGTTAAGAGGATCTGGGGAGGATGACGAAAATGAACGACATGCAAAATTCCGATTGTATGCTTTTGAGATAAAACCTGCTGATGATGTACAAACATTGTTTCAAATCCCTAAACACCGGAGATATAAGGAAGATAATCCCTTGTTAACCCTTTTGAGCATAGTAGTAGGAGTTCTTTCTGAAAACGAAAAACCCTCCATCTTTAACCTGGGGCAGGGTAGGTGTTAGCTAATTTGGCCGAGCGTTCAAGTTGCAAAAGGAGTGTCCGTTCGAGGATCAATCACACCTCTAGAGGTCGTGCCTAAGAAACCACAATGGTTCAGCATTAGGAGTGAAACAGTCACATCATTCCCCAATGAGTCAGACAACCAGCGTCACACGACTTGTTCGGAAAAAGAGAAAGCAAAAAAATCAAAAGCCCGCTAAGTTAAGAAAAGAAAACAATTGACTTAGGCAAAAATGAGGGCATCCCGCTGGACTCAAAAAACCAAAAGAACTCAAAAGAGTCAGTCCAGGCAAAAGTTAGGGATATGAAAAGAAAAAAGATGAAAGGATGGAAAAATCCTCAAATGAAATACGAGTCGGGTGACCTCAAGTGTCAAAGACAAAAGGTGAGTGGCTGTCACTCCCAACAATCATAATTTCTCGAACTATCACTCCTATATTTTAGCCTCTGAGAGGTGAGCGCTAAGGTCGAATTAGCTGAACGTAGGATGGGAGAACATCAAGGAGAATGGGTGGGTTAAAATAAATTTTGAGCCTTTATCCTTTCCTTCAAAACCGTGAACCTGACCACGTTATAACCTTCAAAAGTCCTAATTGAAGCAGGTTATTTCGAAAGCATACTTCGGTAAAGGTCGCGTCGATTCTGACTCCTAAAAGGGTTCTTCATACTATGTTGGTACTGATGTTGATATTTTTGATGAATGTTTTGTGCATTTTATGCCATAAACTGTTTTTTCCTTTTTCCCAGTGAACAGATTGGATGTCGAAGCTGTCATATGTGTTGCATTAGTATATCTTTTACACAGAACGACTTGTTTTACTCGCGAGTAAGCGCTTGACAGCAGGAGAGTTTTCTACAATGGAAAGTATGGACAGGATAGAATGCAGAACGCCCGAATGTTCCGAGGGCAGGGGCAAGCTATTATCGTGATCCCCAGTCAGGTCAGCCTTTCGAAGTCAGTTATCCTGGGGCAATCAGGTTGAGATTCGGTGAATACCTTGTAGTCAGGGGCACTACTTGGAATCAGATAATCAGGAGCAAAGTCATTGCAATCAGGGGCAGGCCATCTTAAGAGTGCATAAGTTATTCTTTACTCAAGGGGCATTTGGTGTGAAGTATTTCTCCGAAGTTCAGAATACTGGGGCATTTCATATCAGACCAGCAGGGAACAGATTTGCAGATTTCCTCTCGAGGACTATCCCCACAGAGATCCCGCAGGCTGGGGCATATCAGAAGCGAAGGGATTGTTCTTCTCAGTATCAGCAGAGTTATTCGAGCAGATTCAGCCAATTTTCAAGAGCGAGGCGAATGTTGGGAAGTTGTGTTACTATCCTTTGACTCTTCAACCAGAAAACTGTGTGTTCAGGCAGAATGTTTTCCGGCGTCAGTTGTACCTGACCCATCACAGATAGCCTAAAAGTTCAAGTCCATGTTGGTGATCACTATGAGGCCCATCCGTGTTGGCGCATCAGTTTCCAAATCCGAGCTTCATCAGTACGCAGGAAGACTCCGTCTATTTTCTCCAGCAAAGTCCAATTTTTCATTGGCACGGGTGAGCTATCCCCAGAGAAGACCAATCATACTTGGCACATCCGCTATTCCACAGCAGAGTTATACTCCCCAGCAGGGTGTTACTTCAACGAGGTGTTTGGTTAAGTTCCCAGTTTCCCCAGCGGAGTTGATTTCACTGGTCCAGCATTTATTTTGCTGGAATAATTCTATGATATCCGGGTTATCCCCAGCGGAGTTGGCTTCGTCTTCAGCATTTATTTTGCTGAAGTGGTTTTCTGTACCTGACTTTCTCCAGCAGCCCGAGCCGGCATTAGCATATTGCATGCATCATCATATCTGCATCATACTTGCATTTCATTTTCAAAATGCGTAGCATTTCCATCCTGAATGGAGCATTACGCCATAGAAAGATTCAAATATATGCATATGCATACGAAGTATAAGCCAGGTTTTCTATCAGCCTCATATGGCGCGTGAATTACGCTGTGATCAGTTCAGGGGCATTAATCCAGCAGCAGTGTTCAGACAATTCAGCAGTTTATTCGTGTTCCAGATCATACGACGATTATGCTTTGATCAATCAGTCATCTGGTATCGACAGGCTTTTCTTCCCGTCAATTCATATTGACGATGTGTTCCTCTAATAAGTGGATTTCTCCGTCTATCATTAGACGTCTTGAGTTTGAAGGTTGTTTTCTTTCCGTCTAGCAGTAGACGATGTGAAGTTTCGGTTAATTTTTCAGTAGGGTTTCAAGACGGGGTTTCTCTATGTGGTTTTCTTTCCGTCTATCAGTAGACGATGTGAAGTGTTCAGTTGATTTTCCAGTGGGGTTTCAAGATGGGGTTTCAAGTTTCGGTTAATTTTCCAGTGGGGTTTCAAGATGGGGTTTCTCTAAGTGGTTTTCTTCCCGTCTATCAGTAGACGATGTGAAGTTGCAGGTGATTTTTCAGTGGGTTTCTTACCGTCAGAGCATACGGATAATGAGTTTCCCCAGCGAGTCTTCTCCGGCTATCTTTAGATGTTGAGGGGTTTCAAAGCGATATTTCGGATAGTGGTTTTCTTTCTGTTTATTGGATGAGATGACATTTCAAGAAGGACTTTTCTAACCGTCAATCCTTATTAACGTCGAGGCTCTTTGAAGAATGTTCGGTTTTCCTGCTTGTCGATTCTTATTGACGACAGGGCTAATTGAAGGTGGTTTTCTTCCCGTTGGTTCTTACTGATGATGTGGCCCCTTTAAGGATATTGTTCTTTCCATCAATTCCCGTAGACGAAAGGATTCTGAAATTTGATGGATGGTGTCGAAATGCGCATGGGTGTCTTCCCGTCTATCCTTAGACGATGTGAGTATTGGTTTGTTTCTTCAGATTTTGGGTGTCTTTCCGTCTATCCTTAGGCGATGTGAGTATGGATTATGGGTGTCTTTCCGTCTATCCTTAGACGATGTGAGTATTGAATTTGTTCCTTCGGGATTTTGGGTGTCTTTCCGTCTATCCTTAGACGATGTGAGTAGTGGATTTTGGGTGTCTTTCCGTCTATCCTTAGACGATGTGAGTATTCGATGGGTGTCTTTCCGTCTATCCTTAGACGATGTGAGTATGGATTTTAGGGTGTCTTCCCGTCTATCCTTAGACGATGTGAATTGGTTTTCCTTCGGGATTATGGGTGTCTTTCCGTCTATCCTTAGACGATGTGAGTATGGACTATGGGTGTCTTTCCGTCTATCTTTAGACGATGTGAGTATATTTCTCTTCCTGTCTATCAGTAGACGATGTGAGAGGATCAGGTGTTTTGTTGCAACCCTCGGGTTTGTTATTTGGGATATCACAGGTAATTGGCATTCAAATCAGGAGTTCTTTATCAGATGATTGATCAGTTTGTTGCCGTAATGGCTGGGCTCGGTTCTGGATTTTATTCCCCAAGCAGTTTTACAGTATATTCTCACGATTGGCAAATTTTCGGGCTTTATTGGTATTCAACCATCTCGTACCTCTGAATGTTTGAAGGTTGAGAGCTCTTCAACCTTTCAGGTCCAAGTCGCTTGAATAGGGGCAACTGTTGCACCCTAAAATTTGACCAACCGATTCTCCTATCTGGTTCGTGGTTTAAATTCATATTCGCATATCAGATGCGTGACACGTGTGCACAGACAGAGGATATCAGGGTTACAGCTTGGGTTTCATTTATCAGATATTTCAGATCCAGTCTAGATAATCAGAGTTTTATTTTCGGGAAATTGTGCGCTCCTCGGTGTTTGCAGCTCACACGGTGGTTTTTGGGATATTCTAATGCCCGGGGGTTTACTGTTCGCTTCGATTTGGTCTCGCGCTCGTTTATGGTGGTCATTTGCATTTGTCTGCATTTTTTTTAGGATTTAATGGCCTTTTGTGGATTTTAAATAGGCTTTTTAGATTTTTTTAGGATTTAAATAGATTTTTTAACATTTTTTAAATAGTTTAAATCTTTTTTAGAACTTTATAGAATTTTTTTTAAATAGGTTTAATAGTTTTTAATCATTTTTAGAAATTTTATAGAATTTTAATAGAAATTAAATAGAATTTTAATAGGGTTTTAATAGTTTTTTAAAAAAAAAATAGAAATTAGTAGAGTTTTATTAATTTTAGATTTAATTAGGGTTTAATTAGGTTAATTAGGAGTTAATCTTTTGTTTAGATTTTAATTGAATTTGTTAGAATTAATTAGGATAGCTTAATCTTCATTTAGAGTTAATTGTAGTTTTAATTGTTAGATAATTGAAGTGTAAGTCCATAATCAATTTTTAATTGTAGTTTAGCTTTGGTTAGTTCTTAATTGAGTATTAATCATTTTTTTAAAATCAGATTTTTTGGGGGTTATTTGGCTAAATTTCGTGGGCCCATTTGTGTTTTGGAGGCCCATTCTTTCTTTTTTTTTCTGCAGTCCATTTTTGTTTTTTTCAGGAATGTGCCAAGTGTCAGGTATAAAACGTGACACGCGTGTAACTTCCAAGGCCCCACCACACAACTCTGAATCACCCATACACTGCCACGTTCACACACTATCTCTCCCTCTCTCTCCACACCACGCCATGCGTCCCCACATGCATTAACCCACTGAGACACTTGTCACGCCATCATCCTTATCGGAGCACTTCGTCGCCGGCCATGCAGCCGCCGGCCCGGACGCCCCCATCCACCGTACCGGTCACCGGAAGCTGGTGATCTCGCCAGAATCTGGAAATTTACCAGAAATCCCTCCGATCCACTCCGATTGTCTCCTCTACCTTCACCTAATCCCTCGCTGGAAAACTCATATGTACGCCGGAAACTTCATCATTCTTCATCAAAATTTCCAGATCCACCGTCTTCAACAACCTTCGTGTTCATCAGTCGTTTTCCAGCAATCTCCAGAACTCGCTGTGTTCTTCAACTCGTCAGCGATCCATTCAAGATCCTTCATCAGGGACCTCAAAAATCTCCAGCAACACCTTCAATCTTCCTCCGTTTCCAGATCGTGAGAACATTCAAGAACGTCCAAGCAACTCCAAAGACCTTCAACCTCCATCAACCTTCATCGTTCCCAGATTTTCTCCCATTCATCTTCGTCTACACGGTGTTCGTCGATTCCCAGAGCATTCAAGAAGCTCCACCAACGGTATTTTCCAGATCTCCATTGAAGGCCTCAAGAACTCCGTCGTCTTCAAGAGGCGTTCTCCAGAAATCTCATCGTCTCCGTGGCTTCGCTCCAGGTTTGTTTCTTCTCGCCTCCATTGTTGTTCTTTCGCGAATTTAGGGCTTTTGTTTTGATTAGATTTGCTGATGAGGGTTGAGTGGATCTGAGTATGGTAAGGGTATTTTGTTTAAGATCTGTGAGAGGGTTTTGAGAGGGAATCAGGGAGAGAGTGGAGTTGCAGGCGGCGTTAGGTTTAGGTTAGTGAACAGTGAATCAGAGCGATGGAGAAGAAGAGGGGTTTTGTTGTTCGGCGAGTTGGATTAGGGTTTCAGTTGGGCCGAGCCCAAGTTTCGTTTGCTGAGGCTCACACCTAGTTTACTCGTATCACCCCCCCCCCATGCGTGTGAGGCTGATGAATTTGGATTGGGCCTTTGCCCTAAGTGCTATACGCACCCCCCCGTGTATGAGCCCAATTGAAAACAACTGGCGTTTTGCTGTTAACGCAACCCCCCTCCCCCCTTTTTGTTTTATTTTCTTATTTCTTTTTTTATTTTCTTTGTTTGTATCATGTTAGAAATAATTCCATAAAAAATAGTAGATTTGATCAAATAATTCCATTCTTTTTTTTGTATGTTCATAATTCAATGTAGAATTTTATAGTACAAAAACATTAGTTTAATCATGCATTTTCAATTTAATTGCATTTTTTTACAGGTTTATTGATTTTGAAGTGTATTCTGTGAATATGACTGCCTTGCTGATTTTATTTCTTTCATTTGGTATTGAATTTTGCTCTAGTTTTTTAGTATGTTGTACTAGACTAATGCATGTTCCCCATAGATTTTACATAGATTTTTTAGAGGTTGATTGATATTGTTTTAGGGTTAGAGAATAGAGACCTCATAACTTGTTGGTAACCCTTGACCATTCATATGTTAGGATTTGTTTAGTAGCCCTAGAAGTTGACTTAGGCTTTGAGATTTGATCTTGGGATCATAGAGCCATGTAGGTTTCCCCTAGATTTTTGGTAGATTTTTGTAGGGTGTTCTGTTATTTTTGTTTGAGCCTGAGAATAGGAGAAGTCTTGATAGGCTTCTGACTTTGAAGTTCAACTATGGTTGAACTTCAGAGATAGTTTCTTGTGGTTTGGTAGCCTGTGGTTTCTTCTTGAAGGTGGAGGCTGGATGAAGTCTTGGTGGAGCTTGCAAGGATGCATGGTTTGAGGTCCTAGTCTAGGAGCTTGTTCTCTGTTTGTGAGGTTTGAGATCCTGAAGCTTGAGGGAAGTTTATAGTACTTTCCTGAGGAAGGTACTATGGATGCCTTTCATTCTTTCTTCTCACCTCTTTCTCAAGTATCCAATGATGTTGGAGCCTTCATGTGAGTTTAGTTTCTCCTGAGGAGGAATGTAAACCGATCACAGTTGTTGAGCCACATGGGATATGATTCCTAAGTGGAAGCCTCCTAGTACTTTCCCGAGGAAGGCACTATGGGTCTGTTCACTTAGTTCCCTTAGATTCATCTAGGATTTCTTAAGTATCCAATGATGCTGGAGCCTTCATGTGAGTTTAGTTTCTCCTGAGGAGGAATGTAAACTGATCACAGTTGTTGAGCCACATGGGATATGATTCCTAAGTGGAAGCCTCCTAGTACTTTCCTGAGGAAGGCACTATGGGTCTGTTCACTTAGTTCCCTTAGTTCAGGTAGGATTTCGCAAGTATCCAATGATGTCGGAGCCTTCATGTGAGTTTAGTTTCTCCTGAGGAGGAATGTAAACTGATCACAGTTGTTGAGCCGCATAGGATATGATTCTTGAGTGGTAACCTCCTGGTACTTTCCTGAGGAAGGCACTATGGGTTTGTCATCTTAGCTCCCTTTCTTTGGTAAGCTTGTTTTGAAGCTTGAAGACCTGGATTGATTTCTCTTGTGTAGGGTTTTGATTAGGGTTTTTGCTTAGAGATTTGATTAGGGTTTTGCTTAGAGATTTGATTAGGGTTTAGCATAGGGCTTTGTTCAGGGGTAGATCAGGGGTTTGATTAGGGTTTTGTTTGGGGTCTTGCTCAGGGGTAGTTCATGCTTTTGGATAGGGGTTTGTCAGGCTGGTTCGCCTTCTCTTTGTGTTGTTTGACTTGTGTGGTGTTGTGCTGCATTAGACTTAGGGGTTCATCTAGATATTTCTGAGGTAGGTGCATCTTAGAGATAGGCTTTGTGTGCATGAGAAGTTGAGGTGGTCCTCCTTCTGCTTGTTTGTTATTGAGTGGCTTTGCTTGCTGGTATTTGGTAGAGCTGAGCTCCCTTACCTCTGTGTGTGTGGCCTTTTGCGCCTTGATTGTTTGGTTGTTGCATTCATGCATATTTCCAGTATTTCTTTACTTTGCAGTTGATTCCTGTTTGCTGTTTAGTCCTGTTGCCATGATCCCTTAGGAGCTCTAACTTCTCCGATGCGATGGGCAGTTATGATAGACATTAGGATGGTCAACCAGGCATGATAACATTAGGTAGATTCCCCTTTTCAATCATAGTTTTAGGGTATCTCTTCCCTTTCTCAGCAATATAAAAACACTTGAGTAGCTTGTGTCGTAGTTAGCCGAACTACAGCTGCTCTGATTTCTCGTATCAGACGAGAATATGTAGGCATAGGATGCAATATCCTAGCGAGCACACTAACAACTAACCTTTTGTTCTCTCGCGGCTGTGCGATCGAGACTTTCCCGCTGACGACTGATCGTTATCCCTTTTTCTCTCTTGCCCGAGTGCATTTGAGACCAGACCGTAGTTGTAGGTTCCCGAACCTTTAAAAGCAGTTTGATTTCTCACTGCTGTGTGATAACACCCTGTTTAGCCGTAGTTAGTCGAACTACGTTTGCTCTGATCTTCCATGCAGTGTGGAAGTACGTAGGCACAGGACGCGATATCCTGGCGAGCAACCTCCCCCCGTTTAGACGTAGGTAGTCGAACTACGTTGACTCTGACTTTCCCATTGCACGAGGGAGTACGTAGGCCCAGAACACCGTATGTTCTGTCGAGTCCTGTCCTTTTCTTTTCTTTTCAGACTGACCATTAGCGTAGATAGATAAACACACCCTTTTCCTTATAAACACCAAGCGTGGATCCCGTCGAGTACGACAGACGTGAGGGGTGCTAATACCTTCCCCTTGCGTAACCGACTCCCGAATCCAGGTTTTGGTTGCGATGACCATACCTTTCCCGTTTTTTGCGAGGTTTACTTCGAGCGTTTCCTTTCCCTCCGTTGGGATAAATAACGCACGGTGGCGACTCTTCTATCAGCCGGCGCCGATTTTCGCAGTAGCGACACTACCTAATGTTATCGTGCATGGTTAGAACCCTAATGTCTGTCATAACTTCTCTTGAACAAGAGAAGTTAGAGTTCCTAGGGGAACATGGAAAAGGAAAGCAACAGTAAAAGAAATGAACTGCAAAGAAATAATTGTAAATAAAATGCATGCAATGCAATAAACAAGCAGAAGGAGCCAAGCTCAACTTCTAGAGCAAGCAAGCCAGAGGCAACACACAACACAGGCAAATGAGACAAACTCAACCTTAAGCCATCAAGCAAAGCCAAGCAATAACAGTCAAGCAGAGGGAGATAGACTCAACCTCTAATGCAGACAAGCAAAGGGAGTTATTCTCAACCTTTAGGATGCTTTTAGGCCTAGGATCATCTACATGAGGCCTAGTCTAATGTAACACACCAAACAGTCACACAAGCAACAGTCAAGCAATCAGAAGAAACAGCAGACAAAACAGCAGACAAGCAACTCAACAGCAAAGCAGTCAAACAACAAAACAAACAAAGAGTCTGCAATCAACTTCAAGTCCAAGCCATCTTCAAGAGAAGGAAATGAAAGCTCCATTTTCAAGCTTCAAGGGATCCACCAAGAGAAAAGAGAGTCAACATCAAGATTATTGCATGATGATGAGAAGCATGATGAAAACCAAGGGAATCCATCTTGGCACTCAACCATACATCTGAGATAGGCATCCTCAAAGGTTCTACCTCTTGTGAAATGCCACACATCCTTCCAAAGGAGGGATGAGGCTTCCACATAGGGACCTTGAATCATAGGATGATAATGGAAAGCAAACAAAGCCATCTATGTTTATTTGAAGAAAGAGAAATCAAACTAAAGCTCTTCCTAAACCCTAATTGATTAAGCTCAAAGAAAGCTACTAAAAAGAGGTCTAAACACTAAATCAGGCACCACAACCAAGCAAATAGAAGTCTCTATATGTCTAAAGCACCATCAAAGAAGATTAGCAAACCTATTATGACTAAAGGCCACCATTGGAGTTCAACTAGTGCAAGTGTTATGTTGAAAGCATCTTAAAACTAGCCTAAGTATTAAATCTATTTAAAATACTAAAACTACTTCTAAAATTCTATAAGATTTTATAAGGGAACCTACATGTGTTAGGTATCTATAGTAAAAGGGTCAGGGCCTAAAATTATGATTAAAGGCACTAAAGAAATACTAAACCACCAAGTGTCAAAGGGAAACCCTAAAATGGAAGGTCATGGGAACCTAATCCAAAACAGAACCTATTATTATCTAAAAATTATGAAATAAATCCTAAGGGATCATGCATCTCTATACTAGCAACCAGCAAAAAATCTCATTCAAATTCTATACCAAATGATCATAGAAAAATCAGCAAGAAAATGAAGAATTATGCCAAAATTAATGAATTAAACAAAATGCAAAAAATCAAATTAAATTGAAAATTGCATAAAAATAAAATGTAACAGCACCAGAAAATCAGAAATTAAATCTAGATCATGCACATATTTTTATTTTATTTTTCTGACCAAAATTGGATTTAATATGAATTAATCATGGAAAGGCAATAAAAATAAAATCAAAAATGAATTAAAGAAATTAAAAGCTGAGAATTAATCAGAGGCGCAGGATCTGTGACTAAGTCAAGGCATCCAAGGGATCAGGTGGTGACAACGCATAAATGAAACGTAGCGTTTCATTTGGTCAAAGTTCAATTCTGAGATTAAATTACAAGCGTACGATTGAGGTACCAAGTCAAACAAAACATCAGATCCAAGGGCCCTGGCATCATCTTCTTCGTTCAAACCTCAGAAAGAGGGAAAATAGCCAAGGTGGCCGGAGAATGACGTTGGTCGTCTTCTCCAGCGAGACATCATGTACAGGCGATCAAAACACTTCAAACCTTATATGAACTTCTTCAGATTTTCACCAGGATTCCAAATATGCTATCCATTCATCCTAATTCTTCATGCATTTCAAAATTCGAACGCAAACAGAAATCACTCCATAATTTTGATCATCATCAAAGCTCAATCTAAAGCCATGGATCAATTCCTCATGCTTCATAGATTATCTTGAACTAATAAAATCATGCTAACACCTTAAGATCAAAGAGCTTCGAAGCCAAACAGAAAGTTGATCACATCCTAATTTGTCTCTAAACTCCACAACTTTGATCCAGAATCCATCTATAATCTCTCCTAAACCTTAACCTCATGCTAAAACATACTAGATCATCATGAATTTACATCAATTTTGAAAGTTGCATACCTGAGTTGCAGTTTCAAATTGGAGCAGTTAGGGCATGATCCTTGGCTTCAAACTGTGCAGATACACTCTATGATTGATGCTGAAGATGATTGAATCCTCAATTTGCCTTGAATTACTCTTGAAATGAAAACACGATTTGCATTTGCTCCCTTGAAAATTCACTTTGTACTTTCTAGTTCTAGCTTCAAATCAGCACCAACCTCGATCCAAATCACTTTCTAAACTTAAATAGAAGCGAATGGAAGATTCTAGAGGCCCATAGAAAGCCCAAACTCAGAAATCCAAGTTTCACTTTTGCTTGAAAATTTCACCCATGGCTATGCATGATTTTAAGCTCAAAACTTCTCCTAGAAGCTTCACATAGCTTTCTCAACACTCCTTGGATGTGAATGACTCAGATTGCAAGCTTGGTTTGATCTTATGGCCATGATTGAATGTGTTACTTATTCATGAAGTAACAAAGTGAAAAGTCATGAATTATGCCCCAAATGCATTTTACACTATTGCCATTGTGTTTAAAATGATTTTTCTGATTAAAATGAGCACTCATTTGGTCTTGTTTGAACACACATAATTTAATTTGAGTTTTTTTCACATAAATGCCTTTTAATTCCCCTTTTGTCAATCTCTTTCAAACCAAGTCTCACCCTAAGCCAAATCAAAGCCTCATGGATACATGGTTGACATAAAAATTCCATTTTGAGCAAGTTTCATGCTGGACAAAACTTCATTTGAAGCTTGCAAGATAGTGAAAATGACCTATAATGCCAAATGACCTATAATCTTACTTTCCCAAAATACCCCTGACTTGTAACCCTCATAACATGGGTTCTACAAATCAGATGGAAGACTTCTAATACAATTTGGAAAGATAAGATCAAGACCTACAACTTTCATGTTGGCCAAAAGTTAAGGAGACACATCCTTCTATGTCAAAAGTACCTTGGAAGTTGGTTGACTTTTGCAGACAAATTTCACATTCATCTGATGACCTGTAACTTGTTTGATCATAACTTGAGTTCTATAAATCCAATGGAGGACTTCTAGTACTCAAATTAAATCTAATATCATGCTCTACAAGTTCCATGTTGGCCAAAAGTTGAGATGAAACTTGCATCTTTATATAAGTGGTCTTGAAGTTAGGCACTAAATAGGGGATTTTACCCTGAGAACCCTAGTTTAGCAACTCCTCACACTTTGAATTCTTCTTGGATTGATCTTGGAATAACACCTCGTATATCTCAACACAACTTTCAATGATATCAAAGACTTAGAAATGAGTCTTAATCCTCTTCAATTGCACAGTTGACTCAAGGTTGACCAGGCAAAAACCCTAATTGCAACACCCTCAACTGTGGCTCTTCACACCTAGCATAATGACTTGACTGAGCTCTCTCATGACCCTCAAGGCACTCCACGAGCTCTATCCACCCTCTATCTATGATCAAGGCTTCACAACCCACTGATGGTCTTCAATTGGTCCTCAGGTTAGGAAATGAACCCTATACAAGCAACCAAACTTGTCAAGAGCATAAACCACCTCCTGATGACTTTGGTGACCTCTCAAGCTTGCATAAGACCTCTAGATAGGCTCCTCTCGATATAAACCACACTTGATCCCCTGCTAAATGAATAATGATATGCTATGCAAATGCTAGGACAATGCAATGCTAATGCAATGAAACATAAACTAAGTAAGAAAAGGTTAGGCAAATTTTAGGGTGCAACAACGTCAACACGGATTTGACCAAGTGAAGGCCTTAGAACAAGGCGGTTTCCTTGCAAGGGAGTAGTGTGAGATGGGGAATTATGTTCTGGAATCTCGGGTTCAACAAGTGCGTTCTCAGGGATAATCAGGGGATTGCAGCAACATCATTGGTGACTTAATCAAGCTTTGATCAAGGGTTTGGAGGTGGTTGAATCAACAAAAAACCATAGTATTTGTGGGGTTAGAGTTTTTCACCTATTGTATAATTTTTTTTTGCAAAGATAAGGTTAATTGCAAGTATCTCAATTCAATTTCGAATTGAGGGCAGACGTACCCATAATGAGGTTGATTGGGGAACTGCCTAAATAGTTTTTTATGTCTCTTTATTTCATTATTGCTTTATCTCTTTAATTATTGTTCTTGCGAATTATTTTCAACTATCTTTTTAAGTGTTGTTGTTGATATAATTACAATCACTTTTATTATGATTGCATTTTAACATCAATAAAACAAATTGAATTTCCAAACTTTATCAATCGCACACAAAGTTTCCGATAAATTTCCTTTGAGTATTTTTATCGCTTTTGTGTTCATTGGAAATGAGCTTTACGGATATCTTTGCATTTGATTGACCCGTGAGTTAATCTTTGTTGAATATTTTTTGTTCATTATTATTTTATAGGTTTACGTTACACATATCTGAGCTTTTCGATAGTAGGTTTGGTTAGACGATTCGATTCAGGTTGTTTCTACTGTGCCATAAATTTTGAAAACAAATTTTTGCCAAAAGTTTTAGCTTTAAATTTGTGATCTGTTCATCCCCTCTAGATCGAAACCTATCATCTAACAGCTAATATGATTACCAAGACATTGCAAGTTTTTCTATTGTATGCACTTAATAAAGCTCCATGATGAAAACTAGTTTGTTCCCTTGTTAGTGTAGAATTTGTTCCAAGGTGGAGATTTATGGTATTTGGATCGAACTCTAGTATCGACTAGGATAGTTTCATAGTTCAACAGGTGTTGTGCATGTTATAGTTGAAGTCTGTTCAAGCATGTTCTTGAAATATGTTAGCTTTGTGTTTAAGTTATCATGTTGATTTGGACCTTACTTGTAAGCCCAATTGTTAAGTTAGCTTGTAGCCTAAGTTAGCTTAGTAGTCTATAAATAGACTAGTTCTCTCAGGTTGTTTGAGAGAGGTTAATTATTAGTATTCACTTGTAATCTTTGAACCCTTATTGAGAAAGTGAATAGAAAAATAGTTTTAACCAATTCTTATTCTTGTTCTTCCTTATTCTCTATCTTTTGTAAAACCTAATATGGTTTCTTATGTTTGTTCAAGAAACTCAATCTTTTTCTTATATTTTGGTTTGTTCTTGACAATACCAATTTCTTTTAAGTTGTTCCAAATTGTTGGATTCATTCTCCTCTATAAACTCTATGGATTTGCTGCAAATATTCATTTCTAATCTTTTATCATTTCTTCCATTAATATAAAATCAAGTTACCTAATGCTATGACTTTTTTCGTTTGTGATATCTATTTTGTATGTGCAAGTATACAATATCAAACTAGTGGTAATATTTAAAGTAAAATGATCAATATCACTTATGTATTAACTTTAATGATTCTCAAAGAAAAAATTATGAAAAGAACACGAGTAACATATAATAAAATATTTGATTCTTGTCACTTGGTCAACAACAAATAAATCGCAGTTTGAAATTAAGGTTATAATAGAGTGAAATAACATGTTGGACAATGATCCATTTAATGACTCCATCTAATGTATGAGTATGATATGATATGTCGTGACATATCAAGTCAGAACATGACCTAGTGGTGTATTCCAACAATGACATAATATTTGCATTAATTGACTACATAGCTTATTTCTAATATACCATCCATGTGTTTTGTAAGTACTTTGATCATCCCTACATATTTATCTCTTTATCTCTAAAACAACTAAAGTGAAAAAAATATCCCTACTGGCTTTATTATCCATATTTATCATAAATTTCACTTATCAATTAGAACATTCCCTAGTCCAAATAAATTGTTATATATTCCTAAGATGAGTAGACAAATAAATAAATATATAGCATAAATACAAATGATCAAAATATGTCACCAACACTCAATCATATCACACAAATAATTACTAAGAAAAGTCATAAAAATAAAAATACTCATTCTCCATCTCGTTTCTATAAAGAATATCATGAAAGCAAAATTAGAAATATCTCACACATGACTTTTTGAATTATCTTATGCCCCATCTTAGTCATTATTCTTATTTTATAAGTTTTATTCACGGTAAGTTTCCTTAGTGTTGAGAGAGTGAAAAGTTTTATCTGAAAGTTGTGGCGTTTTACTTTTGTGTTGAATTTATTTAACAAATAGTGTATATCTCTTGTGATCGTGTTACAGATTTGAAGGTTGAAAATTAAAATTTTCAAAGTTTAGCTTAATGTTGTTGGAATGAACCCGTGTAAAAGATCAAGTTGTTTGTGCAAGGTTGTTGGGTTAATCTTGTACAAAATCAAAAGTTGTTTAAGGTTGTTGGGTTAATCCTATGTATAAGTACAAAGTTGTTGTTTAGTGAAAATCTCAAAAGAAAACTTTTGAGAACTAGAGTAGGTCGTGTGGTTTAGGACGGATCAGAATAATCTCTAGCGTGATATTTCTTACCCTATCTATTTATATTATGTTATTTATATTATCCACTATAACTTATCTTTTTGTTGCTTTCTCATTCTTTCTTAACATAAATTTTTTCAAAATTAATATTTTTTCAAACTCAACTCAATACTCTATGCATACGCTCCATTTATATAATGTCACTTAATTGTTTAAATATTATGACTTGTTTAGTTTTGTTAAAATTACGCTAGTATATATGGATATTATAATTTTACTCACTTGTGATTTTTCTTGGCACAAATTATACCATTATTCCAAAGCTTATTTTTTAAAAGATCAACAATGATTTAGAAGATGAGGTTTGTCTAAAATAACATGAAGGTTTATCCTCTAGGAATGGTGATTAGATAGTTTGTAACCATATTTAATTCATATATGATTTACAACATGCTTTATCTCAATGGTATCTTAAATTTTCATGGAACAATTTTTTCAATTGGATATGTTGAAAATCCTATGGTTCAATGCATATAACAAAAATCAAATTCAAAAAGTTATACGTAAAATAGTGTTTCATTTTTTACTTAAACAAATAATAAGAATATGATTTAGTTATGAAGTTTATGTTACCACATTACATATATCACTTTAAAAAAAAAACACATCGTAATACGTAGAGGATAGTATATTCTTTCAAAAGAATTATCTCTATAATTCACAAATTTATTATTAAAATACCTTGTTTGATAATTTATCTAAGTCTATAGTTAGTTCATATAAACTTAGTGGGGAATATAATAATCATTTTTTTTCAATTTATATGAATAAAAACTTTCCATTTAATGTTAAATAAGTAGTGGAATTTTGGTTGTTAAAAGGGTCTTAATTTTAATGGTTTTGAATATTGGTCATTCATAGTAGAATCAATAAGATACATAATTTTTTATTCTTTCCATTATTCAAAATATACTTCATTTATATAGGAGATACAAAGAATTTCAAATAAGTAAATATGAATAAGAGTTCTTCTTGTCCTTGGTTATAATTTTAATAAAGATAAACATATCAACAAAAATAAGTCAAAGCTTGAAGACTAGAGCAATCAAATTCAAATTATCAAAAAGCTTTAGAAAATTAATGGAATAATCAAGATGGTTGAATATGCATTAATACAATTCAAGTATATGTATCTTAATTGCTTATAAAAATCATGCATACTCATCTTAAACTTTTCATGCATCTTTTAAAATGTTTTTTAATTTAACCATTCTGTTTTTGGTAAATTGTGGCATTTCAAACCGTCGTAATAGTACTATAAAACAGCCACAATTTGCATTATTTATTCAAAGTTCTTTGATCATGCATTAAAAAATTATTTTTGACCTAAAACCTTGTTAAAACATTTTTCAAAGATCATCTAATGTCTTGATCATATTTCTAGATGATACATGATTTTGAATCATTTGCATTAGCCATTTTTCAAATTTTCACTTATGACAATCAATTGTCATCCTTATGCAATCGATTGCCACAAGCTAAATTTTCAAATTTTGTATACGTTACACTTGGTGCAACCGATTTTCATCCTGATGCAATCGATTGCACCTATATTTGTTTGAGTGCACCTTTTCGTCATATCTTTTCATGACATCTCTTACATCATTTCTCTAATGAAATTTCAGAATTTCTCTAACCATTGCCATGGTTTATGAATGATTATTTTATCATTATAAATTCAATTCAAATTTTCATTTGTCAATATACTCTTTAAGAAATTTCACAAAATCTCTATACATTATTTTCAATAGAACTTTCATATTTCAATGCTTTTTGAGAAAACTTTCATATCATTCCAAAAGCATCGTTGAGCACTTAGAGATAGAGAGTATATGGTATTGAATCTTAATATTTGAAAGAGAAGAAGAATTTATTATTTTGTGTGAGATGTTGGATTGAACTTTAGTATGGTCGAAGGGTAGCTTCTGGTTCGACATGAATTAAGCATGAGGTCGAAGTATGTTCGCATGCTGCTGTCGGAGTAATGCGTGTTGTAGTCGAAGTTTGTTCTAACATGCATTAGTCAATATTGTTAGGATTATTAGCATGTCGAATTGAGCCTTGCTTGTAAGCCCAATTTTTTAAGTTAGCTTGTAATGGGTAATTGTTAAAAAGCCCATTAGGTTAGTGTGCTCTTTTTCTTATAAATAGGATGCTAATTTCTCAATCTTGGCATAAGAAAAAATAGGAAGATAAAATCCTAATTTCAAGAGAGAGAGGTTAATTTTTTATTCTTGTATAATTGTAATCTTGTTCTAAGAGTAAGGAAATAATAGCAGTTTATAACCAATCCTTGTTGTTCCTTTGTTGTTTTACCTTGTTTTCTTTTCTTAACCCTAACCCTAGTATGTTTCTTGATCATAAACAAACCTTTTATACTTTGTTTAAAGGCATCTGATGCAGAACATTTTGAATAAGTCTTAACCATTCTACAAACTTCCTTTATTTCTATATATTGTAATTGTTATAAATTACCAAGTATCAAAGATTGTTTGGTACTAGGAGGGATCTATAGGAAGGTGGAGTGTATCTCCTTGCACAGGCCTTTAATTATTGTCCAAGATTGTTGGAAATAAGTGTGTTATAAATCACAAGAGGATTATTCTTGGTGATTAGGTTAGAATCTTGCATAGGAAGACTAGGATTGTCTTGTCCATAAGATCTAACAATATTAAAATCTCTTACATGTGGTAAGGGGACTGGAGTAATCTCGAATTGTGAAGAGAACCAAGATACATCATCGTGTTCTTTAATTTTCCGCACTTTACTATTTTCTAAATCATCACCAAACCAAAAAGTTAAAAGCATAATCTCAATAAATCAAAAATTGATCAAAGTATCTATTGAGTATAACAAGTGTGAGTAGTATGGGTAATATCCCACATTGGGTAGAAATATGAAGAATTGAGCATTTATAAGTGGGAGAACTCATACACCGATCACCATAAAATTTTGGATGAATATGTGTTGTGTCTCCCACAAAGGTGTTACTCTAGAAAAGGTAGTCCCACAATGTTTAATGCTCCCTATTGAAAATATTCCCCAGCAAGTGGTATCTTGAGCCTTTGGTTCGAGTGAAGGACCGACTCACTTGTATCAAAAATATCTCCACAAACGGTGGGTTGAGCGTCCTATTGAAGAGATGATACAAGTGTGTGTGGATTAAAATAACTTCCTCTTAAGGGGGAGCATTGTGGATAGACTCATACTTGAGGGGGAGTGTTGAGTATAACAAGTGTGAGTAGTATGGGTAATAGTACCACATTGGCTAGAAATATGGAGACTTGAGTATTTATAAGTGGGAAAATCATACACCTATCATCTTAAGGTTTTGGGTAAATATGTGGTGTGTCTCTAACAAAGGTGTTGCTTTAGAAAAAGTAATTCCACAATATTCAATGCTCCCTAGTGAAAATCTCTTCCAACAGTACCTAATTCACCTCTCACTCTTAGGCGCACTCAAATACTTACAGTAAATATAGTGCACTTACAATAGTTGGTGTCGTAAGTTTATAATTTATATTTTCACATTTGTTTATTGGTCTTGATTATTCTTTGATTATTCGAAACATACAATGAACAATAGTTGAACAAATCATTTAGAATGTATTGTTACATATAATTATTTTACACACTATTTTTATTTTTGTCCTAATATATCATAAATAAACTTAGATGTCTTATACTAAATTTAAAAGAATTACATAATTATTCTAAAAAATCATATTTGATCTTTATTTATTAAATTAAAATTTTAAAATTATTCAATGAAGTTGAGGTTCTTAATGTGAGAAAGCAACATAACAATACTTGCATAATACAATATTAATACACTTTTGAACTTATCAAAATGTATTAAAAGATCACATAAATATAAATTAAAGTGCGAGAAATTTCATAATATTAGAAACATTATAACATACAAATCAAGTTGTAAACAAATTATTCAATCATCAAATTGTAAACTAATTATAAGTAACATGTAATATTTATTTTTACTTTAGTTGTTATGTTTAGGCACAATGACAATTTTCCATATAACACAATGGCTTTTGAGAATGAGCACATACATCATCTGCACAATCCTCATTTGTTGCACAAGGAAGAAAACCTATATATAAAGGAGGATAAATAAATAATACTAGAAAAAGTGAAAGATTATATACATGATTAAGAAAAAAAATTTTAATCATGTACTAAAAAGAACTTACTATGGCTTGTTACAATAAGAATTAAAGAAATCCAGATGATTAAAGCATAAACCATTTTTAGTATTTCAGTCATGATTTGAATCTTTAATTTGTAAGTAACAAACAAACCATTATTTGGTCATTTTATAAGTTAAGCACATCATAGTTTATTCATTATAATAATTTTTTTTAAGCTCTTACAGAGTCTCCAGCAACCATTCATATAATCAACATTATAATTTAATGCCGCTTTGATACACAATTGTGTCATATTTATTTATAAAGTACATCCAATTGATCATTTTGTTTTAATAAAGATCTCACTTAAATATTTTGATAATTATCAAAGGTCATTAAATTTATTCTAAGCTTCCTAATACATGTTAGGGTTGAAATTGTTTTTATCCTCTGAATATATCAATATTCCATTTTACTCTATCTAAACATTTTCTTCCAACTTTGATCCCTTTACATTTTTCTGTTAACAATTTTTTTTTGACAACTAAAAAAATTCAGTAAGCCAAAACGACATGGAGAAAAATGATTGCGCCATCACAGGGAAGACACCCAAACCAAGTTCTTGAATATATAGTTTTGACCAAATTGGCGATATGGTGAGCATCCACGATAAATAATCTGCTAAAAAACATAACTGAAGCAATAGATAAACTGTATAACAAGGTCTTACAATACATAGCCATATGATCAAGGTTAGCAATACTCAAAGCAGAATTGATTCAATCCACAAGATTGAGGGAGTCAGATTGAATGAAGACACTTTCACAAGATTAAGAGTCCATCTAATGGTTCGGCCAAACAAGAATTATCACAGATTCTCTCATTCTCAACATTGAGGTGCTGTAGAAGATAACAAGCAGGTCTCACAAAATACTCATCGTCCTTTTCGTGATGCCAAATTTGCTTGTCAGCGACAGTCTCCTTGAGAGAGGAATTTTCAGAATTTGATTAGCCTCCACAAGGTTAAAATAGGCCTAGATCTTCTCAAGATTCCACACATCTAGATCACAATCAATAAGATCACACACATACACCTTTGAAACAAAAAATCCAGCAGAGCTCCACACCTTGAAACCAGGACTATCAGGAAACTAATTATCTCCTTGAATAAGAACCCTTTCACCATTACCAATCCTCCATCTAGTTCTTCTTTCCACCAACTCCTTAGCACTAAGGATGCTTTTCCAAGCATAACTTGGATTGTATCGCGATGAGGCTTCAGAAATGAAACTAGTAAGGAAATGACCTTCCCATCTATAAGCATATGATCCTGCTAAACCTACTCCGTCGAAATACAAAAAGGATGGTGTAAATGCTCACTTGCTGCAAGAAATTTTCAAAAGACTCTGTAACAATCCAAAGGCTAGTAGTAGAACACTCAGTTAAATGTTGAGTTAAAGAGGCATTTTTGAGACGTAGAGCCTCCATATCTGTTTGAACCACCAAAAGAGACATCTGGATAGATGTAAAATTAGGTCAGGTATAAGCCATAGATTTTTCCTTCCCTGCTACACGCCTCACTAAAAGAGTCATCTGGTCGGCAAGAGAGACACGAAGATTAAGGGGCGTAAATCGTCACCTACTCTAGTAAGAGAAATGGAAGTTTTTTTGTATTTCTTGTAGGTAAGTATCTCGTTGGAGCGTCATACTACAAATATTTTCCTCCATAATGACACCCATTCGTGCTTAGACAACCTAGGTGGTTCCCCTTGAGTACAACAAATGTGACGGTTGCTAATACCTTCCCCTTACATAATCGACTTCCAAACCCGATATTGGTTGAAATAGCCATATCCTATCCTTTTTCGTTTATGAATTTTATTGATATTTTCCCTTTCCCTCTTTTGGGAAAAAATAAAGTTCGGTGGCGAATCCGTTAAATCCATCCCTCGAGCCTGTGATTGCGCATCGTGAGGTCATTCTCATTTTTTGAGGTACAACAGATGGCGACTATGTTGGGGGTTCTTTCCTAAGCATATCAAGTTTAGTCTAGGTTTCCTTATTCGTATGTTTGAGTATTTTCTTTGTTCTTTGCTTGTTTTATTTATTGCTTTCTTTATGGTTTTAAATATTCACATCTTATTTATTGTGGCTCTCTGATGATGTGGTATGGATTGGATACCTTGATTGTGAACCTTGAGGGAAAGACTCTCTACCCGAATCTAGAGTGAAAACATAGATAGGATAAGGTTTAGTAGTGTGGGCCACCGAGAAGATGTTCTTGTAAGGGTCGATATGAGAACCTCACTTAGAGTAGTTTCTATTGAGGATATTTACGACCGTCAAGCTGCCGGCATAAGCGATCAAAGTTTTCATTGGGATCCATGACTCTAAGAACCTTCGTAGAACCTTGAACCTTTGGCCGACTAGGATTGATGTTCGTGTAATGTGGGTCCCTGAGAAGCTTTTCTTGCGTAGGTCGGTATGAAGATCTATCATAATAGAATTTATTGATGGAGTTGTTGCCTGGAAATCACTGACATATGCAACAAACAGTCAAGGAAGTCCATGACTCTGAGACCCTTGTCTAGAATCCAATGTCGATGGTCACGTAGTATGGGTCCTCGAGAAGCTTTTCTCGCATGAGTCAATACGAAGACCTCATACAGAGTAGATTCATTTGAGGTGTTGTCAACCTATATTCTTCTTTCGTGCGTAATAAACGTTCATGTGAATTCGTGACTTTGGGATTCCTATTGAGCTTTAGATCCTACCTGGTGAAATCCATGTTTTAGAAAGCAATCAGACTTATCTTCCATCTGTACCTCAGACATATGAGACCCTGTACCTGAGATAATGCATAACATATCATTGAAAGGTAGTGTCAGCAAGATCATGGAAATTCCATAAGCCTTGACCGCTAGAGAAACGTAACCTCAGAAGATTGTCATCTTTGAAGTCAATAGTTTTGCTGTTAATCTAGTGCCTCCCCCGAGGCCGGTTACTTCTTGGCTAGAATTTGGATAACCACCAAATTACTCTCTGCCCTTTGAAAATACTACAAGGGCTAGCCCATCTGTACTGCCAATATTCTAAGCTCCAGTAATCACTGAACCTCAACCTATCGTGCATATTGTCGTTCAAGCTACTTATGAAAATCTTCCATTTGTGTACCATGTTATTGGTCCCCAATTTGAAATTCAAGGAAAAGCTGGAGATGTTAATGAAGTCAGAGAGAAATGATAGACTCGGGAGATGAGATTAAGAGTTGTATAAGGTAATGATGTCTTTGGTGGTGCCACAATGGACATGTGCTTAGTTTTAGAGTTGGTTATGCCTTCCAAATTCAAAACTCCATAATTTGAAATATACAAGGGGCACACCTATCCAAAAATCCAATTGGTGATGTACTACCATAAGATGGCTGTATATACCAACAACGACAAATTGCTCATTCATTGTTTCCAAGACAGCTTGAGTGGAACTTCGATGAAATGGTATATGGGACTTGAAAAGAGTTGCATCCAAAGATGTAAAGGCTTGGCTGACGCTTTCTTGAAGAAGCATAAGTACAATCTAGACATGGCACCAGATCTTTGTCAATTGTAGAGCATGTCTCAGAAGGATAAAGAGTCCTTCAAAGAGTACGCTCAGCCCTGGAGAGAGTTGACTGCCCAAGTAGAGCCACCATTGACAGAGAAAGAACTGATTGGATTGTTCATGGGCACTCTACAACTTTTATTTTGGGAAAAGATGAAGGGAAGTGTATCGTATGGTTTTGCTAACTTGGTAACTATTGGATAAATACTAGAGGAGGGTATCAAGAATGGAAAACTTACTAATGCTGCTGAAACCTCTAGTGGGGCAAGAAAGTCCTCTAGGAACTTTCAAAAGATAAAGGAGGGTGATACGAATGTTGTTTTAGATGAAACGAGACGTCATCGCAGGAAACAACATTTTGGTCAACCATGTGTAGCTATAGTTGCTCCAGTGGTTAATGCTCCGCCAGCTCAGGCTCCTCCACAATGGAATGATGGCTAGAATCATAATCGTAATAATAGGAATAGGACTCAATTTGACCCTATTCCCATGACATATATTGAGTTATATCCTTACTTGGTCCAGAAAGGTTTGATCACAACTAAATCTCTAACTCTTCCTTCAAATCCTCTACCAATTGGGTTTAGGTCCAACCTCCACTGCAAGTTCCATGAGGGAGTTGTAGGTCATGATCTAGAAATTCGTTTTTCACTAAAGGCTAGAGTACAAGACTTGGTTAGATAAGATGTTATAACTTTCACGAAGGTTGTTCCCAATGTTGTCAACAATCCTTTTCCAAAATAGAGTCAGTGAAGATTGAGTCAGAGCATGACAAGTCACCTGATAAAGCTAGTGGATCAGACACGAAAGCTCATCCTCGATGTTGATTAGTCATTAGGCCATATTTTCTTTCCATTTGCAATTTTCTTGTTTGTATTGTTTTAGTTGATTTCAAACTTGTTTGTTTTTAAATGTTAATGTTAATGAAATGAGCCATGCATATTTTGAATCAATTCATTCTCATTCATATCTGTGCTTATTTATGCTTTCCTTTTTCAAAATTCAAAAAATATACCAGTGTTTCTCTCATTCATCTTTTGTTATCAAATTGTTGTTTAAGCAAAGATCGGAGAGAGAATGACGAAAATAAAATGCCTAAGTTACTGAATAATATGCTTTCAAATAAAACTTTGCTAACGATGTCATTCATTATTTTGATTCCCAAACACTAGAGAAATAAGGAAGTTAATCCCTAGTCAACCCCTTTGAACTTAGAAGTTGGTGTTTCTTTCTATACAGAAAAACCTGTAATCATAACATGAGACAGGGTAGTTCTCAATTAATTCGGATGTGCATTCAAATTTAAGGGAGCCGTTTTATACACCTTTCAATAAAGGTTTCAAGCACGAATTTTTCCTCGCACACGTCAAAGAAGTGTTGGAAAAATCATTGGTTGTTCTCATCAAAGGCAGTCACTATCTTCCCAAAAAATCAAGAAAAAACCCACTAAGTCGAACACCCGAAGAGGCGACTTAGAAAAAATGAGGGCATCCTGGTGGATTGAAAGCTTCAAAGAAGCCGTCCAAAAAAAAATTAGGGATAACAAAAGTCAATGAAATTGTAAATGAGTTCACCATCATATTAAAATAAAAAAAGTCACCAAAATTCTCAAAACATGAGTCTTAAGCCCATGTTTTTTTGTTTCACTCTTTTAACCTCCCAAAATCATTTGCACGTATTATTATTATTATTATTATTATTGTTATTATTATTATTATTATTATTATTATTATTATTGTTATTATTGTTATTATTATTATTATTATTATTATTATTATTATTATTATTATTATTATTATTATTATTATTATTATTATTGTTCTTGTTATTACTGTTATTATTGTTATTATTACTATTATTATTGTTCTTATTATTATTATTGTTCTTGTTATTATTATTACTGTTATTATTGTTATTATTACTATTATTATTGTTCTTATTATTATTATTATTGTTCTTGTTATTATTATTATTATTATTATTATTATTATTATTATTATTATTATTGTTATTATTGTTATTATTGTTATTATTATTATTATTATTATTATTATTATTATTATTATTATTATTATTGTTATTATTGTTATTATTGTTATTATTGTTATTATTTATAAGAGTATATAATTCTCAAGTATGAATTATGTTTTATAGAGATTTACATCCGTATGTAAACCTATAATACATAATGATAATTTAATAGAAATAGCTAGAATAATGCCTAAACTATAGCTTACTGTTTGTTAACTACTTGACATAATAAAATGCTAATAATAACCAAATAACTCTCATTTAATTATTTGATGACCAATTCAAATTATTTCTTTCATTGGTCCATTACGCCCCCTCAAGATGAAGGTTCCATCAATGACCTTTATCTTGGACATAAGTTCAGTGAACTTAGTTTTGGGAAGTGGTTTAGTGAGTAAATCTACCAGCTGATCCTTGGTAGACACATGTGTTACGATGAGCTTGTTAGTTTGAACCTGTTCTCTGACAAAATGATAATCTAATGATATAGGTTTCATTCTTGAGTGAAGTACAGGATTGGAACAAAGGTATGTGGCACCCACATTGTCACACAATAGTCGTGGAGGGTCATGTATGGGTATTTTTAGTTCATGCAGTAAGTTTTGGAGCCACATGATCTCAGTGGTAGTGGTAGCAACTGCACGATATTCAGCCTCAGTAGATGACCGTGCAATAGTTCTATGTTTTCTTGAGAGCCATGAAATTGGGTTGCCTCCGAAGGAAATGATATAAGCTGAGGTAGATGTGTGATCATCATTGTTCCCACCCCAATCTGCATCAGAGTATGCTAACAAGTTGTTTGCAGCAGTTTTTCGAAGCACGAGACCATGATTAATGGTTTGTTTGATGTACCAAAGGATGCGTTTCAAGTGCTGTAGGTGAAGGGAGGTTGGTTTATGCATAAATTGGGACAACTTATTGATGCAGTATGATAAGTCTGGACGAGTAAGATTAAGATACTGAAGTCCACCAATAATTCTACGAAACTCTGTGGCATCGGTGGATGATGTACCATCGTGAAGTTGTAGCACAGTTGTGGAGGAGAGTGGTGTAGAAGATGGTTTCGCCCCCTCCATGTCAAACTTTTGTAAGAGGTCACGAATGTACCGGTGTTGAGAAAGAAAAATTCCAGAGCTTGTTGGTATGATTTCAATACCCAGAAAGTAATGAGGTTGTCCCATATTTTTCAACAAAAACCGTTGAGATAGTACCTTGATGAAGCTTTGAAGGAATGTAGAGTTGTTATCGGTGAGCAGCAAGTCATCTACATAGACTAGAAAGTAAGTCTTAGTATCACCCGAGTGATAAATGAACAAGGATGGATCACTTTTGCTTGTTTGAAATCCATATGCAATAATAAATTCCTTCAGAGAGTCATGCCATGCTCTTGGTGCTTGACGTAGGCCATAGATGGCCTTGTGAAGTTTGCATACATAGTTAGAATGTGTTGCATCTTTCATACCTGGCGGTTGGTCCATGAAGACCTCTTCTGTAAGAGCTCCTTCTAAGAATGCATTGTTCACATCTAGTTGGTGCATTGACCACTGATGAGAGATTGCTAAGGTAAGAATAATCTTAATTGTTTGTGGGCGAACAACTGGTGCGAATGTCTCCTTGAAGTCAATGCCAGGACATTGTGTGAAACCCTTGGCAACAAGACATGCCTCGTAGCGAGCAGTGGAACCATCACTATTTCTCTTGATACTAAATAGCCATCTACATCCAACAATGTTTTGCCCTGCCTTAGGTGGTACTAGTGAGAATGTGCCATTTCTTATTAAGGCTTCAAATTCATCTGCAATTGCCTGACGCCAAAGGGCATGTTTCATTGCCTCACAGATGTTTGAAGGTTCCAAATTCTCAGGTAGAGGGTGTTTTGATGCAGTATACATCCTTTTGGCTTGAATATATTATTCTTCGACCTTGTGATGATTTGGTTTGTTTCAGTAGTAGGGGTTGTAGAGGTATTAGGAGTGACAATAGGTGTAGTGACAAGATTACATGGATGAGTATCATTACCTGACATTCTATTTGAAGTCAAAAGATCCTCCTCTTCATGAGGCATAGCGTGTGACTCAAGTGGTGGTTGTTGAAGGATATGTGTGATGGTATGAGGGGGTTGTGGTATGTTGGGTATGGTTAGAGATGGTGGTGGTGTAGGTTTGACAAGTTGGTTGTATGGAAAAATGTGTTCAATAAATTTTACATGCCTGGAGGTGTATATTTTGTGATTTGTTGGGTCAAGACATATATAACTGTATTGGGATTCTGCATATCCTAAGAATATGCATGGTTGAGATCTTGATTGAAGTTTATTTGAGACATAAGGTCGCAGCCAAGGAAAACAAAGGCATCCAAAGGAATGAAGATGTGATGTTGTTGGGTTTTTCTTGTGTAAGACCTGATATGGTGATTTCATGTTGAGGATAGGAGTTGGTAACCTATTGATTAGGTATACTGCTGTCTTGAATGCAAAAGACCAGTATTCGGGTGGTAGGTTTGACATATTTAATAAGGCTCTTCCAGTTTCAACTACATGTCTGTGTCTCCTTTCAGCTGGAGCATTGAGTTCAGGTGTATGTGGTGATATGGTTAGATGAGATATGCCATGTGTGTGGAGAAATGATTTTAGTTTGATGAATTCTCCTCCATTATTAGAGTGCAATGAAATGATTTTTTCTTTGAAGTAGTTTTCAACAAGATTTTTGAATGTGGTAAATAAACTAGAGACATCAGATTTATTTCTTAATGGATAGAGCCATACATATTTAGTGAAGTGATCAACAAGAAGTAAATAATAGGAGAAACCATCTAAAGACTTGATGTGGGTTGGTTCCCATACATCAGTATATATAAGTTCTAATGGTTTTTGTGTTTTGATACTGGAAATGGAAAAAGGTAATTTGTGACTCTTAACACTATGACATGATATAAAAGGTTGTTGTTGGCTCTTTATTTTGTGAGATGGTAGGAGATGTCTCAGTATGCGATCAGATGGATGCCCCAATATGTGATGCCATGATGGAGGAGTGTGTGTAGTTATGACAAATGCATGTGGTAATGATGATGGATGGGGTATGTGGTAGAGTCCATTGCTATGTTGCCCTTTTAGAAGTGGTTCCCCTGTCTTCAAATCCTTTAGCAAGAAATGATCAGAAAAAAATTCAATGGAAATTGGATTAGTGTGACATAGAGATGAAACAGACAATAGTTTTTGAGTAATTTTAGGCACATGTAAAACATTTGAAAGATGAAATGATTGAGAGGGAGTTTTTAAAATAATTTTACCAATGTTGGAGATGGTGTGTCTAGATCCATCACCAACCAGAAGCTGATCTGAACCTGTGTAAGGTTGAGACAAGTGCAAGTTGTCCAACTCATTTGTTATATGATGGGAAGCCCCTGAGTCTAGGATCCAATCTGCTGCACCTGAAGGCATGACCCTAGTATGAGAGCAGTAGGTTGTTGATGCTTTGGAGGGTAGCCATGCAATTTGTAGCATACCATGGCTATATGGCCTGGTTTGTCATAAAATTGACACACTACACGCTTCGAGAAGCTCGGTGATGTTGATCTGGGCATTGTGTGATTGTGGTACTGTTTTGGTGTTTTATTGTAGAATTGTTTCCCTTTGTGTGCAGTGTTTGCAGTGGCAATGAGATGAGTTTCTTGGACAGGTGTATCCCTCTTTAAATAAATTTCAAAATCAAAAAGGAGATCGTGAAGATCATCAAATCCGATAGGATTTTCTCTAGTTCTTAGAAAAGCTATTACTTCACGATATTCAACTCCAAGACCATTCAAAGTGTGGATGACAAGGTCGACATCGTCCACTGGAGAGTTGATGATGGCTAATTCATCCGATAAGGCCTTGATGCCATGAAGGTATTCAGAAATAGATTGTGATCCTTTTGTGAATCGAGAGAGTCTCTCTTTTAGGTGCATAATTCTTGCACGAGTTTTGCTTGCAAACATCTTGGTGAGAATGTCCCAAGCTTGTTTGGAGGTTTTGACATTTCCCAACATGGTAATAATGCTTGGATCAACAGATGATATGATGGCATGCAGGATCAGTTGATCTTGTCTTTTCTAGCGTTTGTATGCTGGATCAGTTTGGGCTAGACTGGCAGTGGTGCCATCAACATAGCCAATAAGATCATACCCTACAAGGAGTGCATTGAATTGCACTTGTCAAGGTGGAAAATTGCTGCTGCTCAGCTTCACTGATGAGTGAGTGTTTAGGACAATAACAGAATTGGCATTTGGTGTAATAGAAATTTCAGATGTTGTCGAGGAAGGCATGGTGAGATTGTGGATCGGTTTTGCTGTAAAGCTTAGTAACTACTGATACCATATATGAGTATATAATTCTCACGTATGAATTATGTTTTACAGAGATTTACATTAGTATATAAACCTATAATACATAATGATAATTTAATAGAAATAGCTAGAATAATACCTAAACTATAGCTTACTGTTTGTTAACTACTTGACAGAATCAAATGCTAATAATAACCAAATAACTCTCATTTAATTATTTGATGACCAATTCAAATTATTTCTTTCATTGGTCAATTATTATTGTTATTATTCTTGTTATTCTTGTTATTCTTGTTATTGTTATTATTGTTATTATTATTGTTATTGTTGTTGTTGTTATTATTATTGTTATTATTGTTATTATTATTATTATTATTATTTTTATTATTATTATTATTATTATTATTATTATTATTATTATTATTATTATTATTATTATTATTATTATTATTATTATTATTATTATTATTATTATTATTTTAGTAGTAACTAGTTAACTGTTTAGTTGTTAAATGATTAGTTAATTAATTTTTTTTACTTGCTAAAATAGATTATTTAGTCTAATTTTTAAGTTGATTTTATTAATTAGGTGGTCCATGTCCATATCATTTCGCATGTAAATAAGTCATACTACCATTTCATACTAACTACAAAATTCTATTCTATTTTCTAATCACCTACAAATTCGATTTCAAAATCATTTCACCATTGATTCAAAATTTTCTCAAACTAATCAAATTATGATTCTATCCTATCGAACTATTTTCTAAGTCAAACACGATGTTAAAACCTTTTTCTTCATAAAACACGAAAGAGTAAGGACTGTTGAAATCTAGCATTCTAGCATAACCCTTGAATGATTAGTCCCGAGCCTCGCGCGTTGGGATAACTGTTCGTTCTTTTCTTTTGTTCTTAAAATACTTTGAATAGTTCTGGTGTAACTCTTTGAACAATTGATTCTCATCAAACGTTGGTCATTCGCCTAAAATACATCCAACCAATCAAACTCTTTTTCTCGCTACCGTACGATCTTAAATTTTTTTTCAAAAAGGAAAAACATTTTGTCTTAAGATGATGTAGAACAATGTTTCATTCACAACTATTAAGTTGAGATATGTGGCACAAATGTGATTTGTAAATCCATTCAATGTGGTATAGATGTTCGCTCCTCACCTGTTTTGGGTAAAATAATATTTTCCGTCGATTAATACAAGATAGCTTTCGTTAAAATCGACCGACAAACAATTTTTTATACTCGGAACTAAGTGTGCCTTGACTTCTCTTTTGAGATACATAGGAGTAAAATTGTGAAATCTTGTCAGGCCCCCTAGTAACAAAAATTCTTAGGTCCCCTTTTCTCTTTAATAAATATCTAAAAACATTTCACTTCTTTCTCTTTTCTCAAATAAGTAGAAGATTAGAAACTAACATAAGCTGACATTCTTTCGAACCTAACTAAATGGTTCCCATTGAGTACAACAGATGTGAGGGGTGCTAATACCTTCCACTTGCTGACTCTCAAACTCAAATATTGGTTGCGGTGACCATATCCTTATTTTTAGTTTAGGTGTTTTATGCGATATTTTTCATTTCCCTTTATGAGAATAAATAAAGATCGGTGGCAACTCTATTAAGTCCATCCCGTGAGCGTGCAATTGCGCTTCACGAGGTCATTCTCATTTTTTGAGGTACGATAAATGGCGAATCTGCTGGGGACTTTCGCATCCCTAAGTGAGTCAACCCTAATTTAGTTAGGTTTTTTTATGTGTATTAACTTTGTTTTTTTTTTCTTCTTTGGTTATATGTTTTATTGATCTCTGATTTATCGCATTTTACATATATATCTCTGTATATAGTCTAAATTTGGAAGTTGTGTAGTGTTAGTCACTAAGGGTCACTCCTTCCGTGCCTAGCATGAAGACTCCTCTAGAGTAGACCTATTCGTAGATCTCGTTATAAGATAGCTAACCTGTCGCATGACGCTGATTCATGAAGGGTCTACGACTCTAGAACCCCCTCTTAGAATCGATTTCTGCTTTGTTGGTTGTGTAATGTTGGACTCTAAGGATTTCTCCTTGTTGCAACCTGTTGCACCCCAAAATTTGACCAACTACTCATCGCAATTTGGTTCATGTTTCGACTCATTGCATTTTGCATTTGCATACCACGTACATTGCATTTTTTCCAGTCAGGTTGACTTTGTCGGGATTACAGCCCTCTGATCGCGCTTCAGGCATTTCAGGCCAATACGAGGACGTATTTTGAGAATCGGTGCTCGTCCCGGTATTTTCAGCTCTCGCTGTTGTTTTTGAGGACATCTCGGTGTCCAGGTTTTTACCGTTTATTTCGATATAGTTCGCTAATCGATTTAATCGGCGTCCTCGGTAGTTTTAGATTTTTTCCTTGTTTTCTAGAATTTTTTAGGGATTTAATTCATTTTTCTAGGTATTAGATAGATTTTTTAAATAGCTTTTAGATATCAATTGATTTTTTTAATAGTTTAATAGTTTCTTTCTTTTTAATAGGCTTTAATAGATTTCTCTTTAATAGATTTTTATCTTATTAAATAGAATTTCTTTCTAGAATAAATCATATTGTTTTAGGTGTTAAGTAGATTTTTTTAAGTGATTTTTAATATGATTTTCTTTTATTAGGATTTTCTTTAATAGAATTAATAGAATTTCCTATTTTTTGTTTGTATAGAAATTAATTAGAAATTATTAGAGTTTTTTCCTATTTTTATTAGTTTAGAGATTAAATAGAAATTAATAGAGTTTTCATTAATTAGAATTAATAGAAGTTAATAGTTTTTAGAGTTTAATTAGATGTTAATTCTCTTTTTTTTAGATTAATTAGGATTTGATAGAGTTTAGTTAGATTTTAATCATTTGTTTAGATGTTAATTAGAGTTTGTTAGAATTAATTAGGATTAGAGTAGTTTTAATTTTCAGTTAGGATTTAATTACTGCTTTGACTTTTCGTTTAGCCTTAATGGTGATTTTTAATCAGGTTTTAATTCATTAATTGTGTTCATTAGGATTAATTAGTTTAATCAAGTGTTAATTAGCTATTAATCAAAGTCCATTAATCTCGTGGGCCAGGTGTTTTCTGGAGGCCCAGTCAAACCCCAGTCCAGGTGTCAGCATATAAGCATGCCCGCGTGTTCATTTTCTGGATTCCCCCACCATTTTTTGCCGCGCGTTTCATTCTGAGCTTCCACATCCCATCCACGTTTTTTTTCACTTCAGTGCCGCGTGTGCATTTCAACCTCCACGTTTCCCCCATTATCGGCCACGTTTCACTCTCTCCCCCACTCCATTCATTGCCACGTTTCGTCTGCAGAATCCTCCATCTCCCCTCTGCATGCCACCCAACGTGGCACTCCCTCTCTCTTCCCAGCTTCCACGCGCCCTCACACCATCCTCCCTCTGCATGCGCGTTGCCACGCGTACCCCCTCGCCGGAGATCCCACCGCCAGCCATGCAGCCGCCGCAACGGTCGCCGGTAACCGTCGTCGGAGTTCTCAAACTCACCGGAATCTGCATCTTTCCACCAACAATCTTCATCGTCCTCAACTGATGTTCATCAACCGATTTCCAGAAATCACCAACAATCTTCATCGTCCTCAACTGATGTTCATCACCTTTATACCATTTTTCCAGAAATCATCGTCATCGAGATCGTCCAGTATTTTTTCCAGAAAATGTTCATCAGATCGTCACCGGATACATCAAGAACAACTTCAAGACTCATCGAGCACTCTCCAGATCCATGAATCCTCAACGATCTTCATCAAGATCTTCAACCGTTCTTGCGTTTTTTCCAGGTCTTCATCCACATGTTCATCAGTTCATGTACTTTCCCAAAAGGATGATTCCAATCTCCAAGATTCATCGCCAAATCGTCAAGAACCTTCATCCACTCCATCAGATCTTCCTTCAGTTCTTCTTCGAGAAGGTTCGTCAGTTCTTCATTATTTCCCAGATTCTCTTCATGGATCTTGCAACATGCAACCTCCATCGTCTCCAGATCCTTCCATTCTCCTTCAAGAAGTTCCATCGGTTCTTCAACATGTCCATCAACGCACGATGCTCTTTTCAGATTCTTCATCCAAATCCTTGTTGATGCTTTTCAGATCCTTCAAGTTTGTGAAACGAAAGTTGAAGATGATGGAAAGATTTTGTGAGAGAATAGAGATTTGACGGTGAAGTTTGAACGGAGGTGAGGGAGCGAGACAGAGAAGATGAACGGAGATGAGAAAAAATCTGAGAGAAGCGGCGCAGGTGGGAGCAGCATGAACAGTGGTCTGACAGATTGGGATTAGGGTTTGTGGTCGCTGATAGTGAGAAAGTTGGATACGTGGCCAGATTGGGTATTGGGCCTCAAGCCTGTTCACATTGGTCTTTCGGATCCGTACCCCCCCGTTTTCGTTTACACCCCCCGCTTGTGTGTGTTTGGTCTAAATTCTGGGCCCAGCCTTCGCTAATGACACCCCCGGTCTGCTCTTCAAACCCCCCCCCCCCCCCTGTTTTTTTATTTTCTGCTCTGAATTTGTGTATTAGGCTGGGCCCCAATTCTGCATTATTTTTGCTGCATTACCCCTCCTGCTGCAGTTTGCACCCCCTTTTTGTTTTTCTCTCGTTTTTTCATTATTTCATTTTATTTTCTTTGTTTAGACTTTTTAAAGAAAAGCACATGTATTATATGTAATAGAAAAATAGAGAAGATGGAAAATATAGTGAGATATAAAAATAATAGAAATATTATATTAGCTCATAGCATTTTAATATTTTCTTCTTTTTAGGATATAATTTCTCGTAGAGTTTATTTTTCACTTTTCTTTTAGAAGTAGTTTTAAATGTCCATTTGTTAGGGGACTTTTTACGCTTTTAGAAGTAGATTTAAAAGTCCACTTGTTAGGGGACTATTTTTCATTAGATTTTCCATGATAGATGGATAAGATTTTTAGGAGTTTATTTTCCTGTACTCAATCATTGTAATTTCTTCAGAATATTAATAAAATGAGATTTGTGTTGTGGTCCCCGTTCTACCCGTAGTTAGGCCGAACTACAGTTGCTCTGACTTTCTCTGATGAGAATATCTAGGCATAGGATGCGATGTCCTAGCAAGCACACTAACAACTAACCTTTTGTTCTCTCGCTGCTGTGCGATCGAGACTTTCCCGCTGACGACTGATGTTATCCATTTCTCTTGCCCGAGTGCATTTGAGATCAGACCGTAGTTCTAGTTCCCGTAGGTTCCCATACCTCGAAACCCGACATACTACGTCCGTTCTACCGCAAACAGGTACGCCTAAGTCTCCAATGGTCGAGCAGCGTCCACCTAACTGCTAGAATGCGTACGCTAGCATCGTCAATCATTTCTCTCACCCCCGTGTGACTGAGAACACCCTTGTCTAGCCGTAGTTAGCCTGAACTACGTCATGCTCTGATTTCTCTGATAAGAATACGTAGGCCCAAGACGCGACGTCTTGCCGATCAACTAACCCGTAGTTTCCCGAACTACGTTGACTCTGATTTTCTCTGATGAGAATACGTAGGCATAGAGTGCGACGCTCTATCGAGTCAATTTCTTCCCGTTTAGATTTAGCAGCCGTAGATAGATTGTTTTTCACCCGTAGACAAACCAAACAAGCGTGGATCCCGTCGAGTACGACGGACGTGAGGGGTGCTAATACCTTCCCCTTGCGTAACCGACTCCCGAACCCAGACAATGGTTGCGACGACCTTGTCTTACCTTTTTCGTCGGGTTTTTCCGATCGTTTCCTTTCCCGCTCTGAGGGATAAATAACGAAAGGTGGCGACTCTTCTGTTTTGCCGGCACCTTATTTTCGCGCAAGCGACAGCTGGCGACTCTGCTGGGGATTCTGCGATAGTTCCCTATGCATTTGGGATCCAACGTCCCTTAAGAGAGTCAATCCTAGCGCTTGTTTGCTCGTCTTTGGATGTTTACCTTTTGCGTGTTGTATTTTACTGTATTTACAATTTCCGCATTTTGTTATTATCTGTGGCTGTTGTGCTGTTGGGTGGGGATGTTCCTTTGAGTGAGAAGGCAGACCCAGGCTTGAGTGCACCTTAGACTTAGAGTGGAAATTAGTGGGGGCGTACATGCTTTGCATGCACTAGTGTCCTGCGAAATCCACACTCGGACGAGGTTCTTCTGGTTGACTTCCGGTTCAACCCTTTGGGTTGAGTGGGATGTTGGTTAGTTGGATTGTCGACTCTGGGGACCGATCATTTGTGATTCAGCTAAGTGAGGCCGCTTCATGAGCTGGTGATGCCACACCTTCTGGGTATCGTACCACCCCTCTTGAAAGTTTGTGACGCTGATGAACGTATAGGATGCCAAACTTGAGTCAGTTTAGGTCCATACCCGTGAGTGGGAGGGTTTTTGTAGGAAACTTGACTTCCAGCCTACCCGATATCTTGGTTTTCTCTCGTCAGAGCAGACTTATCCCGTCAGCAGCGCAGCGGTAATCAGAGCTTTGTGGGGGCTGTGATCCCGTGTTTGCTACATCTTGCATTGCATTTGCATAAGCATTCCTGCATCATATTGCATGTCATTCGCCAGCTAGTCAGAGCTCTTATTCAGCCGTTGTTTTGACCCTGAAGGTGAGTGTTGAAGACGACCAAGGGGTTGAAGCAGATTTGATCAGAGTCAAGCAGTGAAGTCAGTCGACAGTTGTTGGTAGCTATGTCAGAGAGCAGCTTCCAGTTTGTTGATACCTTGTCAGGGTTCACTGTGACGTCTAATCCTTTGTATGGATCTACGCATGACGAAGACTTCCCGCAAGTGAACAACCTTACTGCAGCTCAGCTTGTACAACCTTCTGTTGAAGACCGAGGTCTACGTGAGCAATTTGTTGTCCGAGGTGAACGTTCTCCTTCTGTTGATATCTCAGACTACCAGGGTTTTGCCTTCCCTGTGCCAAAGTCCCGAAGAGAGGTCCCGATAGCAAAGTATGAAGACCCATTAGCTCCCGTGTATGCTGAAAGGTTTCGTGCATTGGATGAAAGATTCAAACCTTGAAAGGTAAAGACGCTGTTAACCCTAGTGTTGCAGACATGTGTCTGGTTCCTGGCCTAGTGTTACCTCCGAAGTTCAGAATGCCGAGGTTTGAAAAGTACAAAGGAGATAGTTGCCCGAAGCAACATTTGGTGATGTTCTACCGAAGAATGGCCTCATTTGTGCACGACGACAAGCTGATGATTCATTGCTTTCAAGATAGTATGACTAGGACACCTCTGAGTTGGTATATGCAGTTAGAGAGTGATCAGATCCGATCATGGGTGGATTTAGCCAATGCTTTTCTGAAGCAGTACGACCACAATCTTGATGAAGCTCATATTCGCATGCAGTTGCAAGAATTGTCTCAAGGGAACAATGAACCTTTCAGAAAGTATGTTCAGAGATGGAGAGAACTCGCTGCTAGAGTGCAACCACCGCTTCTAGACCAAGAGTTGAAAGGTGTGTTCGTAAACTCCTTGCAGAGCCCGTACTTCGAAAGAATGCTCGGAGTTGCACCAAATTTCTCTGAATTTGTAAGGGCAGGAGAGCGTATCGAGTATGGCGTAAAGACTGGAAGAATTCAGAATGTTTCGGGCGGTCAGGCTAGTGAAACCGAATCTCTCTATAGCTTTCAAACTGAAGAAGGAGTTGCGATCAACGCAATCATGAATGATGTGGGGTATCCTCAAAACGAATTGGTGAAATCTGTTGGTTCTCCGTCTTCTCAGCGGTCAGTATCTTCTGTGTCTCGTTATTCTCGACAGACAATTGTGCCTGGGGCACCCTATCAGGAACTTTATGTCGCTCCTCTTGCAAATCCACGAGCCCGTGGCCGAGGTTATCAGAATCAGCATCAGAATCAGAACCGACCTCGTAACAACCTAGAACGAAGGAATGCTCCTTCTCATCCAGTGCCTGTGCCGTATAGCCAGATTCTTCCGCGTTTGATTCAGAATTCTTTGGTGGAACCTAAAGCTCTTAAGCCCGTGCCAGAGCCTTACCCTCCAGGGTACAATCCCCATGCTCAGTGTGGTTACCATGGTGGATCTCCAGGGCATTCAACTGAAGATTGTAAAGCTTTTCAGGCAAAAGTACAACAGTTGATCGATAAAGGGAGCATTTCCTTTCCATAGGGAGTTTTGGTTGTGCATGACAATCTCTCAGCCGTCTGAGCCCGCAGATTCAGAGGGTTATTTCCAGAGGCCAGTGGTCCAGACAGGCAGACGTCCTCAGCATTGGCAGTCCTCAGACCTTTTTATCCTTTGCATTTGTAGTTTCTTTTCTGTTAGTTACTACTTGCTGTTAAACATTGTTTGTTTCGAATGGTAATATTAATAAAGTGACTATGCATTTTTTCTGAATTAATCATGTCGTTGTCATTCATTTACTGCATTGCACTGACACTTGCACTTTATTCACTCCACTTTATCACTATGATTAGCAAAGATTGGAGGGAGGATGACGAAACTGAATACTCATAACCGATGATCGTATGCTTTCAGAAAAAACCTTGCCTATGATGTACATGCATTGTTTCAAATCCCCTAAACACCGGAGAGATAAGGAAGAGAATCCCTTGTTAACCACTTCGAGCCGAGAAGTAGGAGCTTTTTTCGGACTTTTAAACCCTCACATCTTAACCCGGGGCAGGGTAGTTGTCAGTTAGCTTGACCGAGCGTTCAAGTCTTATGGAGGAGTGTTGCCTTTCGAGGACCAATCACATCGTATTCTCCCCAGAGGTCGTACCTCGTCAACCACAATGGTTAAACCTCACCAATCAGGAGTGAGACAGTTATAAACCTCTCGGATGAATCCAGACAGCCAGTGTCGCACGACTTGTTTTGAAAAAAATAAGGAATAAGAAAGCCCGCTAAGTAAAAGGAAAAGAAAAGCTAGAAAGCAATTACTTAGGCAAAAATCAGGGCATCCCGCTGGACTTCAAAAGAAAAATCGAAAAGAACTCTGAAGAGTCAGTCCAGGCAAAAATTAGGGAATCAAAAGAATGAAAAAGAAAGGATCTCAAAAAAGAAAAATCCTCGAACAAGGACGAAGTCGTGTAGATACAGACACCGAAACGAAAAAGGAGTAACTGTCACTCCGAAACACCTTGTGAGTTCTTTAACCAGTTGTTCCCAATATTCAACATACCTCTCGAAGAGGCGAGCGCTCGAGCCAAGTTAACTGAACTTTAGGATCGGAGATCATCACGTAGAAGGGGTGGGTACAAATCATGATTTGAGCCAAATATCCTTTGTTTCACGAACCGTGAACCCGACCACGATACAACCCTTAAAAGACCTAATTGAGGCATGGTTTATTCTGAAAGCGCATTACGATAAGGTTGAGTAACCTGACTCCTACATGATTTGCTAATCATATCCTTGTTGTATTTTTCACTGATCGAGGCAGCATTACGTTTGAACTCTTCAGTTCATTCGTCACTCACTAGCATGACACGTAAATGAGTGACAATGCATTTTTTTCAAAATCTGCATGAACACTGCATTAAAATTACCATTCGTGAATAGACAATTTTAATTGCAGGTCAGTAGTTGATATGAAGGAATTCCAACAGAGAGTAGTCAATCAGGACTGAATCGTTAGCAGTTTGGATCAGAATGGTATGCTGCGAAACCCTGTAAATCTAAGGCATTGACTTCCAGTGAGTTTGGAATCAGTTTGTCTGAAGACAAGTCCCGGAGTATCGGTTGATTATGGGGCAGTTGATCAGAAGTGGATCTTCTCGAGACCCAATCAGGGGCAGTTATCTAGAACTCTTGTGATTTGAGGGCAGATCCCTCCAGTGTTCAATCAGGGCATGTTGAGTCGCTCACCGCTCGTTCAGGGGCAAGCTACTTCAGAGATACTGAAACCAGCCATGCTGAGAGTTGGTTGATTGAGGATGAATCCTTCCGTTGCACAGATGTTGGGGCAAGCCATCTGAGGATTGTCTTGTGGCCAGCTGCTTTCTGTTCAGAATGAATTTTCCTAAAAGTCGGATTGGGGCAAGTCGAATTGCACTGGGGCAAGTTGTTCAAATGAGTTTGTTCACCCTAGCAAGAGTTGAGTGTCGGGGAATCGTGTCATTACCCTGCCAAAACCTGAGCCTTCTGAAGAAGCCTTGCTGCCATTGGATTGTTACCCTACAGCCTAACCAGTTACTTGGCTGAACCTTGTAACCAAATCGTTTAAAGTCCAGTTCTCGCCTGGCAAACCAGAGATCAGTTCTCGTCTGAAATCCAAACCAGAAACCATCCCTGTCTGGTCACCTTTTCTGTAACCTATTGTTTAACCAGTTCTCGTCTGGCTGACACAGTTTTAAAACCCAGTTCTTGTCTGGCAAACCAGAAATCAATTCCCGTCTGATATCCAAACCGTAAGTCAGTTCTCGTTTGACAACTTAAACCCTATTTTGCCACCAGTTCTCGTCTGGTAGTCCACCTTGAATGCTAGTTCTGGTCTAGTATTTCCCTTTCAAATCCACTTTTGTTGGTAATCACCATAAACCTATTCCTAAACCAGAAAAAAGCCTAACTGTACCTGGCCCGATGATTCCTAGTGACCCGTATGTTGTCACATTCCCCGACACAAGGCTCGATTGACCCCAGATCCATGATTGGTATTCTGTATTCCCTGTGTTGATGTGGTCGAATCAGGATTATTTTCTCAGCAGAGACGTACAGTTTGAGGTTGTTTCCCCTGAGCAGTTTGAGACTGCAGCAAGTTGAGATGGCATTCATCCCTTATCAGAGTAGGATCGAGATTATCCTCAGCAGGGTTTGATTGATAGCCCCGGCAGAGTATGGCCATCCCAAGCGTTGAACGTTGATTAGCCTAATGTGTTATTTTCCCAAGTGGGTTTAGACTGAAGTTTTCCCTGACCGGCAGATTTGGGTTTATTTCCCCAGCAGTGGGACTGATGCAATGTTGTATCCCCACAGAGTCCAAGTTTGACTCCTTTCCCCTCCGAGTCTAGGTCATTGACTCATTCCTCAAGCAGAGGTCGATGTTGATTTCATCATTGAATAATCTCCAGACGAGTAGACTTTGATGTCAGTTGGAGAAGAGTTATTGCTCAGAAGATTGTTTCGTACCCTATAAGGACTTAGGGTGTTCTAAAAAAGACCGTTCAGGGTTGTGTTCCTCAATGAAGTGAGATTCAATTTCAGTGATCGATTGTTATCTTCTGCAGACGCCAGAGGTGTTTCCTTGATAGGATCAGTACGTCTCCGATAGAGTTGTACAATGAGTAGCTAGAGATTGATATCCCCAGCAGTGTTGATACACAGGTAGTCCTCATCAGACTTGATAGTCCAGCAGGTGTTACCCAGAAGGGTCATCTCCGTAAGGCGTATGCAAGATTACTCTCAGCAGATCAGGATTGATATCCCCGATAGAGGGTAGCAGCATCTCCCTGCAGAGTCTGAACGCGAGATCAGGAGCATTGATATGTATCCCCAAGCAGAGAAGATTCTCTCCCCAACCAGATGTATCCTGAAGGATCACCATCTCCTCAGCTGAGTCAGGCGCCGAAGCGTGTGCTCATCCCCCAGCACCGGGTCACAAGTGCAGGTCTCGTAGGAAACTGTTCGTTCACTGAAGTGCGCAGCAACTGAGGGTGCCAGACTGAAGTCTCCAGCGGAATTGAAATTCCCCACCAGAGTCGTACTCTCCCCCGAAGTCGGATGATTCCTTCTTCCCCAGCAGAATTGAGATTCCCCACAGAGTCGTACTCTCCAGCGAAGCAGAATGATTTCTTCTTCCTCAGCCGAGTTCGCAGATCCCCAAGAGAGCCGAATCCTTGGAAGCTGCTCAGACCATGATTGGTTTTCCCCCAGTAGAATGTTGAACAGCTGATGCTGTATTTCCCCGCCGGAGTCGTTCTCTCCAGGAAGCTTTATCGCGAAGGCCGCGCAGTTTAATTCTGCGATTGATATCGTTTTCCTCAGTTTGTGGTTTGAATATCCAGTTGAGCATGTTCAGGTTCTCGTAGAGCTTCATTCCCATGCAGCAGTCGACTGAAGGTCATTTCCCCAGGCGGAGTCCAATTGAGATTGGTGGTCCTTTCTCCTTGACAGGAGGCTTCTCCCTTCAGCATTTATTTTGCTGATGGGGCCATAGCATGTTGCATGATTTCATAGCATTTACCCTGAAAACGCATAGCATTTCCACCGTGTGGAGCATTACGTCATTGTCAAAGCATGTGCATACGAGACATGAGCCAGGTCGCCACCGTTATTGTTTTGCAGATGTTCCTCCTCAGAATGGTTTGATCAAGATGATTCCTGACATTCTCTCCAGCGAAGTCTTCAGTTCAAGATGATTCTTGAATTCCCCAGAAGGGTCGTTTGCTTAAGATGATTCTTAAGTACCCAGTGCAGTCGCCAGAGTTGGTTGCTCAAGCTGATACTTAGAGTCCCCGGTAAAGGTTGCCCAGGATGATTCCTGAAATCCCCAACAGAGTGTTCGCTCAGGATGATTCCTGAAATCTCCAGAATAGTTATTTGTCCAAGATGATTCTTGAAGTCCCCGGCAGAGGTATTTGTCTAAGATGAGTCTTGAAGTCCTCAGTAGAGTTGATTCATCCAGAATGATTTCTGGATCCCCGAAGCGGAGTTACTTGATAGTTCTCCAGAATCCCCAGCGGAGGGGCGTTATCCCCAACAGGTTTTTGAACGGCGAAGTTGAAATCTCCCTTGAAGACTCCATGATTGAGGTCTGACCGTGTTAATGAAGCAGTTCTCTCAGCTGATGCGGAGTGCCTGATGGCAGAGGTTTAGATATTCCCAGTTGGCTCATGATTGACCAAGAATTCTATACCCGACTTGCTGACGAAGTCCGGCTGATGCCCGACAGTAATGCGGAGTGCTTGATGGCATGATCAACCTGATGGTTGAAGTCCGGCTGATGCCCGACAAGTTCTTTGGATGCCTGATGGCATGATCAACCTGATGGTTGAAGTCCGGCTGATGCCCGACAGTTTTCTTTGAATACCTGATGGCATGATCAACCTGATGGTTGAAGTCCGGCTGATGCCCGACAACTTCTTTGGAATGCCTGATGGCATGATCGACCTGATGGTTGAAGTCCGGCTGATGCCCGACAATTTCTTTAGAATGCCCGATGGCATGATCAACCTGATGGTTGAAGTCCGGCTGATGCCCGACAGTGTCTTTGAATGCCTGATGGCATGATTGACTATGTATTACCGGTTACCGTGTGACCAGTTTCCCAGTAGGGTTGTCGTGCAACTGTTATGCTAAGTGTTGAAGATGTTCATACCGACCAGAGTATCGTTCACCTGTGTGGTATCCAGACCTCCAGCAAGATCATTGACCCGTGTTCATCTTATCATTCTCTCCAACAGAGTCTATTCTTCAAGTTTATATTTTCCCAATGGATTTCTTCACCCTGACGGCGAGGTCAGATGCTTTTATCGACTCGATGTTGAGAGTTGACGGCGAAGTCAGATTATTTTGAGTACTTGACGGCGATGTTGGGTGTTTCTCAGAGTTATAGTGGCTGGCGGCGATGTCAGATTCTTTGTTTTCTCAGTGGCGAGGTTGGGTGTTTGTCTGACGGTGATGTCGGGTAGTTTGGTTTCCCAGCGGCGAGGTTGGATGTTTGTCTGACGGTGATGTCGGGTAGTTTGATTCTTTGTTGTCCCAGCGGCGAGGTTGGATGTTTGTTTCTGGCGGCGATGTCAGGTGATTTAGTTTTCCAGCGGCGATGTTGGGTGTTTTGGTGGTCCGACGGCGATGTCAGACGCCTTATTTTCATGAATGCCTGACGGCGAGGTCCGGTGTCTGATGACAATGTCAGAGGAATTTAATGTGGATAACTGACGACAAGGTTCAGATCAGTATTTCTCCAGCTAGTTGCCGTGCAGTTATGATTTCAGCTTCCGAAGATTTGTTCCCACCAGAGTACCGTGTACTTGTGTAGTTGGAAAATTTCCGGGTTCTTTGGTATTCAACCGTCTTCTACCTTTGAATGTTTGAAAGCCGTTCGCTCTTCAACCCTTCAGGTCCAAGCCGTTTGAATAGGGGCAGCTGTTGCACCCCAAAATTTGACCAACTACTCATCGCAATTTGGCTCATGTTTCGACTCATTGCATTTTGCATTTGCATACCACGTACATTGCATTTTTTCCAGTCAGGTTGACTTTGTCGGGATTACAGCCCTCTGATCGTGCTTCAGGAATTTCAGGCCAATACGAGGACGTATTTTGAGAATCGGTGCTCGTCCCGGTGTTTCCAGCTCTCGCTGTTGTTTTTGAGGACATCTCGGTGTCCAGGTTTTTACCGTTTATTTCGATATAGTTCGCTAATCGATTTAATCGGCGTCCTCGGTAGTTTTAGATTTTTTCCTTATTTTCTAGAATTTTGTAGGGATTTAATTCATTTTTCTAGGTATTAGATAGATTTTTTAAATAGCTTTTAGATATCAATTGATTTTTTTTAATAGTTTAATAGTTTCTTTCTTTTTAATAGGCTTTAATAGATTTCTCTTTAATAGATTTTTATCTTATTAAATAAAATTTCTTTCTAGAATAAATCATATTGTTTTAGGTGTTAAGTAGATTTTTTAAGTGATTTTTAATATGATTTTCTTTATTAGGATTTTCTTTAATAGAATTAATAGAATTTTCTATTTTTTGTTTATATAGAAATTAATTAGAAATTATTAGAGTTTTTTTCTATTTTTATTAGTTTAGAGATTAAATAGAAATTAATAGAGTTTTCATTAATTAGAATTAATAGAAGTTAATAGTTTTTAGAGTTTAATTAGATGTTAATTCTCTTTTTTTAGATTAATTAGGATTTGATAGAGTTTAGTTAGATTTTAATCATTTGTTTAGATGTTAATTAGAGCTTGTTAGAATTAATTAGGATTAGAGTAGTTTTAATTTTCAGTTAGGATTTAATTACTGCTTTGACTTTTCGTTTAGCCTTAATGGTGATTTTTAATCAGGTTTTAATTCATTAATTGTGTTCATTAGGATTAATTAGTTTAATCAAGTGTTAATTAGCTATTAATCAAAGTCCATTAATCTCGTGGGCCAGGTGTTTTCTAGAGGCCCAGTCAAACCCCAGTCCAGGTGTCAGCATATAAGCATGCCCGCGTGTTCATTTTCTGGATTCCCCCACCATTTTTTGCCACGCGTTTCATTCTGAGCTTCCACATCCCATCCACGTTTTTTTTCACTTCAGTGCCGCGTGTGCATTTCAACCTCCACGTTTCCCCCATTATCGGCCACGTTTCACTCTCTCCCCCACTCCATTCATTGCCACGTTTCGTCTGCAGAATCCTCCATCTCCCCTCTGCATGCCACCCAACGTGGCACTCCCTCTCTCTTCCCAGCTTCCACGCGTCCTCACGCCATCCTCCCTCTGCATGCGCGTTGCCACGCGTACCCCCTCGCCGGAGATCCCACCACCGGCCATGCAGCCGCCGCAACGGTCGCCGGTAACCGTCGCCGGAGTTCTCAAACTCACTGGAATCTGCATCTTTCCACCAACAATCTTCATCGTCCTCAACTGATGTTCATCAACCGATTTCCAGAAATCACCAACAATCTTCATCGTCCTCAACTGATTCATCACCTTTATACCATTTTTCCAGAAATCATCGTCATCGAGATCATCCAGTATTTTTTCCAGAAAATGTTCATCAGATCGTCACCGGATACATCAAGAACAACTTCAAGACTCATCGAGCACTCTCCAGATCCATGAATCCTCAACGATCTTCATCAAGATCTTCAACTGTTCTTGCGTTTTTTCCAGGTCTTCATCCACATGTTCATCAATTCATGTACTTTCCCAGAAGGATGATTCCAATCTCCAAGATTCATCGCCAAATCGTCAAGAACCTTCATCCACTCCATCAGATCTTCCTTCAGTTCTTCTTCGAGAAGGTTCGTCAGTTCTTCATTATTTCCCAGATTCTCTTCATGGATCTTGCAACATGCAACCTCCATCGTCTCCAGATCCTTCCATTCTCCTTCAAGAAGTTCCATCGGTTCTTCAACATGTCCATCAACGCACGATGCTCTTTTCAGATTCTTCATCCAAATCCTTGTTGATGCTCTTCAGATCCTTCAAGTTTGTGAAACGAAAGTTGAAGATGATGGAAAGATTTTGTGAGGGAATAGAGATTTGACGGTGAAGTTTGAACGGAGGTGAGGGAGCGAGACAGAGAAGATGAACGGAGATGAGAAAGAATCTGAGAGAAGCGGCGCAGGTGGGAGCAGCATGAACAGTGGTCTGCCAGATTGGGATTAGGGTTTATGGTCGCTGATAGTGAGAAAGTTGGATACGTGGCCAGATTGGGTATTGGGCCTCAAGCCCGTTCACATTGGTCTTTCGGATCCGTACCCCCCCGTTTTCGTTTACACCCCCCGCTTGTGTGTGTTTGGTCTAAATTCTGGGCCCAGCCTTCGCTAATGACACCCCCGGTCTGCTCTTCAAACCCCCCCTGTTTTTTTATTTTCTGCTCTGAATTTGTGTATTGGGCTGGGCCCCAATTCTGCATTATTTTTGCTGCATTACCCCTCCTGCTGCAGTTTGCACCCCTTTTTTGTTTTTCTCTCGTTTTTTCATTATTTTCTTTGTTTAGACTTTTTAAAGAAAAGCACATGTATTATATGTAATAGAAAAATAGAGAAGATGGAAAATATAGTGAGATATAAAAATAATAGAAATATTATATTAACTCATAGCATTTTAATATTTTCTTCTTTTTAGGATATAATTTCTCGTAGAGTTTATTTTTCACTTTTCTTTTAGAAGTAGTTTTAAATGTCCATTTGTTAGGGGACTTTTTATGCTTTTAGAAGTAGATTTAAAAGTCCACTTGTTAGGGGACTATTTTTCATTAGATTTTCCATGATAGATGGATAAGATTTTTAGGAGTTTATTTTCCTGTACTCAATCATTGTAATTTCTTCAGAATATTAATAAAATGAGATTTGTGCTGTGGTCCCCGTTCTACCCGTAGTTAGGCCGAACTACAGCTGCTCTGACTTTCTCTGATGAGAATATGTAGGCATAGGATGCGATGTCCTAGCGAGCACACTAACAACTAACCTTTTGTTCTCTCGCTGCTGTGCGATCGAGACTTTCCCGCTGACGACTGATGTTATCCATTTCTCTTGCCCGAGTGCATTTGAGACCAGACCGTAGTTCTAGTTCCCGTAGGTTCCCATACCTCGAAACCCGACATACTATGTCCGTTCTACCGCAAACAGGTACGCTTAAGTCTCCAATGGTCGAGCATCGTCCACCTAACTGCTAGAATGCGTACGCTAGCATCGTCAATCATTTCTCTCACCCCCGTGTGACTGAGAACACCCTTGTCTAGCCGTAGTTAGCCTAAACTACGTCATGCTCTGATTTCTCTGATAAGAATACGTAGGCCCAAAACGCGACGTCTTGCCGAGCAACTAACCCGTAGTTTCCCGAACTACGTTGACTCTGATTTTCTCTGATGAGAATACGTAGGCATAGAGTGCGACGCTCTATCGAGTCAATTTCTTCCCGTTTAGATTTAGCAGCCGTAGATAGATTGTTTTTCACCCGTAGACAAACCAAACAAGCATGGATCCCGTCGAGTACGACGGACGTGAGGGGTGCTAATACCTTCCCCTTGCGTAACCGACTCCCGAACCCAGACAATGGTTGCGACGACCTTGTCTTACCTTTTTCGTCGGGTTTTTCCGATCGTTTCCTTTCCCGCTCTGAGGGATAAATAACGAAAGGTGGCGACTCTTCTGTTTTGCCGGCACCTTATTTTCGCGCAAGCGACACAACCAACATGAAAACCCCGCTCAGAAGAGACCTTTTCTTCACTCTTTCCATAAAGCGGCTAGTCTGTTGCATAACATTGATACGATTAAGGTCCATGACTCTGGGAACCTTATCCATCAACCTTAGAAACTATCTTAAAAGCAGTTTATGGGTAGAAAATCTAGAATTGTCCACTATAGGGAGACCTACGTAATAGGGTGTTCAGATTTACTCGTGTTATCCCAGATCCTAACCGTACCTACAATGCATTTTCTTTGCATACAAATACAAAATAAAAAAAATCAATTCATGCATCTGCATTCATTAGCATGCATATCTTTTTTCAAAATACAAAAAAATCATCCGACTTGAAGCTGATTTTCTGATACTTACACCAGACTTAAAGCAGCTTTAAAAGATCAAGGACCTTGGAGAGAAAAACCAGATTGTGTTAAAGGGAGATTTGGATTTGATAAAGAAACAACTTAACCAACTCATGGAGGCTATGAAAACTTTGTGGGGGAGAGAGGAAAATGTTCAACGGACCGCCGTTACTAAAAATGTTCCACCTCAAGTAAGCAGTCCTGTCAACCTCAGCATGTACGGATCGTAGTTGAGTTCCCCGTTATTCAAGAGCATCCCATTGTCCGAGATGGAAATTTTTCACCTCATGATGCTATTGAGTATCATAGTTTTGCATTCTCAGAGCCAAACTCCCAAAGGGAAATCCCAGTGAGGAAGACCAAGAGACCAGAAGTTATTGAGATAGCTGAGAAGTGTTGTGTGCTGAATAAAAAACTTAAAGCTATAGAGAGGCATGATGTTTTTGATCTGGATGCTTTAAACATGTATTTAGTTCCCGGCCTGGTTATATCCCCAAAATATAAAGTACCATACTTTTAGAAGTACAAAAGGGATAGCTTCCTGAAGCAGCATTTAGTGATGTTCTGCCAAAAAATAATCGCCTATGCTCACGATGATAAGCTAATGATCCATTGTTTTCAAGACAATTTGAGTGGGGCATCATTGAGTTGGTACATGAAATTAGAAAGAAGCCATATTCATTCATGGTCGTGCCTAGTTATCTCTTTTTTGAAGCAGTACCAATATAATTTGGACGTGGCTCTCAGTCGCTTCCAATTGAAAGACCTATCTCAAGAGAGTAATGATTCGTTTAAGGAGTACGTCCAAAGATGGAGAGAGTTCGCTGCTCGCGTTCAACCGCCACTCTCATAGAAAGAGTTAGTTAACATGTTTATGGATTCCCTATAGAGCCCATACTTCAAAAAGATGGTAGGCAGTGCATCCATAAGTTTCTCTGACCTGGTGAAAATTGGAGAACGCATCGAAAGCGACCTCAAAAGAGGAAGACTCCAAGGTGCCTTAAATATCTATAGCATTGAGAATAAATCCCTTAATGAATCCTAAGAGGAAGAGGAATATGAAACTGATTCAATCTTGGATACTCACCAGGCTCCACAAACTCAAACTTTGGTACCTTATCATTAACATCCATATGCATTGGTCGTTGAATGCCAGCAACTATTACCTCCCGGTTCTCAGTAAGAGCAACCGTGGTAAGGTCCGCCAAATCATCCAACTTAGATTCTGCGTCAACGACAACATCAAAATCATGTGGTTCTAAATCCAAACAATCAACGTTGGCGTCAAAATCAGATCTCCAAACCAGCAGGAAAGAGAGACTCATCAGGTTGACCCAATCCCAATGACGTATAGTCAATTGTGGTCTCAGTTGGTCTAAATCTCATCGATAGCTTCTAGAAAGACCACATCCATGAATCTTCATTCCCTTATTGGTACAACTCGGATGTCCAATGTGAGTTCCATGATGGAGTAATGGGTCATTCAATCGAATAGTGTAAGGTTTTCTAAGAAGAAGTTCAAGACCGAATTTTGAGAATTCTGGCAAGCACACGATGGATGTTATTCCCAAGGTTATAACATCCATTGTGGCATCTTCTATTTAACAGCTAATACTCAGCAATAATAAAAGCAGTAAATAACACAACAATTGTTTACCTAGTTCAGTGTCAACAACACTTACATCTGGGGGCTACCAAGCAAGGGAGGAAATTCACTATTAGTAGAATAAATTCAGAGTTAAACCTCCAGTTTACACTCCTCACTTAATCTCTACCCAATGAAACTTCAACCTAGAGACACTCTAGAACTGAGTATACCTACTCACTCCCCCTCAATCACACAACAGTGATATCAAACAATTACAGAAACCAATATGAAGAGACACTCCATACACACCTTGATCTTGCTTCACAGTTTTGATCAAGGAACTCACACACTTTTGCTTCAAAGCTTCGAGTGAGACACAACCTAGAATCTACCTATCCAATGCAAATCATCCACCAGACAATTGCTTGAATTACAAGTATTCCTAGACAGAATTCACACGTGAAGACTAGCCTTCTTCACTTACAAGGACTCTGCAATATGCACTCTATCTTCTTCTTCTGCCAAGTGCTGCTCTTCAGGATTGCATCTTCTGATCTTTATAGCAGCTATCAGTTCTTTTGGGCCTTGGTGCATTAATTAGGTTTTATCCATATCAAAAGCTATTCTCAAAGATCTGCACACTTGCCACTTAATTCAGGGATCTTCTAGTTCGCCTAGGGCTTCTAGAAAGTCTCCTAATATCCATCTTGAGTATTTATTCTGTTTCCTAGTTTATAGATACCAGAAAAAACAGCCTCGCCCGCTGGATGTCATACGTTCAATGTTATGACATTCTGTATGACATTTAGCTTAACTAAGTTAACTTATAGTTAACTTACCCTGCACACATATCATTAAGTATGTCCTAACATTTAGTATGACATACAAGCACACACTAAAGTTTTGCCACAAAATGCAGCCAATCAAGAGCACTTACAAACTCCCCCTTTGGCAAATTTTTGGCTAAAACAACCTGTTCACATATCAGAGTTTACACACAGCAGAAGACTTATGATGTGTCCTGTCATGCAGCTAGTTCCTAGCTCAAGCCACTCTGAGTCCTTACAGTTAGCTCTTTACTGTTAGCATATCAGAGTTTACACACAGCAGAAGACTTATGATGTGTCCTGTCATGCAGCTAGTTCCTAGCTCAAGCCACTTTGAGTCCTTACATTTAGCTCTTTACTGTTAGCTTACTCTGTTGGCCATCTGGTAGTTATCACTCCATATATCACATCTATTTGAGTAACACTCTGGTGTTCTCCCCCCTCAACTGATCAGATCAGTTGGGCACACAACCTGCAGATCATTCTGCAGTCTGCTCTGGATGTCTTAACATTCAAGATGACTTCCTGAAGTCACACACACTTGTGCTACTCCCCCTGAAGTGTTGCACAAGACTCTCCGCTACTATCATGCAGTCATGCAGACACACACACTCCTAAATACCTTCTAAGATTACCCATTGTCCACATTGTTAGTAACATACATAATTAACTAAACAGTCTAATTCCATAGGAATTCACACATATGCTCTTCAAGCTATCCACCCGTTCTTCACTGTTCTGCACATCACCTGCACTTGTTCTAGAATATTTGTTGTACCTGTAGTTCTCTATTATTCTCTCCCCCTTTTTAGCCATAAATTAAGATCCAAATAACATAGATCATCATAGGTACCATTACAATTGTTAGGGGTTACATTTCAAAAAACTGCTCTTTGGGGAGAATTACAAATTCAAGTTGTCAACCACATTTTTAGGAAGTCTAACTGAAAAAAAACAAAAAAAACAGCAACACCTCTTCTTTATCAAATCAGCAGCCAGCAGTCTGAGCCACACAGTCAGGTTATCACCACATCAAACTTCTTCCTCAGAGGAAGAACTGGAACCAATGTTATTGACATTAGTTGGGACATTCTTACCACTGTCATCAGCCTCTTCTTCTGACACAACTCCATTATTATCTTCATTTCTTTCAAGTCTTTGGATAAGAGCTTCTAGCTTGATTTTTCTGGCAGTAGCTGTACTGATGGTTTCTCCTAACTCCTTACAGGTGTCCTTCAATTCTGCAATCATCATTCTTTTGGAGATCTTAACTGTCTCAGCAGATGTAAACATCATATCTGGGACATGTCCTCCTTCAACCAGTTTGAAGTGAAGTGACAGTTCAGGTTCCCTCTTGCTGACAGCATCACTTGAGTTTAGAATTTCAGGATGTTGATTCAGGATGATCTCACAAATGAGGGAGGGAAATGCAATAGGTAACCTGATAGCACTGGTTGTGGAGTGCTTGACAGTCTGATTAAAGATGTATAGACCAAAGTCAAAATTAACTTTGGTACCTATGGCATGAATTATCTTGCCTAGTCCAATAGAAATGGAGGATGTATGATTGGTAGGCACCCAATTAGTAGCTCCAATTCTATGCATAATGGCATACTTTACACTGAGCAGTGTTGCAGACAACTTCCCTTTGGCTGACCATGTTGTGACTTGATTTGCAGTGATGATCTTGCAGACCTGGTTGTCTGAAGTATCCAATTCTATTGTACCATCATTGGCTCTCCCCAGATATCTGTTGATCACAGCAGGAGAGAATTGCACACACTTTCCTCTAACAAATACCTTCATGAACTCCTTGTTGTTTCTGTTAGAGATTGAGTCAGGTATGTTTACAATGAACTCCTTGACCAGTCCCTCGTAGCATCTGGAAAATCCAATGACTGTTTTAAGTAGTCCAGCCTTGTTGATGAGTTCCATTACCTCCTTGATCTCCAGGACATCCTTCCCTAATTCTCTCTCAAGGGCTATTCTCCTTTGATAGACATATCTCCATTTGGTTACACTGTGAATGGAGTGAAAGGATATGTTGTCCAGAGGAGCAGCTGGCATGGGTTTAACTGGCCTCTCTCCCAATGAATGTTTGACACTGACGATGTTAGGAACATCTGTTATGACATCACCTTCAGACTCAGGGCTACTCTCAGTAACCTTCCTTTTCTTGGAGGCATTTTTGGTCCTAGGTTTGGAGGACCCAACATGAGCTCTTTTTCTCTGACTTTTGAGAGAGTTGTCTTCCAGACTGGGTTTGCCTTTCTTGGTCATTAGATTCTGAGTTATGCCCGGAGCAACATTCTTGAGGAATTCATCATCTGAAGATACATCAACATCATTGGCAGGAGCTTTATTCAGACCATCATCCTGTCCTAACTCCTGTACTGCATGATTTGCTCGTTTTTCTATGGTAAGGTTAGTCTCTTCAGAGGAGAACTCAGAATTGTCCTCAAGGTTCTTAGTCGATATTAGAGAAGAATCTGAAGGTGAGAAAATACTTAGAGGGGGGTTGAATAAGTATATAGAAAATATTATGGCAATAAAAAACTCAAAGATTTTTATCCTGGTTCGTTGAACTTAACTACTCCAGTCCACCCTATCAAGAGTGATTTTCCTTTCTCCACAAGGACTTAATCCACTATTAATCAAACTGATTACAATAGCAAGCACTAAGAGCAACTGTTCTTAGTCTTCTCAAGAACAACTGACCACAACCGGGTCTTCTCAAGGACTTTTACAAAAAAATGTAAAACTGAAACAAGTGTTTAAATGCTTCTATGTAAGCTATATCACAAATGTGATTTACACTTAAGTTTAAGACCTTTATGAAATAAATTCAGCAATGAGAATAAATTGTATGAGAGCTTTTCTATGAACTTCTTTCAATCATCCGTCCACTGAAGAAGAGTGTTGGAGACTTGCTTTTATAGGCTTAGAAATCCAAGACATTGCATGCTTTGAAGATCGTGTATGTAAAGTAGCTGTAACCTTTTTGTCTTCACATCACTTGACCTATCCTAGAAGTAGAACGTTCAGAGAAATCCTTTTTTCCTGAGTTCTTGTGTCTAGCATAAATGAGGAAAGAGTCGTTTAGCCTAACCAGCAGACATAACTTTGAATTCTTCTTCAACAAGTTTCTAATACTCAGCAAATAACATCAGAGCCTTGAGTGATCAGAGTTTGATGTTCATCAGAGTTTGCTGAATCAGAGTGTTGCAGCAAGTGTGCTTCAGCGTGTAATTTCATTAGAGCATAGTTTTAGGAATCAGATCCTCAGTACTTGCAGCGTAGTACTATCAGAGTCTTCTGAAAAACTATGCTTGAAACACTTCATACAAAAGTCTTCAGACTATGCTTTAGATGCTTCTGTAGCTTCTGCTTCAGATCCTTCTGTAGGCAGCGCTCAGAATCTTCTGTAGGCAGCATTCAGATTCTTCTAATAGATGCTTCTGACGCTTCAGAGCCTTGCATAGTTCCATGTTCAGATCCATTTTTCTTTCAGAAGTATATAAACATTAATATCTGCAGCAAACATACTTGAACAAATTTTAGAGTATATAATTTCTTAATACAAAATTTCGTAAGAGTTATCATCAAAACATAGAGATAAAACTAAGAACCAATCTATGTTCTAACAATCTCCCCCTTTTTTATGATGACAAAAACATAAGAAATTTTGTTCAATAAAGCAATAATTAAAACTCCCCTGAGATTATGAATCTCCCCCTGAATTGAATACTTAGAAAGAATAGAAACTTCCCTTTTTGTATTAGTATTCTTTTTAGAATCAGAGCTTGATTATTCCAAAGATTAGATCTTGACTAGGATGAACGTTTCAGAATCAGAGCCTGATTGGTTAAACTTGATCTGGGGATCTTAGAGTTACTTTAAAGAATTTGTCAGATTTTTCATATGTTCTGAAATACTAAGAGTTCACGTTAGTTATAATTAGATATGTCTGAATTTTGAATTTCATTTAGGTAGAGTTTATTTAAACAGTCAGAATTTCATTTTCTCCCCCTTTTTGTCATAATCAAAAAGAAAAACTTTTAAAGACAAAATAAAAGAAAACAGAGAGAAAAGATACATCCAAGTAGAGAAAACAACAGAGTCGTTCATTCATGAGCACTTAGACAGAACAGACAAAAGCATCAAATAAGAAATTCAAGTACAGGTGCATAAACATCAGATACAGAAAACAAAAAACTAGGTTTGCTTGGAAAGAATCATCTTCAGAAGTTAAGTGATCTCAGATGAGGATTCTTCTTGCTTTGTCATCCATTTTTCCATGTTCTCGTTCTTCTAATCTTGCTTTGGCCATCCATGACTTGATCTCAGATTGCCCAACTTCCAATACTGCAATCTTATCTTCTAAGTCTGGGTTCTCTTTCTTGATCTCAGAAGAAGTAGATGGAATAGATTCTGATGCAGGAGCAGAGTCAATAATCATGGGAGCTGCAGAGTCTAGAGCCACAAATGCAGAGGGATTTTCCACAATTGTCAGAGCCAATGGATTTTCTTTAGAGGCTGATTCTACAATGGCTCCTGTAGCAGATACTTCAGAAGATGAAGATACATCCTGAAGAAGCAAAGGTACAGATCTTTTCATATTCCATATCATGCTTCTGGCAGTCTCAGCAAATCTGAGCTTCGCATCATCAGAACAGACATTCTTCAGATTTGAGGCTACAATATTGAATCTGGTAATGAAGCTATTCTAGATAGCATCAGATTCATTTGCATCCATGGTTGACAAGCATCTTTTCTATACAGAGCCTAAAGTCATCTTTATTTCTTTCAAAAAATTAGCGAATAGAATATCAACGTTTAGCCTAGTTTTTGGTTTAAGAAGGGTTTCCAAAGTGAATGGCTTGGGTTGAGGTGGAGGTGGTATGGTAAATTTTGGAATGATGATCAGAGGACAAGGGTAGGAAGGAAAAGATGGATGTTCAGATGATGAAGTAGCAGTGTTGGATCTGGATAAGGTATGAATCAAAAACGATTTTACACGTGATGCGGATGGAACGACATCAAATGTAGTGGAAGTGTAGAGAATGAAAACAGATTTATTAGACAACAGAGGTTCTGATGAAATGATATTTGGGAGTTGTGCAAAATGGGTTTGAAGTTCAGATGGAAGAGTTGTTGAAGGACTGGGTTTAAATGGAGTGACTGGGTCAGCTAGTTCTATTCTGGTATAAAAATGTTTAAGCTTTAAACCAGAAGGAAGGGGATCAGAGGGATGTGGTTTAACGGAAGCAACTGAAACAAACTCAGATGTCCTGGGTTTAGGTTTTGGAGTTGGTTCAGGAATAATAGCATCATATGAAATAGGTGGATCTGGTTGTTTGGATTCATATTCTCTGAGAGAGGGGGGGGGGGTGAGCTAACATCTGGATGAACATCAGATTCAGATGAATCAGATGAGGTGGTAGAGGTACAAGATGTAGAAGATACTTCAAACACAATCTTGAGAGGTTGGACATCCAGAATCTCAGAGTCAGATATATTTGATTCAGTAGGTTTGGATTCATCTGGTTGAGGATTAGAAGGTTTGGATGTTGGTGGTTCAGATACAATTGGTTCAGGTATAAAGTTTTGTTTAATTTCAGGTTGTTATCTTGGAGTTGGTTTTGTTGTTTTTGTTGTTTGTGGTTTTGATTGAGGAATGTCAGAAGATTTTAATGGTGTTGGGGAAACAGGATCAAATGGAATTTGTGAAGTATGAATTGTAGGTGGTTCAGATGTTTGAGATGGAATAGGAATTGTTTGATTTTGAGTGAGAGGAGGTTTAGGTATAGAACTAACTGTTGATATATCTACTGCAATTTCAGGAATAGAAGGTAAAGATGTTTTAGTACCTTTTATCTTGATGCGTTTGAGAGGTGCATAAAGAGCTTCTCCAGAAGCTTTTCTTTTCTTTTTCTTCTTCTGAGGTTCTTCAGAAGATTCTTCCTTCTTCTGAGTCTCTACAGAAGTTTTCTGCTTCTTCTGAGGTGAACCTGCAGCTTCTTCTTCTCCTAACTCTTGCTTCCTCTGTCTCTTATGTTCAGCATAAACATCTGGCATTGGTTCACGATTTAGAAATCCTTCTGGAAGAGGAATTCCTTGTTCTATACATGATCCAACAAATTTGATCAGAACCTCCTTTGGCTCTTCTGCATAAAATGTTGGAAAGTTTTCTACCAAAATTCTTCTTTTGCTCACTTCTTCTATATTTAGTTTGTTGGGAGCAGAAGCAAGTTCATCAATGACTTTCAGCCTTTGTAAACTTTTAGCGTTCAGAACTTTTCCCAGAACAGATGTAAGTTCCTCTTTTAATCCAGACACATGCAGATACTCCACTAGACCATTCTCTGTCAGAATGTCTGAGATCAACCTTCCACAAGGGATCCAATTTCTTCCCTTAGTATGCTTAGTCTTCATACCTTCTCTAGATGCCTTGACATGATTCCAAAGACGAGAGAAGAGCATATGAGGCAGGTCTACCTTTGTGCTCTTACTAAGGCAATACATGAAGTAAATTTGATCGTTGTTCACATAATCTGGTGAATTTGTAGACTTTCTGTGGTGAATACAACCCATGAAGATTTTAGCCCAAATCTTGTAGTTGGGTTTCAAATCTTTAAACTTGTTAGAGGGTTCTCCAGAAACAATCACCTCTTCATACACAGCATCCATGTTGACACATCCAGTCAGATGAGAAACTCCATCAGTTTCCTCGTATCCAATGAGTTTCCTTATTAGATCTTTTGTAATCACTATTTCTTTTCCCAAAAAAGACGACACTATGAACTTGGGAAACGCATGAGCATGAATCTAGAATTCCTTCACTAAAACTGGATACACTGGCCCAAACAATCTATCAAAGTATTTTGTCCATCCTTGAGCATCAATGATGGAACGCAGATTAAACCCATTTGCAGCCAGAGAAGCAAAATCCACCAACGATTCACACAGCACTTCAAGCTTATCAACTGGTGTGAGATTCGCTCTAACAGGTTCCTTGAAAGGAACAACACCCAGATTTGAAGAAGTAACTGCAGCCATTGATGATTGAAACTGTGCTGAGGTTGAAGATGATGTTGCCATTGATGAAGATGAAGAATATTTAGATGAAGGTTTAGGGTTTTGATGGAGGCCAAAGAGCAAACAGAAATGCATATATTGTTTGTGAAGTGAAAAGTGTGAAATGGTGTGATTTGTGGTATTTATAAAAAGAAATTAGGGCACACAAACAGACACATTTAGCACGTTCTCACTTAGCATTAAATGGCATTTAATGAAAAGAATAATAATCATTTTAAAACATTAATTGATTCTGACAATTTGGGGGGGGGGGGGGAAACCAAGATTTTAACTATTCAAACAATACGTCAAATGTCTCTCCAGTATTGTGCACGCCATCTTTTCAGATTTAGAGTGACATGTGTTTGCTTGCTTGTGCTTCTGAATTCTCTTTGAGAAATGAATCGTTAGCCAACGTTCAGATCCTTTGAGACTTGTTAGTTCAGATACACACAAAATAATAATAATTCAAGAAATCAAATAATTGACAGATGAAATACTTCAGAGTTTTAAACATTTTGCATCTGAGAAGTTTGCTTCTGATAAATATTATTCTAGACAAAATTCCATACCAATATTTTTCAGAATAAACTTGAACCTATTTTCAGCAAGGGGTTTTGTGAAAATATCAGCCCACTGATGATCTGTATCAACAAAGGCTAAGTTTATAATACCCTTCTGAATATAGTCTCTGATGAAGTGATGTTTAATTTCTATATGTTTTGCCTTAGAGTGTAAAATAGGGTTTTTAGACAAACATATAGCAGAAGTATTATCACATAATATAGAAACATTACTCTCAAAGATCTGATAGTCTTCTAGCTGACTTTTCATCCAGAGCATCTGCGTGCTACATCCAGCAGCAGCAATATATTCTGCCTTTGTAGTTGATAGCGCAATTGTAGGTTGTTTCTTGTTGTACCAGGAGATTAAATTTCTTCCTAGAAATTGACAACTTCCAGAAGTACTTTTTCTTTCCACTCTGTCTCCAGCATAATCAGCATCACCGAATCCAACTAGTTTAAATTCATTAGATCTTTTGTAACACAAACCCACATTAGAAGTACCTTTCAGATACCTTAGAATCCTCTTAACAGCTGTTAAGTGTGATTCTCTAGGATCTGATTGGAATCTTGCACACAAGCATACACTGAATAAAATGTCAGGTCTAGAAGCAGTTAAGTAGAGAAGAGATCCTATCATACCTCTGTAGAGTTTCTGATCTACTTTCTTACTTACCTCTTCCTTACCAAGAGTACTTGTTGGATGCATAGGAGTCTTTGCCATCTTAATATCAGTCATGTTGAACTTCTTCAGAAGCGTTTTAACATATTTGGTCTGATGAATGTAAGTGCAATCTGGAGTCTGGTTGACTTGAATTCCCAAAAATAATCTCAATTCTCCCATCATGCTCATCTCAAATTCAGCCTACATACATTGAGCAAACTCCTTTCCCAGCATAACATTGGTAGATCCAAATATAATATCATCCATATATATTTGACAAATTAATAGATCTTTCTTAAATGTTTTACAAAAGAGTGTTGTGTCCACTTTGCCTCTGATAAAAAATTTCTCCAGAAGAAAATTGCTTAATCTCTCATACCAAGCTTTGGGAGCTTGTTTTAAACCATAAAGAGATTTCTTTAGTTTAAAAACAAGTTCTGGAAATTTTTCACTTTCAAAACCAGGAGGTTGGTGAACATAGACTTCTTCTTCTATAATTCCATTTAGAAAGGCACTCTTAACATCTATCTGATATAGAGTGATGTTATTTTGTGCAGCAAAAGAAATAAGTAAACGAATAGACTCTAACTTGGCTACAGGAGAATAAGTCTCGGTATAATCAATTCCTTCTTGCTGGCTATAACCTTGAGCAACAATCCTTGCTTTATTTCTTTCAACTTCTCCTTTTTCATTCAACTTGTTTCTAAAGACCCATTTAGTTCCAATTATATTGAATCCTTTTGGTCTTGGAACCAAATCCCAAACGTCATTTCTTGTGAACTGATTGAGCTCTTCTTGCATGGCAATTATCCAGTCATTGTCTTGCAGAGCTTCATCCACAGAAGTTGGTTCAATAACTGACACCAACCCAAATAGTGACGCTTCAGATGATCTGAGGTAGGATCTTGTTCTTATAGGGTCATCCTTCTTTCCAATAATCACATCCTCTGGGTGAGAGGCCTTGATTCTGGAAAATGATCCTCTAACATTTGATTCTTCAGAAATATTTAAGTTGTTCATTTGAGAAGCTAAAGGAATTGCATTTGGCGTTGCTTCTGGTTCCTTCACTTGAGCTTTTTCTGCCTCTGAGCCTTCAGAGTCTGTGAGAATTACTTCTCTATCTGCAGAACTTTCAAACTGCTTTGCCTTTTCAATGCCAAGCTTATCATCAAATCTAACATGTATAGATTCCTCCACAATTTGTGTTTCAGTATTGTATACTCTGTAGCCTTTAGAGCATTCAGAATACCCAAGCATGAAACACTTCTGTGCTTTAGAATCAAACTTGTTAAGATTGTCTTTAGTGTTCAACATATAACATATGCATCCAAAAGGATGAAAATAAGAAATGTTGGGTTTTCTGTTCCTCCATAATTCATAGGGAGTCTTTTCCAGAAGAGGTCTTACAGACACTCTGTTCTGAATATAACAAGCTGTGTTTATTACTTCTGCCCAAAAATGCTTTGCTAGATTAGTCTCGTTGATCATGGTTCTGGCCATTTCTTGCAGAGTTCTATTTTTCCTCTCTACAACTCCATTCTGTTGTGGAGTTTTAGGACAGGAGAAATCATGAGCAATGTCATTTTCATTAAAATATTTTTCAAAATATTTGTTTTGAAATTCGCCACCATGATCACTTCTGACTTTAACAATTTTAAAATCTTTTTCATTCTGGACTTGTTTGCAGAAGTCAAAGAATACAGAATGTGACTCATCCTTGTGTTTTAGGAATTTCACCCATGTTCATCTGCTATAGTCATCAACAATGACTAATCCATACTTCTTGCCTCTGATGGATGCAGTTTTCACTGGTCCAAACAGATCAATGTGAAGTAGTTCTAATGGTCTTGAAGTTGAAACAACATTCTTAGTTTTAAAAGAAGATTTTGAAAATTTTCCTTTTTGACATGCTTCACAAAGAGCATCTGAGTTGAACTTCAACTTAGGAAGTCCTCTGACCAGATTAAGTTTATTAATCTGAGATATACGTCTCATATTAATATGCCCCAATCTTCTGTGCCAGACCCATTGCTCATCATTAACAGACATAAGGCATTTAACATTTTGAACCTTAAGTTCTGAAAGATTGATTTTGTAAATGTTGTTCTTCCTCTTTCCATTAAATAGGATTGAGCCATCCTTCTGACTAACAGCTTTGCAACATTGTTGATTAAAGATTATGTCATAACCATTGTCACTTAATTGACTTATAGACAATAGATTATGCTTTAAACCTTCTACAAGAAGAACATTAGATATAGAGGGAAGGTTACCATTGCCAGTAGTACCAGAGCCAATAATCCCGCCCTTCTGATTCCCTCCAAACTTCATTTCTCCTCCAGATTTAAGCTCTAGGCTTTAGAACATAAACCTTTCTCCCGTCATGTGACGTGAGCAGCCAGAGTCCAGGTACCATGACTGGCGTCTTGACTTTTCTGCTAAATACATCTGCAACAGGGATTATCTTATCCTTAGGTACCCAGATCTTTTTGGGTCCTTTTGGATTAGTTACCTTAAAAGATTGTCTGAACTTTTGTCTTTTTACAACAGTTTTGTTCTGACTCACTTTTGGTTTAAACACAGGAACGTTCTGATCAGAACGTGTGTGTTTTATATCATTCAGATGGCCAAACTTAAAATGAGAATATAAGGGAGTCTTCTTAATGATAAGTTTATCAATAGGCATTGGATTTAAATCCTTTCCAGAGGAAGATTCATATCCAATTCCTTTCCTGTTGTTTCTGCTAACTCCATAGATCATTGAAGCCATTTTGCTTCTATCTATGCTATTAGTCAGAAACTTCTGAAAGATGAAGTCATATTCTTCTAAAATATTTTTGCATTTTGACTTAATTTCAGATTCAGAGTCTTGTTGAGCTTTTTGAAAATTGTTTTTCATTTTCAAGTTGTTTTCTTTGAGCTCAACAACTTCTGACTTTAACAGATTATTCTCAGATTCAAGATTGCATTTAAGCTTCTTGTATTTGAGCTTAATCTGGTTATAGTTTTTCAGGACTTCTGATAAGACTTTAATAAGTTCTTCCCTAGTGAGATCAGAAAGTACCTCTTCTGAGTCAGATTCAGATCCAGATGATCCTTCATTCTGATCTTCCACGCCTGCCATCAGAGTCATGTTGGTGCATTCATCTTCAGATTCTGATGAAGATCCAGATTCATCTGAATCATCCCATGTTGCCATTAGAACCTTCTTCTTTTTGTCCATCTTCCTCTTTGGTTTTTCTTTTAGAAGCTTTGGACATTCATTTTTGTAATGGCCAGGTTCTTTACATTCAAAGCAAACAACTTCCTTCTTTCAAGATCTTTTTGGTCTAGAGGACTCCTTGCATTGATCTGGCTTCTTGAAGTTCTTGAACTTCCTCTGTTTGTGCTTCCAGAGTCTGTTGATTGTTCTGGACAGCAAGGGCAGTTCATCTTCTTCTTCAGAAGAAGACTCTTCAGAACTTTCTTCTAACACCTGCAAAGCTTTCACAGATTTGTTAGATTTTAAGGCAATTGACTTACCTTTCTTTTGAGGCTCATCTTTCTCAAGTTCAATTTCATGGCTCCTCAGAGAGCTGATAAGTTCCTCCAATGTGATCTTGTTCAGATCCTTAGCTAGCTTCAGAGCAGTGACCATAGGTCTCCATCTGATAGGTAAGCTTCTGATAATCTTCTTCACATGATCAGCAGTTGAGTAGCCTTTGTCCAGCACTTTTAATCCAGCTGTGAGGATCTGGAATCTAGAGAACATAGTTTCTATAGATTCAGATTCTTCCATTTTAAATGCTTCATACTTCTGGATCAGTGCCAGAGCCTTGGTCTCTTTAACTTGTGAGTTCCCTTCGTGTGTCATCTTCAAAGACTCAAACAAATCAAATGCAGCTTCTCTGTTGGTGATCTTCTCATACTCAGTATGAGATATTGCATTTAATAAGATTGTTCTAGCTTTGTGATGATTTCTGAACTCCTTCTTTTGGGCTTCCGTCATAGATTTTCTATCAATTTTCTTACCATCCCCATCCGTGGGATGAACATACCCATCAATGACTAAGTCCCATAAATCAGCATCATAACCAAGGAAGAAACTCTCTATTCTATCCTTCCAATAGTCAAATTTCTCCCCATCAAACATAGGGGGTTTTGTGCTGATTCTATCCCTTTCTTCATATCTGTTGTTGCTGTTAGACGTTGAAGTTTCAGCCATAATAACAACCAAGAATATATATCAAAGTTTTCTCACTGGATCTTTTCTGTCACGGTGAAGTGGTAGCACACACAGAACCGGAGCTCTGATGCCAATTGAAGGTGAGAAAATACTTAGAAGGGGGTTGAATAAGTATATAGAAAATATTATGGCAATAAAAAACTCAAAGATTTTTATCCTGGTTCGTTGAACTCAACTACTTCAGTACACCCTATCAAGAGTGATTTTCCTTTCTCCACAAGGACTTAATCCACTATTAATTAAACTGATTACAATAGCAAGCACTAAGAGCAACTGTTCTTAGTCTTCTCAAGAACAACTGACCACAACCGGGTCTTCTCAAGGACTTTTACAAACAAATGTAAAACTGAAACAAGTGTTTAAATGCTTCTAAGTAAGCTATATCACAAATGTGATTTACACTTAAGTTTAAGACCTTTATGAAATAAATTCAGTAATGAGAATAAATTGTATGAGAGCTTTTCTATGAATTTCTTTCAATAATCCGTCCACTGAAGAAGAGTGTTGGAGACTTGCTTTTATAGGCTTAGAAATCCAAGACATTGCATGCTTTGAAGACCGTGTCTGCAAAGTAGCTGTAACCCCTTTGCCTTCACATCACTTGACCTTTCGTAGAAGTAGAACGTATAGAGAAATCCTTTTTGCCTGAGTTCTTGTGTCTAGCATAAATGAGGAAAGAGTCGTTTGGCCTAACCAACTGACATAACTTTGAATTCTTCTTCAACAAGTTTCTAATACTCAGCAAATAACATCAGAGCCTTGAGTGATCAGAGTTTGATGTTCATCAGAGTTTGCTGAATCAGAGTGTTGCAGTAAGTGTGCTTCAGCATGTAATTTCATTAGAGCAGAGTTTTAGGAATCAGATCCTCAGTACTTGCAGCGTAGTACTATCAGAGTCTTTTGAAAAACTATGCTTGAAACTCTTCATACAAAATTCTTCAGACTGTGCTTCAGATGCTTCTGTAGCTTCTGCTTCAGATCCTTTTGTAGGCAGCGCTCAGAATCTTCTGTAGGCAGCGTTCAGATTCTTCTAATAGATGCTTCTGACGCTTCAGAGGCTTGCATATTTCCATGTTCAGATCCATTTTGCTTTCAGAAGTATATAAACATTAATATCTGCAGCAAACATACTTGAACAAATTTTAGAGTATATAATTTCTTAATACAAAATTTTGTAAGAGTTATCATCAAAACATAGAGATAAAACTAAGAACCAATATGTGTTCTAACAGAATCAACCCTAGGCAGTGGAATAGTGATTCCATGCATATTATGACCTTGTTGGTCTGCATGTGAAGTAGCTGACGACTGGTGTTCACTCCTTCTCCCAGAACTCATATCAAGAGGGCTCACATTCATCACAGAGGTGCTCTTGTGCTGCACAGGGCCGGGCTTGGTGGGGCTGGAGACATATTGTTGAGACATTGTAGAGGATTTAGGTTGTAACGAAAGAGGGTTTTTGATGGGGTTGTGTGAGATAAGGCAGGAGGTGAATTGAAAGACGAGAACGAGTTTAGACGGGTTTACTTGTAAAAGAGGAGGGAATTCAATATTATGACCAATCCGAATGTGATTATTTTTCAAAATATAATTCCCTATTAATTGCTAGAATTCATCATTACTGGAGGTCCTCAATTTTCTTAGAGACTTTTTAAATTGAGACTCCTTGACACTTCTTGAAATCATGTCAGTACTGACATAATTACCAGGTTTAGCACAACCCTCTTGCCAATTACACAAGTTACCCCTGAGCATGTCTCCCTTGAACTTATCAGAGCTTGTTTGGATGATACTCTTGATGTCATAGAACAAGGTCATGACATCTGGAGTGAGATTGCTTTCTTTATGCAGGGCAGCTTCCATGGACTCCATCAGGTTCCAATACACCCTATCTAGCTTTCCCTGATGACCAATCTTTGGGCATCCCTTCTTGGCTTGTTTCCCCTCATGACTTTTCTTACATCCTGCCCTTCTTTCTGAAGCACACTTTGCAGATCCACTTGCTAATGTGTTGGACCTGGTCCTATCCCTCTTTAGTGACTGTCTTCCCTTCTCCAGCCATATGTGGTCCTTATTTTCCTTATTGACCAAAACATTGAGGTTACATCTAGGTTCCCATAGATAACAATTATTCTTGGATCTAGTACCCCTCATTTCCTCCTTACCTTCTTCATTGGTAACCACACACTTGTCTTTTGAAAAGTGGACTTTTAAACCTTGATCACATAGCTGACTTATGCTTATTAGATTGGCAGTCAGTCCTTCAACTAGAAATATATCCTTCAATTTTGGAACTTTAGGACTGTCAAGTTGTCTAACACCTGTGATTTCTCCTCTAGTTCCATCACCAAAGGTTACATGACTAGATGAATGAGGGTTGAGATTAATCAAGTGATCCTTAATTCCAGTCATATGTCTGGAGCAACCACTGTCAAAGTACCAATCTTCATTGGTAGGCATCCTTGGAGGGGTGTGAGCTACTAATGCCACAGTCTTTGCCACCTATTGTCTTTTCTTGTGTGGAACATCATTCTTGGGTTTAGCGACACTGTTTCTTGACTTGATGCTGCCATTTTCCATGATGCTGCCTTTTGCCATGCGTACCCTATTTGGTTTTTCTTTGGCTAGGGAATTCATGCAGCCAGAAGCACACAATTTTAATATGCCCAAGTTTTCCACAGTGGTAGCATCTATGTCCTTGGAATTGTCTCTTGAATTGATTCCAATTTCTATGTGGAGGATGTTGTGACATTCTCTTTAACTTCTGAATCTCAGGTTGTAATCTCTTGAGTTTCAAAACTGGATTCTGTCTATCAACACATCCCAGTCCAGACCTATTTCCTGAGTTCTGACCACTCTGCAGAATCTCTTCTAGAGTGTCAGTCCCAGGATTTTGCATCCTTATGGATTTTGTCATCTGCTCCATTTTGGACTCCAACAATTTGACCTCACTTTTGAGTGAGTCTATTGTTGCTAGTTGCTTTATCTTCTCAGCCTCTAATTCCATTATGCACTTTTTCTGGTGCTCTCCTTGCTGATACAGTTCAATGCTTCTGATGGAGATCTTCTTATATGATTCTGCTAGTTCATCATACATTAGCTCCTCTTCACTTGAATCTCCACCAGAAATACATACACTGTTAAGAGCAGTGGCATGTTTAGCTAACTCTTTTTCTGATTCACTTCCTGAGTCTTCATCAGACCAAGTGACAGTTAGGCCTTTTCCCTTCTTTTTGAGGTATGTGGGACATTCCCTCCTAACATGTCCATATCCTTCACACTCATGACATTGGACTCCTTTACTTTGGCCAACTTTGTCTTTAGCTTTGCTGATGTCAGAGGAGCTGTTGTTGTCACAGGGCTTTAACTTCTGATCTATCCTTTTGATCAGTTTACTAAATTGTCTTCCAAGCAGTGCTATTGCTTTTGACAAATTTTCTTCCTTTTCACCATCTTCTTCATCTGAATCAACAGTGTTTAAGACCAAAGCTATACTTTTCCTCTTTTTCTCCACAGACTGATCACACATGCCCATCTCAAATGTTTGGAGAGAACCTATAAGTTCATCCACCTTCATGTTGCATATGTCTTGGGCTTCTTCAATGGTTGTTACTTTCATAGCAAACCTTTTAGGTAGAGACCTTAGAATCTTTATTACAAGCTTCTCTTCAGTCATCTTTTCTCCCAGAGCTCCTGAGGTGTTTTCCAGTTCAAGAACATTCATGTAAAACTCATGAATGGTCTCATATTCCTTCATTCTCAGACCTTCAAATTTTGAGGTCAGCATTTGAAGTCTTGACATTTTGACCTTGGAGGTTCCTTCATGAGTAGTCATGAGAGTGTCCCAAACATTCTTTGCTAGTTCGCAGTGGTGGACCAGCCTGAAGATGTTTTTATCTATGCCATTGAACAAAGCATTCAATGCTTTAGAATTTCCAAGAGCTAAGGCCTCTTGCTCTTTGTTTCATTCTTCTTCAGGAATCATCACATCTACTTCATCCTTGCCAGTCTTCACAAGATGTTTCCACCCTGAATTCACAGCTCTCCAAGCTTCGTTGTCTATAGATTTCAAGAATGCAATCATTCTAGGTTTCCAATATTCATAATTAGATCCATCCAGAATTGGAAGTCTATTAGTGAAGCCTATATCTTTATCCATAGTACCAGAATTTGTTTTACCTAGATCTCACCCAGATTTAAACAGGCAGGATTCCTGCTCTGATGCCAATTGAGAATTCTGGCAAGCACACAACGGATGTTATTCACAAGGTTATAACATCCAATGTGACATCTGCTATTTAACAGCTAATACTCAGCAATAATAAAAGCAGTAAATAACACAACAATTTTTTACCCAGTTCAGTGTCAACAACACTTACATCTGGGGGCTACCAAGCCAGGGAGGAAATTCACTATTAGTAGAATCAATTCAGAGTTAAACCTCCAGTTTACACTCCTCACTTAATCTCTACCCAATGACACTTCAACCTAGAGACACTCTAGACCTGAATATACCCACTCACTCCCCCTCAATCACACAATAGTGATATCAAACAATTACAGAAACCAATATGAAGAGACACTTCATACACACCTTGATCTTGCTTCACAGATTTGATCAAGGAACTCACACACTCTTGCTTCAAAGCTTCGAGTGAGACACAACCTAGAATCTACCTATCCAATGCAAATCATCCACCACACAATTGCTTGAATTACAAGTATTCCTAGACAGAATTCACACGTGAAGACTAGCCTTCTTCACTTACAAGGACTCTGCAATCTGCACTTTATCTTCTTCTTCTGTCAAGTGCTGCTCTTCAGGATTGCATCTTCTGATCTTTATAGCAACTATCGGTCCTTTTGGACCTTGGTGCATTAATTAGGTTTTATCCATATCAAAACCTATTCTCAAAGATTTGCACACTTTCCACTTGGTTCAGGGATCTTTTATTTCTCCTAGGGCTTCTAGAAAGTCTCCTGATATCCAGCTTGAGCATTTATTCTGTTTCCTAGTTTATAGATACCAAAAAAACAGCCTCGCCCGTTGGATGTCATACGTTCAATGTTATGACATTCTGTATGACATTCAGCTTAACTAAGTTAACTTATAGTTAACTTACCCTGCACACACATCATTAAGTATGTCCTAACATTTAGTATGACATACAAGCACACACTAAAGTTTTACCATAAAATGCAGTCAATCAAGAGCACTTACAAACTCCCCCTTTGGAATTTTTTTTGGCTAAAACAACCTGTTAACATATCAGAGTTTACACACAACAGAAGACTTATGATGTGTCTTGTCATGCAGCTAGTTCCTAGCTCAAGCCACTCTGAGTCCTTACAGTTAGCTCTTTATTGTTAGCATATCAGAGTTTACACACAGCAGAAGACTTATAATGTGTCCTGTCATGCAGCTAGTTCCTAGCTCAAGCCACTCTGAGTCCTTACAGTCAGCTCTCTACTGTTAGCTTACTCTGTTGGCCATCTGGTAGTTATCACTCTAGATGTCACATCTATTTGAGTAACACTCTGGTGTTCTCCCCCTCAATTGATCAAATCAGTTGGGCACACAACCTGCAGATTATTCTGTAGTCTGCTCTGGATGTCTTAACATTAAAGATGACTTCCTGAAGTCACACACACTTGTGCTACTCCCCCTGAAGTATTGCACTAGACTCTCCGCTACTATCATGCAGTCATGCAGACACACACACACACACACACACACACACACACACACACACACACACACACACACACACACCTAAATACCTTCTAGGATTACCCATTGTCCACATTGTTAGCAACATACATAATTTACCAAACAGTCTAATTCCATAGGAATTCACACATATGCTAGCACATATGCTCTTCAAGCTATCCACAAGCTATCCATATGTTCTTCACTGTTCTGCACATCACCTGCACCTGTTCTGGAATATCTGTTGTACCTGCAGTTCTCTATTATTCTCTCCCCCTTTTTAGCCATAAATTAAGATCCAAATAACATAGATCATCATAGGTGCCATTACAATTGTTAGGGGTTACATTTCAACAAACTGCTCTTTGGGGAGCATTACAAATTCAAGTTGTTAACCATATTTTAAGGAAGTCTAATTGAAAAAAAAACAAAAAAAAACAGCAGCACCTCTTCCTTATCAAATCAGCAGCCAGTAGTCTGAGCCACACCGTCAGGTTATCACCACATCAAACTTCTTCCTCAGAGGAAGAACTGGAACCAATGTTAATGACATTGGTTAGGACATTCTTACCATTATCATCAGCCTCTTCTTCTGACACAACTCCATTATTATCTGCATTTCTATGTCACACTGTTGTTTAGCAAAGATTTTAGGGAGAATGATGAAAACCAGATACATGAAATTGTTATTGGTATGCTTTCAATTAAAACTTTGCTGATGATGTAATGCATTGTTTCTAAATCCCCAAACACTGAAGATATAAGGAGTTAGTCCCTAGTCAACCATTTTGAGCCTAGAAGATTGGTGTTTCTTTCATAATTAAAACCCTTAATCTTAACCTGGGGCAGGGTAGTTATGTTCAGATAATTTGACTGTGCATTCGATCTTCAAGAGAATTTGTCCATCTGTACCCTCTCCATACAGGATCAACCACATGATATCCTTCGTACAAACCACAAAGTGTCGAAGAAGTTAATAAAAGCCAAAGAATTATAGTGGTTGTTCCTTATTGTCATACCCCAAATTTGTCCTACCAGTATATAACTTCATATGTGCATCCACCTACTAACGTTGTTCAGAAAATCCAAAAAAAATATGTTGCCTCTGCTTGTGATTCAAGGTTGTGTAAGGTGACTCAGGCAGGTGATGAGTATTATTCAATGGTTTTTGACTTAAATTAGTTAGTCAGTCAAGAGATTGCTTCATGAGTTTTCAATCAGGGTTTCTGTTCTCAAATCATCTGTATGTGGGTCAGTTATTAGGATTGTGGTTAATTCAAGTGTTTCGTGGATGATAATCATCAGGATCAAGTTTATTCTTCAATTAAAGTTTGGTCATGGTTCCCAGATTTCAAGGCATGTTCTGGCTCAAGGAGTTTCATATTAGAGGCTTTGGTTTATCGATATTCAAATGGCCAGATTCATATTGAATTATTAATTCAAGGCTCTAGTTTGTTCCCAATTTAGGATAATTCAAGATTGATTCATGATCAATTCTATTTCTCAAGGTTAACTCAAGTGGCAATTATTTCAAGTCAAGAATTTTGTGAGGAATTTAGTTCTTGCAGAATGTCAAGTTTTCATAATTTTTAAGTCAAGATTTTTTGAGTTTGATTATCATGATCTTGTGGAGATTTCCAAATTCTGTTTATGAGTGAGGTGTAAATATTAAAATCTTACAAGTCCAATGGGAGCCCATAATCTTTCAAAAACTACTCATACAAAAATCACATGTGGGAAATTCATTTTTTTTCTTATACAAAAAGAACAATCAAGACCTATCAAAGGCCCATCTTTTATTACAAAAGTTCACCAAAATGATTCATGGTTCACCAGCTACATGGCCCACACCATTAAGGCAATACGCCTAAATCCCTTCATCTGGCCACAAATCAAATTCACAATACCACCTGCACCATAACACAGATTTAGCGGTGAAAACAGAAGAGAAAAAAACGGGCAAAACCAAAACTGAATTTTGCAGCAACCCTGCAATACGTCTTACAAAGCGGTCCCACAATTGTCTCACAAAAGAATATCCATTTTGAAAATAAAAAAAATATCATATGACTTGCTTGCAAATACGTACGACCATATCTCAGCCCTCGATTGCTAAAGAGACCTGCACAATAACCACCACTTAATTCACGCAAATGAGGCACAACAAAGACAAGTCTTCACCTTGCTTGTGTAACTTTCTCGCATGTAACCACATGATTCCCTCCACGATTCCACCATCCTCCAGCTGCGACAAAACTACAAGCAATCCCACCATTAACTTGCATAAACCACGATGTACAAACGGCACGTTGCCCGTCTTCAGCTGAGAAGCACCCCACTACCAAGCACAAAAACCAGGCACAAAAGCAGAAAATGGAGGGGACCACCAATTTACACAGAGTACGGAAGAAAGGGTTGCACAACACGTACCAAAATTGCAAATAAAAGTACCACACAACTGCATTTTAGCTAAACATCCCCACACAAAACTGAGTCACAAACGCTGCTACAGCCTGCCCACAACCTGCTGCATAATCCGTACCTGCAACATTTACAAGCAGAACCGTACCCACAAACGCCAAACAAACTCACGCAGATTCCACACATTTCCACTACAAAACCGGCAGCAACTTGAATTCCGCAACATTTTCAATTATGCGACCCACTATCAGCCTGTGGAGGAACGACAACAGGGATGTGCAAGACATTCCTATCAGCACAGGGTTATCATACTAAAGCTAATGGACAGAAGATTAAGGTTCATGTACATTACCTCAAGTTGCTACTTAACCCAAGCCACATTTTTTAACACAGTGCATCACCTTGTGACCAAGCGCTGTAAATCTGATTCAAGACATGAACCTACAGTCAGTGTAAGAACAGGAGCCATATGGTGAGGTTTTGAATGTGTGTTGGTATCTCAAATGAAAAAATCTTGGAACATCATGTGAGGAAAGTTATAGTTATCAAATATCGTGGCACAATGGTTTTCAGATGTGCATATGCTGTTGAGACACGCTCCAGCTGCTCTAAATGCAAACTTGCCAATAAAGTACCTCAAAGGATTGAGTTCCTGTGAATGATAATACAGTCGGTTATGGTGCTCAGATAGAAACGAAATTGCAGTTTGGTGATTTAAAACAGATAACAAATCAAGCTCAAAGTATTTCATACCAAATGGAGATGGAAATTAGGAATTTTGATCAAGCTTACCAAATTAAGTTCAGAGATTCACCAACTACACCTTTAAGACCTGGGGAAGAGGAGGTTAACTCTGATATGTATTTTGAATTGTCATAACTAAGCAAAAAAAAAAACAACAAAACAATACCAGTACTGCTGTGAAAGAAAAGCGGTAGATAAAGACCACGACCTGCACAAAAAAATCCAAAAGAGTATATTACGAATTATGATCAAAGGGATTTTCGGAAAGGCTAGGTGCACAAAAAGTTCATGATACAAGTTTGGAATATCATTACGACATGATCATGAAACAAGTAAAGCATTTTAATATCGTAAGTGAGTTTCAATAGAATAGAGATGTAATACAAGGAAAATTGAAGTCCATGCTTGGGTCAAATACAAAGCTTGAGAGCAGCCATTAATCTCTCTTCCATGCCGAGTTCTATTCTTTTCCATGTTGAATCCATCACTCCCAAGATCTTCATGAATGCAAGGTTCACAGCTCGAGTCTTTCTCTTTCACTTCAAGCGTCATCATTCTCATGCCAAAAGTTCAAAAATGAAATGGATGTTAGAAGCAAGTAATAGTAAAGATATAGTTTTTACAGCAAGTTTGATATAGGTCTGAGGCAAAGATTAACCATCCATAGATAAGAATTTAACCTTGCATTAACAAGCAGCCCTTGGTGCACCACACACAAATTTTTTTTGCCAATACTCACTAGCAGCAGGTACGACCATGGCTCGCGGCATCAAGTCCCATGTACCACAAGGTAGACAACAGCCTGCGTATTGTGAAAAGAATTTTCAGCAGCTACACCAGCAAGGCCTTGAGCCAACCTGCCATTGAATCCCATGACTCGTACTGAAACCTCAACAGATTGATATGAGGGCGGGTATATCTGTTATGACTGGGTTCTCCAAAAGACTTGCACAAATTCAAGCCAATCATCATACCTATTTCTTTCTTGCGGAACAAAATACCAAAAAATAATTCTTGTAATAATATCAGAACAATTACCACCGTTGAGTTATTTGTTCCAAGTGCTCCAAGTCTAAACCAACATACCAGATAATAGACCTCAAGCAATTTCACAAAAAGGAAAATCAACCTGCATGATAAATGAAACGGCAGCACATAATTATTGGCAGCTATCACTTTTCCTTTCCAATTGCAAGCCAAACTTACACCATGTGAAGTATTCACAACATCGCCAAACTTGAGCCAAATCTTCATCATTTTGAGAACAACACTGCTAGCATGTTAGTAACAAGTGACCACCTGATGCATAGTTTATGGAAATCAAACCAGCCATCAACCGAGACCTTGAGTATTTGAGCTTCACCAATTCACAAAAGACACAAGTTATACCATTCCACAAACCGTTTCCGTGAGTCCTACCATAATCCGCAGACGGAACCTGCACAAGAGAAAAAAAACAGGACAGTTGCGATAGCTCTTTTAGAAGCAGAGGAAAAAATCCAACAATAGCATGACGCATAAGTTGTGATTTACGCATCACAGAAACGGAGGATTTTCCAACGGCGCCACTGCCAATTTCACGGGCTGTACCTGCACACAACAAGACCAAACGAACAGTACCAAAATCCAATGATATCTATCTCAAGCTTCTCGTAAAGCTTTACCATTTCTTTGTTCGGAGGGCTCCCGGTAATTTCAATGCGGTTATCCTCATCTTTCTCAGGTGCATATGCTGCAGATCCCGTTGATGTCCGCACATTTGGAGTGGTTGCATCAGCAGGCACAGGTAATTCAGTCTCAACATTTGTAGCAATGCTACGTTCCTTAAATCGACTCCTAGCTTTTACCGTAATCTCAATCCGACTTTTTGAATGCTTTTCAACTTGTGCTTCCACCCAAAATAAAGGATTAACCTGTGTGCTGAGCCTATATGTCATCAAATCAAATGATCCATCAGGTGGGATAAAGGATATTGTTCGATCATTCTCAAATCGGGCTAATCGCACACACTGATGAAACTTGATGTCCTCCAAGTCAATTGCTTTTCCCTTAGTCGCTCTACCTTGTGCCTCTAATAACACTCTATCATTTAAGCCAAGGTTACACTCTGGCATACCACTCAAATACGTTCTCATCTTCAGTGCACCAACAACATCAGATCTAATTATTTGCCCATTGCTATTGACAAGTATGTTAACACTCTCCACCACATCCAAGAAAACCTCATTTTTCTTGTAGTTTATCCCTTCACTGCGCCACGATACATCGTTTGTTACAGCCATGGGAGGTCTCTGTGTAACTTCCATTCTATAAGCATCTGTCTTAATAAACTCACTAAGAATTTTCGCCTCTGTATATTGGGGGTAACCGAAGTCCATTATCTTATCAAGTAGTTCATACATAACAACAAAGTTATCCCTAAGAGATTCCTCTTCCAATTCCTCAAAATAATGTTTGAACACATCAACTATGCGATGAAGGAAGAAAATAAGGCTACCTGCAAGCAAGACTAATATGAGATTCTCTTCCTTACAAGCAGAAAATAGCAGGCATAAATAATTTTTAAAAAAAAAAAGAAAAAAAGGGGACAAGGAGTACAACAGGAGATTACACGTTTTTGGCAAAACAAGTTCTCAACAGGGAAAGGCAAATGCAGACTTACCACAAAAAAAATTTCAGCAAAGGTCCAAATTTGCAAACCCTAATCCGAGAGATATAAAAGGGTTTTTGATTCATCAAAAAGGAGGCTGGAAAAAACCCTAGAGCTTATGCTGTGCAGCCCAAAACCCTTCACAAAAAATCATCATAAAACACCCATTCTCACCTTCACAACTAGGATCTTCTTTGAAGAAACAACCTTCATTCACCATTGAACAACCCCTCAACTCTCTGTTCAGAACTTTAAACAACCTCCACCTTCAACAAGATCTTCTCCTCTAACTCACAAACTCACTTTCATCATCTTCTATCTTCTATCATAAACAACCACCTCCAACAATTTACGAACCATCAAAACCAACAACAATCTTGAAGCATACTCACCTTTCCTTCCTTCATCAGCTACCTCACTCAAAATCATCGGAAAATTCCTCCGTTAACTACCGAAACACGACCTTCGTGAAACTCCTCACACTTCAAAGCCCCCAAATCCTCAACCGTCATACACATCATTTTCCTCCTTCAAATCTCAAACCGAGTCTTCGTTTTCGGTGTTCAACCTGAAACCGCCACGAACCTTCCTCCGTTTTCAAACAAACATCATTTTTCAAATATTCTTTAAACCTTCAAAGAAATACAGAAACACATTCAAAATCTGAAGCGTATCAAATCCCTAAACAAAAATTGTTGATTTCAAAACCAAAAGGAGAATCAGAGCTAAACTCAGAGGAAGAAGAAGTAAAAAATCAAACCCAAACCTATTTCTTCTAACTTCGAAAAGAAACACCCAGACAGTGAGGAAGAAAAATTAAGGCACTGACATCTCGAAGGTAGAACGACCTCGGTCCTTTGCTCTTAACTTGTTTTTCTGTTGATTTGCCTTGCATCTACCCGTTGGGTTTTATTTCAAATGAAAAGATAATGATTTGTTTGTTTAGAAACAGATGATAAGCTTGGCCTTTTCCCAGAAATGTGCACCCATTTGGTACATATGCAACTGGGGTGGCGTTATACAATGGATGTATCGCCACCCCAGTGGTTAAGACTTAAGCCTTGCATTGCCCTTGTCCCCTGTTCGAGTCCCAGCGGGGGGGGGGGGGGGGGGTTTAATTTTCTTTTTATGTATTTCTTCATGTGTTATCTTTTCTTTTTTTTTTATTTTCCATTACTTTCCATGTATGCATATGTGGTTGAGTTGGTTTATGTTTTCAGCTTGTCACCCCAAGGTCTTGGGTTCAAACCTTGGGGAGGCATTTTCTCTTTTTTTGACTTTGTTCTTTTTATTTCTTTTTTATTATTCCTTTCTTATTTATATTCCATTTATTTAAAATTAGTATTTAGATATTTATAAGAAAAATCCTTTTTTATGTTTTGATATATTAATTTATTTTCCTATCTCTTTTATTTTCATTTATTCTTTTCTCTCGATTTTGGGCTTTTTTTAGTCCGTCTTAAATCATTTTCAGACAAGTTATCTTTGTATTGAATTAAAAGAGAGGATTAAGTATAGACTTATTCCTCTCCGAGTGTCGAGATGCTCACTGTAGTGTGGGTGGTTTAGACACTCGTCTTTCAATGCGAAGACGCATTCATTTTTTAACCTTTCCTCCTAAAACCCCGGTCCCGTACCGAGTGCATTTTCAAAATCTCTTTCAATAAGATTCAATTTCTCTTTGTATTGAACTAAAAGAGGGGATTAAGTGTAGACTTTCTTCCTCTCCGAGTGTCGAGATGCTCACTGTAGTGTGGGTGGTTTAGACACTCGTCTTTCAATACGAAGACATTTTTTCTCTTTTCAAACTTCTCTTCTAAAACCTCGGCCTCATGCCGAGTGCATTTTCAAAAGCCCTTTCGATAATAAATCGGTTTCTCTTTGTATTGAACTAAAGAGAGAGGATTGAGTGTAGACTTCTTCCTCTCTAAGTATTGGGATATTCACTGTAGTGTGGGTGGTTTCGATACTCGTCTTTCAATACGAAGACGCAACTTTATCCATCACTTATCTTCTTCCACCATCTTTCCTTTCTCAACTCCTTTCCGAAACCTTTCCCACCTAAAACCTCGGTCCCGTACCGAGTGCTTTTTCAAACTCTTTTCTTAACAAAAACTTGAATGGCCGTGGAGTGGTTAGGCGTAGGCCTTCTCCTATCCCGAATGCTGACGCTTACCGTAGGGTTCTCTGTCGCAAAGTACTTACCATTCAAAACCAAAAACATCTTTAATAAGAGAACGAAGTTCTCTTTGCATTGAATTAAAGAGAGAGGATTAAGTGTAGTCTTCTTCCTCTCCGAGTGTTGGGATGCTCACTCTAGTGGGGGTGGTCTCAATACTCGTCTTTTAATACGAGGACGCTACGTTTGTCACACCACTTTCATAACAAAAACTTTGAGATAAATTATTGGGTACTACCCGTAGGGGTTACTATCCGAGGACTTATCTCGCCCCCCTAAAAACAAATCCACAAATCAAATGTGACATCTTGCCTCGCCTGGCGAAAACGTAATATCTTTCAAAAAGGATATGTTACGTCCGTTCTACCGCAAACAGGTAACGCATAAGTCTCCTCACATGCGAGAAGCAAAACACCTAAACTGCTAGAATGCGCATGATAGCATCATCCACAAAACATCAACAAACCATAGGCCGAACTACGACTGCTCTGATTCTTTACTTCGCTCAAGTAAAGATACGTAGGCACAAGGGCCACAATCCTTGCCGAGCACATTCGCCATATATCTGTAGTTCCCCGAACTACGTCGACTCTGACTTTCTCATACCTTTTGAGAATACGTAGGCCTAGGACTGCGAAGTCCTACCGAGTCTGTTCTTTCTCTCTTTTCCCCCGTTACTCCTCTCTTTCCCCAATTTCTAACCCCTTATCTCTATCTTTTAGAACACTTTTATATTATAATCTTTAAGCAAATAAATTCACACGTCGACAAACAAATGGTTTCCATCGAGTACGATGGATGCGAGGGGTGTTAATACCTTCCCCTCGCATAACCGGCTTCCGAACCCGTTCTTGGTTGCGAGACCATCTTATTCGTTTCTTTCTTTAGGTTTTCTTGATATTTCCCTTTCCCCTCATGGGATAAATAAATTTCGGTGGCGACTCTTCTGTCTATCTCTTTCGCCTCCCCATTGTTGCACAATGCATTTTTCGAGTAGCGACAGCTGGCGACTCTGCTGGGGACCCCCTAGCGAGCCAGACCTAGTTTGTTTGTCGCATATGTGATTTATTTGCTTTTTGTTATTTGTTTGTGTTGTGTTTTTGCTAACCTGTTGGGCTTATTTGGAATTGGTTTGTGAGGATAAAGCTTCTTACCCGAGCTTTCGAGTATACACTAAGTTAGGAGGTGGATTCTTTCTAATTTGCGAGACTTAGGACTCGTTGAGTTGGATTGAATTCCACCGCTCAGATGAGACCCCGTTGGGATGATCATGTCTTACGTGTAGTCGTAATGGCGTTTTTATTTTCGACGTAGTTGTCCGTGACGCTGAGGACCTTTGTAGAACCTTATCCCAAGGATTGCTAAAACATAACTCTGTGTTCATCCTTTGAAAGGATTACCGTCTTACGAGTTGTCGTTCTAATGGGAAACTTTTGAGGTTTAGTACATGGGACTTTGTTTAAAGCCTTTTGGGATACTCTCTCTAAACCAATAGATTACCCACCCAATGGGAGAGATGCCTTTTGTGTTGTTTTGCAGGACCTTTGATTTTGATCTCGCTTTTTGTTCTTTATCATGTGCATTCATAAAAAATTGCATTGCATATCATTTTTGCATATCAAGGGACTTAAGAGACTGTGATTATCTCAGGTATTGGTGAACACAATGACTGACCAAAGAAAGAGAAGCACAAATTCCATCAAGTTTAGAGAACCAAAGTTGGAACTAATTCAAGACATTCTGATTGACGTGCCAGAGGCTATCAAGATCAACTTTCAGGGGAAGTATGGGAAATTGCTTGATCTCCTTCATTCTAGGGTCGATACTTGGGCTTTGTTCGCTATGGCTCAGTTCCATGATGCACCTCTCAGATGTTTCACTTTTCAAAACTATCAGTTGGCCCCTACTCTTGAGGAATATTTTCACATTTTGAATATCAAGATTAAGGATCAACCTATCTACACCGGCTTGGAAGAAGAACCAAAACCTCCTGCCATTGCTCTTACTCTACGTATGACCAAAGAGGAGGTCAAAGAGGGGCTAGCCAATAAGGGAGGGGTTCAAGGCTTTCCTTTGAAATTTCTGCTAGATAAAGCTGCTCAGTACAAGACTGTGGGAGATCGGGAAAGGTTTGGTATTGTCGTTGCTCTAATGATTTATGGGATTGTCCTCTTTCCAAATGTAGACAATTTCGTAGACATCGCTGCTATCATTCTCTTCATGCAAAAGAATCCTATTCCTACCCTCCTCGCTGATGTTTACCATTCTATTCATTGGAGAAGTGAAAAGAAGTCAGGAATGGTCCAATGCTGTTCTCATCTACTATTTAAATGGTACGCCTCTCATCTAGCAAAGAAGGGACCGTTCGTAGAAAACAAGAAAAAGCTGAAGTGGTCTCAACGCATTATGTCTCTAGAGGCCAATGATATTGCTTGGTACTCTCAGGAGTACTACGATGTGGAGATTATATTTAGTTGTGGGGAGTTCGGCAATGTACCTCTAATCAGTAGGGCTGGTTGCATCAACTACAACCCAGTCATGGCATTGCGCCAATTGGGCTATGCTATGGAAGATGAGCCTGAAGCAGAGAAAGTTCAAAGCTTCTTTTTGCTTGCCACAACAGAAGATCATGCGTTTGCCAGGAAGATTGCTAAAGCATGGGGCAAGATTCACACGAAGGGGAGGAAAGAGTTGAAGGCAAAGAATTGTGTGGCGAAGGAGCCATACAACCAGTGGTTGCTAGCCCGAGGGGCTGAAAGGTTGCTGCCATTTCCCTCAGAACCGTCTATGTGAGAAGAACCTCCTGCTCCCACCCATGTATCTATGGAAGAGTACGAGAAACCGAAGCGAGTGGTAGAGAGGTTGACTAAAGAAAATCAGGATCTCGAAGCCGAAATTCACCGAGCAAATGTGGAGAATGGCCAGTACAAAAGGAAAGTAGAGTTTGAACAAGACTGAGCGGCTGAGAATAGCAAGAAATTGAAGTTAGAAATAGACATGAGAGTCAAGTACCAGCAGGGTTTCGAAGGGGCTGATACATCATTGATAACTCTTCGACAACGCCTAAAGGAGACTAAGGCTTCTTGTGATAGAGCATGGCATTTCTTTGAACTAGCTTCTGCTGAAAAGAAGGAGACAAGAGAGAATCTTAAAGCTGATATTGAGGATCTTGAAAAGAAACTGAGAAACGCCTTGACACTAGTAGAGGATGAACGAAGACTCAAGGAGGAAGCATTAAGGGCTTCGTATGTCACTCCTGACATGTGGAACAACAAATGCATGGAATTGGAGACTGCCCAAGAAACAACTACTCTGTGGAGGAATCGTTTCGACGCCTTGCAAAGGGATAGTGCTCAGTGGCTCCAGAAGGAGGCTCAACTCAATGAATTGTTGGACACCCACGTGGATTCTATTTGCTATTACCAATCAACTCTAGACATGTGTCGCGCTAGGTATAACAATCTGGTGGAGCATTGCAGCCTCATGATCCGTGATATCCCATAGAGGTTGTAAAGTGCAATTCAAGACTTGGAAGGAAATGATATCCCTCCTTCTATTCATCACTTTCTCCAGCTCTGCGACCAAATGGTTAGAAGATTCATGTTCGAGACGAAAAAGCTTGAAGAACGTCTCCAAAAGAAAGAGTTTTAGCTATTCAGTATTTTCTTGTAGCATGAACTGTTAGTTTCAGCTTATCCACCAATCGTTTGTATTGAATTTTCTCTCAAATTAATGAAAGTTTGCTTTTTGGTCTAAATTGTGCATTTCTTTATTATTCAGTCACGATTCTATAATACCAATGATAATCACGAGCCTCGAAAGTCTCTCGAACATTTTGCATACGTTTGCGCTTTTTTTTTTATTTTTGCATTCCCTACAACCCGACCTTACACGCCGCTTACCCTTTCAGAGAGAGTAAAGCAAGCTGACATCACGACATCGGTATAACACAAGGAATAATCAGAAAAGAGTCATGGATCAGATAGAGCAAGACCAGGCTACTATGAGGAGTGATATGCTAGGCATGAAGACGCAGATGAATCAACTCATGGAGGTGATTCAGAACATGGCCAGGAGTCAAGAAGAAATGAGGCAAGCAGCAGAGAGGAGCGCTAATCAGACTTTGGCTGGTGCAGTTCCCAACGCAAGTGGCGTAGTTCCAATTCCTGCCGAGGCCACCCCAACCCCTGTTGGGGCAATTCCTACTTCTGCATGTGCCGTACCTATCAACACCGTCCATCCACCAGTCGGTACAACTCATCCTCATGGTACCACGATCCCAACACAAGTCCAGTATGATGATCATGAAGGTTTCTATGAGAATTCAGGGGAAGCATATGGACCATAGAGCGCTGAATTAGAGAAGAAGTTTAATGCTTTACAAGAGGTGGTGAAGGCATTGCAAGGCCCTGATGTTTTGGGACTAGATGCTGCTGAAATATGTCTTGTACCCGGAGTTAAGATACCTCCGAAGTTTGTAATCCCAACCTTCGAGAAATACAAGGGTAACAGTTGTCCTAGGACCCATATAAGGTCTTACTGCAGGAAGATGGTCGCATACTCCGATGACGAGAAGCTGTTAATCCATTTTTTCAAGATAGTTTGACAGAGGCTTCTCTGGCATGGTACATGCATCTTGAACGATCCAATGTGCAAAGCTGGAAGGAGTTAGCAGACGCTTTCGTAAAACATTATTAGTATAATACTGACATGGCTCCAAATCGGATGCAACTCCAGAATTTGACCCAGAAACCGAATGAGTCTTTTAAAGACTTTGCTCAGAGGTAGAGGGGAGTGGCTGCAAGAGTAAAACCCCCGTTGATAGAGAAAGAGCTGACAGACCTCTTCATGGGCACGCTGCAAGGACCGATCCTTGAGCGTCTAGCATCTACAACCTCTACAGTGTTTTCTGAACTTGTCACGGCTGGGGAAAGACTAGAGAGTTTTATGAAGGCAGGAAAGATTCAGAATGTCGGCGGATCTTCAAGTGGGGTCAAGAAGCCCTATCAGGGTTTCGTTAAGAAAAGGGAGGGCAAAGCTAGTGCTGTGTTCACCAATAGAGGGAGAACTCACCAAGGTTATCACCATATTGCTGCCATTGCTCCATAGCAACCACTTTCCATTCCAGCAAGTCAGCTTGCAGCTCAGCAGAATCTACAACAACAATCCTACCAACCAAGACAAAATCAGTATCAAGGGCCAAGGAAACTAGAAAGAAGGTTTGATCCAATTCCGTCCACCTACGCCAAATTGCTTCTGTTCTTGTTGAAAGGAGGTCTCGTTAGTCTTAGGGAAATGAAAGATCCCCCGGCTGTTCTCCCCTACGGTTACGACGTGAATTCCACTCTGGCGCCCCAGGCCATAACATTGAGAATTGTAAGGCTTTAAAATACATTGTGCAGAATCTTATCGATTCAAAGGCGATAAACTTTACCCGAAATACTCCGAACATCAAGACTAATCCAATGCCACCTCACCACTCAACAAACATGATTGAAGGCTCTAAGGGGATCCGATTAATTTCGAATATTGACAAATTGAGGACCCCTCTTTCCACTATTAAGGAGCAACTCTTGTTGAAAAACATTTATCCAGGATGTTCAACTAATTGCCATGTTTGTATGGATGGATCTCAAGAATGCACTGAGTTGAAGAAAGGCATACAAAGCCTAATTGATCAAGGTTTATTAGTAGCAGAACAACTATCAAAGATTGAGGAAGTTGCTACTCTTGAAATTCCATTTGAAACATTGGAGATATCGTATGATGATGGATATGAGCTTTGGATTCCATCTGACAATTCGACTCGCACACCATTGACCATACCGTGCAATGAGGAAGAATGGGACAACATGTATGGACATACTTCTATCCCACTGCAGATCCCGTATGATCCAGTTGAGATACCTATGTCTCCACCATCAATGAACCAACTTGTCATTTCGGCCCCAACTCCGTTTCCATACGAGAGCACGAAAGTTGTACCTTAGTTATACGACAAGACTGTTTTTCTCAATGGACAGAGGGCGGTAGAGGAAGATATCTTGGAAGAAAAGAAGACTGTAGAGAACATCGTGGGAACCGGTGGCGTTACTAGAAGTTGTCGAATCTTCGCTCCCACTGTACCTCCTGTTAACAGCAGTGACAATGCAAGGAAAAATACTGCCATACCAAGCACCATTGAACAGGGGCAGTCATCTAAACAGAAATACGTCCCAAATGATGAAGCAGGAGAGTTTCTAAGAATCATTCAGAAAAGAGATTACAAAGTGATTGACCAGCTCAATCAGACTCCCTCGAAGATATCCATGTTGTCATTGTTAATGTGTTCAAAAGCCCATCAAGAAGCACTGCTAAAATTCTTGAAGGCAGCTCATGTGCCAGAGGAGATATCAGTAGTGCAGTTTGAAGAAGTGGTGGGAAATATTGCATCAGGTCATATTTTGAGCTTTAATGATAGTGAATTACCTCCCGAAGGTAAAAATCATAACAAGGCCTTGCACATTACTATCGAATGTGTGGATGTTGTATTCTCTAGGGTGCTTGTTGACACTGGATCATCGCTGAACGTGTTACCAAAGAGCTCATTGTGCAAGCTGTCAATTGAAGGACTTGTGATGAAGCCAAGTCAAACCATTTTAAAAGCTTTTGATGGAGCTAAGAGAACTGTGGTAGGCGAGGTTGATCTCCTGATCAAGATCGGACCTCATACTTTCATCATTACATTTTACGTAATGGATATATATCCCGCTTACAGTTGCCTCCTTGCTCGTCCGTGGATTCATTCCGCAGGTGCTGTAACTTCAACCTTGCATCAAAAGATCAAATTTATGATTAACAATAAGATGGTCATCATTGAGGGTGAAGAAGATGTTCTTGTGAGCCATCTTGCTTCTTTCCGCTATGTAGAAGTAGGAAATGAAGTGCATGAGACACCGTTTCAAGCTTTTGAAGTAATCAATGTTGAAATGATTTACGAAAAGCCAGCATCTTCAATAGTGACTTGGAAGGACGCGAGGACAGTGATAGAGGAAGGACATCCGCGAGGATGGGGCAGAGTGTTGGAATTGCCCGTCAACAAAAATGGAGCTGGTCTAGGCTACAAGCAGAAGAATGCAACTGATAAGGGCAAAGGGCTTGCAACTCCGTTGGTTTTTACTAGTGGAGGCCACCTTGTCGATGGTCAAGTCATGTTTTTGGAAACTGAAGCCGAAGATCATGAAGAGCTGTGCATGGTGTATCCTAGGGCGCCTAATCAAACTTTGAACAATTGGAGAGTCGTCGAAATCCCCGAAGTTACTCTAGTAGACGAGTAATTCCTTTTTTATATTACCTAAAAAAAATCCTATGCTCTGCCCAAGGCATATGGATTATGTTGTAGGGCTTTTTGCTTTTAAAGCACAACTTATCATCAATAAATAAACATTCGCATCCAATTACGCTCTCTTTCTTTCATTTTTACTTTTTGCACATAAAATTATTTTTGAAAGACAATGCTTTGTTTTATTTTTCTTCTTTATGTCAATATTTTCTAAAAAAAAATATAAAAGCATGAAGTCATTCATCGTGCAGATCTTCCCTTGCTCCTGTCAATAACGACCCCGCTATGGTCCGATATGACTTTGATAACCCGATCTACCAGGCCGACAAAGACTGCGAGGAAGATTGTGATCTCCCAGAAGAGCTAGCTAGACTACTAAAGCAGGAGTCAAAGGTCATTCAGCCATATCAAGAAGAGGTCGAAGTCATCAACATGGGAACTGAAGAGGATGCCAAAGAGATCAAGATAGGTGCAGCTTTGGAGTCAGAGATTAAGTCAAAACTGGTAATATTGCTTCGAGAGTATGTTGATGTATTTGCTTGGTCCTACAAGGATATTCCCGGTCTAGATGAAGAGATTGTGATGCACAAGCTACCTCTCAAGGAAGGTTGCCCGCCAGTAAAGCAAAAGTTGAGGAGAACAAAGCCAGAGATGTCCTTCAAGATCAAAGAAGAAGTGCAAAAGCAATTAGACGCTGGTTTTCTGGCAGTATCCAGCTATCCACAATGGGTAGCGAATATTGTCCCAGTACCTAAGAAGGATGGGAAGGTGCGAATGTGTGTAGATTATAGAGACCTTAATAGAGCGAGTTCGAAAGATGACTTCCCTCTACCACACATTGATGTACTAGTAGACAACACAACCCAGTTCTCTGTCTTCTCGTTTATGGATGGCTTTTTTGGATACAACCAGATTAAGATGGCGCCCGAAGATATGGAAAAAAACGACTTTCATCACTCCATGGGGAACTTTCTGTTACAAGGTCATGCCGTTTGGGCTTAAGAACGCGGGCGCGAAATATCAGCGAGCAATGGTCACTCTCTTCCATGACATGATACATAAAGAGATTGAGTGTTATGTAGACGATATGATTGCGAAATCCCAGACTGAGGAAGAGCACCTCATCCACTTGGAAAAGCTATTCGCCAGATTAAGGAAATTCCAGCTGAGATTAAATCCCAACAAATGCACTTTTGGTGTAAGATCTGGTAAACTGCTAGGTTTTATTGTGAGCCAAAAGGGGATTGAAGTCGATCCAGATAAGGTCAAAGCTATCCAAGAGATGCCGACACCCAAAACTGAAAAGGAAGTCCGAGGGTTCCTTGGGAGATTGAACTACATCGCCAGGTTCATATCTCATCTAACGGCCACTTGTGAGCCCATCTTCAAATTACCTCGAAAGGATCAAGTTGTGGTATGGAATGATAATTGTCAGAAAGCCTTTGAGAAAATAAAGGAATATCTGCAAGAAACCCCAATCTTGATGCCTCCAGTACCCGGACGACCCCTGATCATGTACCTGACTGTGCTAAAGGGATCCATGGGATACGTGTTGGGTCAACATGACGAAATTGGCAGGAAGGAGCATGCAATTTATTACCTCAGCAAGAAGTTTAACGATTGTGAATCAAGATATTCAATGCTCGAGAAGACATGTTGCGCATTGGGTTGGGCAGCAAAACGCTTGAGACAATATATGCTCACTCATACGACCTTGTTGATCTCCAAGATGGATCCTGTCAAATATATATTCGAGAAGCCCGCTCTCACCGGACGAGTGGCTCGTTGGCAAATGATGTTAACAGAGTATGACATCCAGTATGTTACACAGAAAGCTGTCAAAGGAAGTGTACTCTTTGACTACCTTTCCCACCAACCTATGGACAACTACCAGTCTATGCGCTTCAATTTCCCCGACGAAGACGTCATGTTTGCCATAGATTATACCACACCAGGCCCAGATGATGGACCCGAACCAGGATCGCGATGGACGCTCATGTTCGATGGTGCCGCAAATGCCAAAGGCTGTGGAATTGGGGCAATCATCACTTCTCCAACTGGTTTTCACCTACCATTCACCGCCAGATTATGCGTCAAATATACTAACAACATGGCCGAATATGAAGCTTGTATTTTCGGAATTGAAGCTGCCATTGATAATAGAATCAAGATTCTAGAAGTCTATGGAGATTCTGCACTTGTCATATGCCAGATTAAAGGGGAGTACGAAACACTTGATCTCAAGTTAATTCCTTACAAAGATCACGTCTTGAAGCTAATCCCGTAATTTGATGAGATCACTTTTCATCACATTCCCAGAGGAGAAAATCAGTTGGCTGACGCTCTAGCAACACTAGCATCCATGTTTCAAGTCAAGTGGAAGAATGAGGTGCCATCCATCCGTTTGGAATATTTGGACGAACCTGCTTATTGCCTAGCAACCGATGCGGAGGAACCTAAAACTGATGATGATCCTTGGTTCTATGATATCAAGCGGTATCTAGAGACACGAGAATATCCAGAAGGCGTAACTATCACTGATTAGAAGTATCTCAGAAAGCTCTCCTCGAAGTTCTTCCTCAGCAGTGACGTGTTATACAAGCGGAATTATGATTCGGTTCTGCTCAAATGTGTGGATAAACACGAAGGAGAACACATCATAAATGAAATGCACGAAGGATCCTTTGGAACACATGCTAGTGGTCATACTATGGTTAAAAAGATTTTGAGGGCGGGATACTATTGGATGACGATGGAAACGGATTGTTGTCTCCATGTCCAGTCATGCCACAAGTGCCAAATTTACGCAGACAAAGTTCATACTTCACCACTCCCTCTGAATGTGTTGACTTCGCCTTGGCCTTTTTCTATGTGGGGTATAGATGTAATCGGGCGCATCGAGCCAACCGCTTCAAATGGGCACCGTTTTATCTTAGTGGCCATCGATTACTTTACCAAATGGGTAGAAGTTGTGTCCTACGCCAACGTCACTAAGCAAGTGGTGACTCGCTTCATCAAGAAAGAGATTATTTATCGACATGGAATCCCGAACAAGATCATTACAGACAACGGTTCAAACCTCAACAATAAGATGATGAAAGAGTTGTGTAAAAACTTCAAAATTGAACACCACAATTCAACACCTATCACCCTAAAATGAATGGAGCTGTTGAAGCGGCAAATAAGAACATTAAGAAAATCGTCCAGAAGATGGTGAAGACTTACAAAGACTGGCACGAGATATTGTCGTTTGCGTTGCATGGCTACCGCGCCTCAATGCGCACTTCCACAGGGGCAACCCCGTTTTCTCTCGTATACGGCATGGAAGCAGTATTGCCCATTGAAGTAGAGATTCCCTCCTTAAGGATTTTGGCAGACGTCAAGCTAGATGAGGCCGAATGGATACAAGCCAGACTCGACCAACTTAACCTTATCGACGAGAAGCGCATGAAGGCCATCTGTCATGGACAGTTATACCAGAAACGGTTGAAGAGGGCCTTTGACAAGAAAGTTCGCCCACGACACATCCAAGTAGGAGATTTGGTACTGAGGAAAATTCAGCCAACTCACGTCGATCCAAGGGGAAAATGGGCACCGAACTACGAGGGTCCGTATATAGTAAAGAAAGTTTTCTCCGGAGGAGCCTTGATCCTTTCAACCATGGATGGTGACGATCTCCCATCCCCTGTGAATTCAGATGCAGTTAAAAAATATTATGCCTTAAAGATAGGCCCAGTGGACCAAAAAGAAAATCCATGCAAAAATGGGCGTCCTGGTGGACCATAAAAATGGTTCAGGCAAAAATTAGGGACTAGAAATAAAAAAGGAGTATCCTGGTAGGCTGAAAACCCGAAAGAGCGGCGTAGGCAAAAGTTAGGGATTCAAAAAGGCAAAACTGCATCTTTAAAAGACGTGCGAATTCTCCTCCATAATCATCAAGCTCTCGACTGAGAAAGATCAATTCGATCGTGGCGCTCAGAAGCAAGGCGTGAAGGGTCTTCAGAGACATATGGGTCATAGCAGATTTGAAACTTGGCAGGAACCATTTTCAACATTGTCTTAGTCTTTATATTCTCTTTCAAAAGCAGTTACCTCTTTTAGGAATTGCCTCCTTTTGTAATTTTCCCATTTATGGGTTTTCATCAATAAAAATTACTTTCATCAAAGTTTTATCTGTTTTATTTATTACCCTTTGGTTGCAAGTTTCATTTATTTGATGATGGGTTTCGCATATAATGACATTATGGTAAATTAGATTAAGGGATGGCTTACCCTCTTAGGGTAACTAAAGGGTGACCATGACTCGAAGGAGTACACGGGAACATCATTCTAAATCTTAAAACGACTTGACTGACAAGGCCGTCAAACCCAGCAGAGCAGGCCCCGAGTTGACGGTATCAACACCTCCAGGTTTTATTACATCATGAAGAAATGATGTCAGGAAGTCAGGCTTGTCCTTCACTTTCCCACCTGATCCAAAGTCCAATCTACATTGGCAACTACCAAAATCCAATCTGCATTTCCAATTGCCTGCCTACAACCATATGCATCATACGCATCGCATTCGACATCATAAGCATCTTGTATCATATGCATACCCAGAATCATATCATACCCCCCAACTCTTGCATCTCCACGTGTTAGCATTTGCATTTCCACTTTTTATGGAACATCATTATCATCAAGCATTAGCATATGCGAGCTCAGGTCCAGGATAAAGTTCAAAGATTTTCAAAACCATAATCAGCCTAATCAGGGGAACTTTTTAAAAGCCATGGGCATCTTCAGTAAGGCCATGGGTGTTCCCCAGTGAGCTTTCTCCAGCAGACTTGAATGATAAGTGGCAATCTCTTTAGAGAAGCTTATCTTTCTTTCAGTGGTAAGTGGCAATCTCTTGGGAGAAGCTTATCCATCTTCAACGATAAGTGGCAATCTCTTCAGAGAAGCTTATCTTTCTTCAGTGATAAGTGGCAATCTCTTGGGAGAAGCTTATCCATCTTCAACGATAAGTGGAAATCTCTTCAGAGAAGCTTATCTTTCTTCATTGATAAGTGGCAATCTCTTGGGAGAAGCTTATCCATCTTCAGCGATAAGTGGCAATCTCTTCCGAGAAGCTTATCCTTCTTCAGTGATAAGTGGCAATCTCTTCCGAGAAGATTATCCATCTTCAACAATAAGTGGCAATCTCTTCAGAGAAGCTTATCTTTTTTCAATGATAAGTGGCAATCTCTTGGGAGAAGCTTATCCATCTTCAGTGATAAATGGAAATCTCTTCCAAGAAGCTTATCCTTCTTTAGTGATAAGTGGCAATCTCTTGGGAGAAGCTTATCCATCTTCAACGATAATTGGCAATATCTTCAGAGAAGCTTATCTTTCTTCAGTGATAAGTGGCAATCTCTTGGGAGAAGCTTATCCTTCTTCAGTGATAAGTGGCAATCTCTTGGGAGAAGCTTATCCATCTTCAGTGATAAGTGGCAATCTCTTGGGAGAAGCTTATCCTTCTTCAGTGATAAGTGGCAATCTCTTGGGAGAAGCTTATCCATCTTCAATGATAAGTGGCAATCTCTTCAGAGAAGCTTATCTTTCTTCAGTGGTAAGTGGCAATCTCTTGGGAGAAGCTTATCCATCTTCAGTGATAAGTGGCAATCTCTTCCGAGAAGCTTATCCTTCTTCAGTGATAAGTGGCAATCTCTTCAGAGAAGCTTATCTTTCTTCAGTGATAAGTGGCAATCTCTTGGGAGAAGCTTATCCATCTTCAGCGATAAGTGGCAATCTCTTCAGAGAATCTTGTCTTTCTTCAGTGATAAGTGGCAGTCTCTTGGGAGAAGCTTATCCATCTTCAGCGATAAGTGGCAATCTCTTCCGAGAATCTTATCCTTCTTCGGTGATAAGTGGCAATCTCTTCAGAGAAGCTTATCTTTCTTCAGTGATAAGTGGCAATTTCTTGGGAGAAGCTTATCCATCTTCAGCGATAAGTGGCAATCTCTTCAGAGAAGCTTGTATTTCTTCAGTGATAAGTGGCAGTCTCTTGGGAGAAGCTTATCCATCTTCAGCGATAAGTGGCAATCTCTTCCGAGAAGCTTATCCTTCTTCAGCGATAGGTGGCAATCTCTTCCGAGAAGCTTATCCTTCTTCAGTGATAAGTGGCAATCTCTTCAGAGAAGCTTATCCCCCTACATCCTTTTGCGTGTCTGGTTTGTTTGTGCTTTGCTCTGTCATTCTTTTGGTGATGGATCTATCATTGTTTTGGTGTCAGATTTCCCTTGTTATCCTTGTGATGGTAACGAACTTTTGCAAGATATCCGGTTTTTCTTTTCCCAAACACTTTTTCCCTTTTCGTACAAATTTGGGGTTTTTCTTCATATCTAATTATCTTGTACCTCGAAGGAATAAATGTCAGAGCATTTCATCTTACTATGTTTATGTCAATTAGATAGGGGCATCTGTCATACCCCAAATTTGTCCTACCAGTATATACCTTCATATGTGCATCCACCTACTAACGTTGTTCAGAAAATCCAAAAACAAAAATGTTGCCTCTGCTTGTGATTCAAGGTTATGTAAGGTGACTCAGGCAGGTGATGAGTATTATTCAGTGGTTTTTGACTTAAATTGGTTAGTCAGTCAAGAGATTGCTTCATGAGTTTTCAATCAGGGTTTCTATACTCAAATCATCTGTATGTGGGTCAGTTATTATGACTGTGGTTAATTCAAGTGTTTCGTGGATGATAATCATCAGGATCAAGTTTATTCTTCAATTAAAGTTAGGTCATGGTTCCCAGATTTCAAGGCATGTTCTGGCTCAAGGAGTTTCATATTAGAGGCTTTGGTTTATCGATATTCAAATGGCCAGATTCAGATTGAATTATTAATTCAAGGCTCTAGTCTGTTCCCAATTTAGGATAATTCAAGATTGATTCATGATCAATTCTATTTCTCAAGGTTAACTCAAGTGGCAATTATTTCAAGTCAAGAATTTTGTGAGGAATTTAGTTCTTGCGGAATGTCAAGTTTTCATCATTTTTAAGTCAAGATTTTGAGTTTGATTATCATGATCTTGTGGAGATTTCCAAATTCTGTTTATGAGTGAGGTGTAAATATTAAAATCTTACAAGTCCAATGGGAGCCCATAATCTTTCAAAAACTACTCATACAAAAATCACATGTGGGAAATTCATTTTTTTCTTATACAAAAAGAACAATCAAGACCTATCAAAGGCCCATCTTTTATTACAAAAGTTCACCAAAATGATTCATGGTTCACCAGCTACATGGCCCACACCATTAAGGCAATACGCCTAAATCCCTTCATCTGGCCAAAAATCAAATTCACAATACCACCTGCACCATAACACAAATTTTGCGGTGAAAACAGAAGAGAAAAAAACGGGCAAAACCAAAACTGAATTTCGCAGCAACCCTGCAATACGTCTTACAAAGCGGTCCCACAATTGTCTCACAAAAGAATATCCATTTTGAAAATCAAAAAAATATCATATGACTTGCTTGCAAATACGTACGACCATATCTCAGCCCTCGATTACTAAAGAGACCTGCATAATAACCACCACTTGATTCACGCAAATGAGGCACAACAAAGACAAGTTTTCACCTCGCTTGTGTAACTTTCTCGCATGTAACAACATGATTCCCTCCATGATTCCACCATCCTCTAGCTGCGACAAAACTACAAGCAATCCCACCATGAACCTGCATAAACCACGATGTACAAACGACACGTTGCCCGTCTTCAGCCGAGAAGCACCCCACTACCAAGCACAAAAGCTAGGCACAAAAGCAGAAAATGGAGGGGACCACCAATTTACACAGAGTACGGAAGAAAGGGTTGCACAACACGTACCAAAATTGCAAATAAAAGCACCACGCAACTGCATTTTAGCTAAACATCCCCACACAAAACTGAGTCACAAACGCTGCTACAGCCTGCCCACAACCTGCTGCATAATTCGTACCTGCAACATTTACAAGCAGAACCGTACCCACAAACGCCAAACAAACTCACGCAGGTTCCACACATTTCCACTACAAAACCGGCAGCAACTTGAATTCCGCAACATTTTCAATTATGCGACCCACCATCAGCCTGTGGAGGAACGACAACAGGGATGTGCAAGACATTCCTATCAACATAGGGTTATCATACTAAAGCTAATGGACAGAAGATTAAGGTTCATGTACATTACCTCAAGTTGTTACTTAACCCAAGCCACATTTTTTAAAACAGTGCATCACCTTGCGACCAAGCGCTGTAAATATGATTCAAGACATGAACCTGCAGTCAGTGTAAGAACAGGAGCCATATGGTGAGGTTTTGAATGTGTGTTGGTATCTCAAATGAAAAAATCTTGGAACATCATGTGATGAAAGTTATAGTTATCAAATACCGTGGCACAATGGTTTTCAGATGTGCATATGTTATTGAGGCACGCTCCAGCTGCTCTAAATGCAAACTTGCCAATAAAGTACCTCAAAGGATTGAGTTCCTGTGAATGATAATACAGTCGGTTATGGTGCTCAGGTAGAAACGAAATTGCAGTTTGGTGATTTAAAAGAGATAACAAATCAAGCTCAAAGTATTTCATACCAAATGGAGATGGAAATTGGGAATTTTGATCAAGCTTACCAAATTAAGTTCAGAGATTCGCCAACCACACCTTTAAGACCTGGGGAAGAGGAAGTTAACTCTGATATGTATTTTGAATTGTCATAACTAAGCAAAAAAAATAGCAAAACAATACCAGTACTGCTGTGAAAGAAAAGCGGTAGATAAAGACCACGACCTGCACAAAAAAATCCAAAAGAGTATATTACGAATTATGATCAAAGGGATTTTCGGAAAGGCTAGGTGCACAAAAAGTTCAAGATACAAGTTTGGAATATCATTACGACATGATCATGAAACAAGTAAAGCATTTTAATATCGTAAGTGAGTTTCAATAGAATAGAGATGCAATACAAGGAAAATTGAAGTCCATGCTTGGATCAAATACAAAGCTTGAGAGCAGCCATTAATCTCTCTTCCATGCCGAGTTCTATTCTTTTCCATGTTGAATCCATCACTCCTAAGATCTTCATGAATGCAAGGTTCACAGCTCGAGTCTTTCTCTTTCACTTCAAGTGTCATCATTCTCATGCCAAAAGTTCAAAAATGAAATGGATGTTAGAAGCAAGTAATAGTAAAGATATAGTTTTTACAGCAAGTTTGATATAGGTCTGAGCCAAAGATTAACCATCCATAAATCAGAATTTAACCTTGCATTAACAAGCAGCCCTTGGTGCACCATACAAAAAAAATTGCCAATACTCACAAGCAGCAGGTATGACCATGGCTCGCGCCATCAAGTCCCATGTACCACAAGGTAGACAACAGCCTGCGTATTGTGAAAAGAATTTTCAGCAGCTACACCAGCAAGGCCTTGAGCCAACCTGCCATTGAATCCCAAGAATCGTACTGAAACCTCAACACACTGATATTAGGGCGGGTATATCTGTTATGACTGGGTTCTCCAAAAGACTTGCACAAATTCAAGCCAATCATCATACCTGTTTCTTTCTTGCGGAACAAAATACCAAAAAATAATTCTTGTAATAATATCAGAACAATTACCACTGTTGAGTTATTTGTTCCAAGTTCTCCAAGTCTAAACCAACATACCAGATAATAGACCTCAAACAATTTCACAAAAAGGAAAATTAACCTACATGATAAATGAAACGGCAGCACAAAATTATTGGCAGATATCACTTTTCCTTTCCAATTGCAAGCCAAACTTTCACCATGTGAGTTATTCCCAACATCGCCACACTTGAGCCAAATCTGCATCATTTTGAGAACAACACTGTTAGCATGTTAGTAACAAGTGACCACCTGATGCATAGTTTATGGAAATGAAACCAGCCATCAACCGAGACCTTGAGTATTTGAGCTTCACCAATTCAAAAAAGACATAAGTTATACCATTCCACAAACCGTTTCCGCGAGTCCTACCATAATCCACAGACGGGACCTACACAAGAGAGAAAAAAACAGGACAGTTGCGATAGCTCTTTTAGCAGCAGAGGAAAAAAGCCAACAATAGCATGACGCATAAATTGTGATTTACGCATCACAGAAACAGAGGATTTTCCAACAGCGCCACTACCAATTTCACGGGCTGTACCTGCACACAACAAGACCAAACGAACAGCACCAAAATCCAATGATATCTATCTCAAGCTTCTCGTAAAGCTTTACCATTTCTCTGTTCGGAGGGCTCCTGGTAATTTCAATGCGGTTATCCTCATCTTTCTCAGGTGCATATGCTGCAGATCCCGTTGATGTCCGCACATTTGGAGTGGTTGCATCAACAGGCACAGGTAATTCAATCTCAACATTTGTAGCAGTGCTACATTCCTTAAATCGACTCCTAGCTTTTACCGTAATCTCAATCCGAATTTTTGAATGCTTTTCAACTTGTGCTTCCACCCAAAATAAAGGCTTAACATGTGTGCTGAGCCTATATGTCATCAAATCAAATGATCCATCAGGTGGGATAAAAGATATTGTTCGATCATTCTCAAATCGGTCTAATCGCACACACTGATGAAACTTGATGTCCTCCAAGTCAATTGCTTTTCCCTTAGTCGCTCTACCTTGTGCCTCTAATAACACTTTATCATTTAAGCCAAGTTTACACTCTGGCATACCACTCAAATATGTTCTCATCTTCAGTGCACCAACAACATCAGATCTAATTATTTGCCCATTGCTATTGACAAGTATGTTAACACTCTCCACCACATCCAAGAAAACCTCATTTTTCTTGTAGTTTATCCCTTCACTGTGCCATGATACAGCGTTTGTTACAGCTATGGGAGGTCTCTGTGTAACTTCCATTCTATAAGCATCTGTCTTAATAAACTCACTAAGAATTTTCGCCTTTGTATATTGGGGGTAACCGAAGTCCATTATCTCATTAAGTAGTTCATACACAACAACAAAGTTATCCCTAAGAGATTCCTCTTCCAATTCCTCAAAATAATGTTTGAACACATCAACTATGCGATGAAGGAAGAAAATAAGGCTACCTGCAAGCAAGACTAATATGAGATTCTCTTCCTTACAAGCAGAAAACAGCAGGCATAAATAATTTTAAAAAGAAAAAGAAAAAAAGGGGACAAGGAGTACAACAGGAGATTACACGTTTTTGGCAAAATAAGTCCTCAACAGGGAAAGGCAAATGCAGACTTACCACAAAAAAAAATTCAGCAAAGGTCCAAATTTGCAAACCCTAATCTGGGAGATATAAAAAGGGTTTTTGATTCATCAAAAAGGAGGCTGGAAAAAACCCTAGAGCTTATGTTGTGCAGCCCAAAACCCTTCACAAAAAATCATCATAAAACACCCATTCTCACCTTCACAACTGGGATCTTCTTTGAAGAAACAACCTTCATTCACCATTGAACAACCCCTCAACTCTCTGTTCAGAACTTCAAACAACCTCCACCTTCAACAAGCTCTTCTCCTCTAACTCACAAACTCACTCTCATCATCTTCTATCTTCTATCATAAACAACCACCTCCAACAATTAACGAACCATCAAAACCAACAACAATCTTGAAGCATACTCACCTTTCCTTCCTTCATCAGCTACCTCACTCAAAATCATCGGAAAATTCCTCCGTCAACTACCGAAACACGACCTTCGTGAAACTCCTCACACTTCAAAACCCCCAAATCCTCAATCGTCATACACATCGTTTTCCTCCTTCAAATCTCAAACCGAGTCTTCGTTTTCGGTGTTCAACCTGAAACCGCCACGAACCTTCCTCCGTTTTCAAACAAACATCATTTTCCAAATCTTCTTTAAACCTTCAAAGAAATACAGAAACACATTCAAAATCTGAAGCGTATCAAATCCCTAAACAAAAATTGTTGATTTCAAAACCAAAAGGAGAATCAGAGCTAAACTCAGAGGATGAAGAAGTAAGAAATAAAACCCAAACCTATTTCTTCTAACTTCGAAAAGAAACACCCAGACAGTGAGGAAGAGAAATTGAGGCGCTAACATCTCGAAGGTAGAACGACCTCGGTCCTTTGCTCTGATCTTGTTTTTCTGTTGATTTGCCTTGCATCTACCCGTTGGGTTTTATTTCAAATGAAAAGATAATGATTTGTTTGTTTAGAAACAGATGATAAGCTTGGACTTTTCCCAGAAATGTGCACCCATTTGGTACATATGCAACTGGGGTGGCGTTATACAATGGATGTATCGCCACCCCAGTGGTTAAGACTTAAGCCTTGCATTGCCCTTGTCCCCTGTTCGAGTCCCAGCGGGGGGGCGTTTTTTTTATTTTCTTTTTATGTATTTCTTCATGTGTTATCTTTTCTTTTTTTTTTATTTTCCATTACTTTCCATGTATGCATATGTGGTTGAGTTGGTTTATGTTTTCAGCTTGTCACCCCAAGGTCTTGGGTTCAAACCTTGGGGAGGCATTTTCTTTTCTTTTTTGACTTTGTTCTTTTTATTTCTTTTTTATTATTCCTTTCTTATTTATATTCCATTTATTTAAAATTAGTATTTAGATATTTAAAAAAAAAATCCTTTTTTATGTTTTGATATATTAATTTATTTTCCTATCTCTTTTATTTTCATTTATTCTTTTCTCTCGATTTTGGGCTTTTTTTAGTCCGTCTTAAAACATTTTCAGACAAGTTATCTTTGTATTGAATTAAAAGAGAGGATTAAGTGTAGACTTATTCCTCTCCGAGTGTCGAGATGCTCACTGTAGTGTGGGTGGTTTAGACACTCGTCTTTCAATGCGAACACGCATTCATTTTTTAACCTTTCCTCCTAAAACCTCGGTCCCGTACCGAGTGCATTTTCAAAATCTCTTTCAATAAGATTCAATTTCTCTTTGTATTGAACTAAAAGAGGTGATTAAGTGTAGACTTTCTTCCTCTCCGAGTGTCGAGATGCTCACTGTAGTGTGGGTGGTTTAGACACTCGTCTTTCAATACGAAGACATTTTTTCTCTTTTCAACCTTCTCTTCTAAAACCTCGGCCTCGTGCCGAGTGCATTTTCAAAAGCCCTTTCGATAATAAATCGATTTCTCTTTGTATTGAACTAAAGAGAGAGGATTAAGTGTAGACTTCTTCCTCTCCGAGTATTGGGATATTCACTGTAGTGTGGGTGGTTTCGATACTCGTCTTTCAATACGAAGACGCAACTTTATCCATCACTTATCTTCTTCCACCATCTTTCCTTTCTCAACTCCTTTCCGAAACCTTTCCCACCTAAAACCTCGGTCCCGTACCGAGTGCTTTTTCAAACTCTTTTCTTAACAAAAACTTGAATGGTCGTGGAGTGGTTAGGCGTAGGCCTTCTCCAATCCGAGTGCTGGCGTTTACCGTAGGGTTCTCTGTCGCAAAGTACTTACCATTCAAAACCAAAAACATCTTTAATAAGAGAACGAAGTTCTCTTTGCATTGAATTAAAGAGAGAGGATTAAGTGTAGTCTTCTTCCTCTCAGAGTGTTGGGATGCTCACTGTAGTGGGGGTGGTCTCGATACTCGTCTTTTAATACGAGGACGCTACGTTCGCCACACCATTTTCATAACAAAAACTTTGAGATAAAGAATTGGGTACTACCCGTAGGGGTTACTATCCAAGGACTTATCTCGCCCCCTAAAAACAAATCCACAAATCAAATGTGACATCTTGCCTTGCCTGGCGAAAACCTAATATCTTTCAAAAAGGATATGTTACGCCCGTTCTACCGCAAATAGGTAACGCATAAGTCTCCTCACATGCGAGCAACAAAACACCTAAACTTCTAGAATGCGCACGATAGCATCATCCACAAAACATCAACAAACCATAGGCCGAACTATGGCTGCTCTGATTCTTTACTTCGCTCAAGTAAAGATACGTAGGCACAAGGGCCACAATCCTTGCCGAGCACATTCCCCCTATATCTGTAGTTCCCCGAACTACGTCAACTCTGACTTTCTCATACCTTTTGAGAATACGTAGGCCTAGGACTACGAAGTCCTACCGAGTCTGTTCTTTCTCTCTTTTCCCCCGTTACTCCTCTCTTTCCCCAATTTCTAACCCCTTCTCTCTATCTTTTAGAACACTTTTATATCATAATCTTTAAGCAAATAAATTGACACGTCGACAAATAAATGGTTCCCATCGAGTACGATGGATGCGAGGGGTGCTAATACCTTACCTTCACATAACCGGCTTCCGAACCCGTTCTTGGTTGCGAGACTATCTTATCCATTTCTTTCTTTAGGTTTTCTCGATATTTCCCTTTCCCCTCATGGGATAAATAAAGTTCGGTGGCGACTCTTCTGTCTATCTCTTTCGCCTCCCCGTCGTTGCACGATGCATTTTTTGAGTAGCGACACTTATCCACCAATAACATGGCAGTCACAACCTTTCATCAAAAATAAAAATAAAATGATGAGAAAATTCCGCTAATTCGAACACCATAAAAGACGACTTAGGCAAAAATCAAGGCATCCCAGTGGTTCGAAAGCTTCAAAAAATGGTCCAGGAAAAATTAGGGATAAAAATCAATCAAAAGAAGTCATCAAAATCCTCACAAAAACAAAAACAAAATAAGGAGACTATCATTTCAAGAAAATCTCATCTTGAATCTTCATCCTTACCATCACACTTTTGAACTGTCTTAAAAATAGAATGCGTGTGTCAATTAACTGAATGTAGGACAGGAGTTTATCAAGAAGAAGGGGTGGGTTAAAATTAAAATTTGAGCCTTATATCCTTTTGTTTCAAAAAACCATGTACCAGGCCACGTTACAACCCTTAAAAGACCTAATTGAGGCAGAGTTTATTTTGAAAGCATACTGCAACAAGGTTGTGTTAACCTGACTCCATAAGATCTTTGCTAATTGCTTGTATTGATCACATCATCTTTCATCTTGTGAATGGCTAAATCCACGTTATGTTCTGATCATTGACTCGTTCACGGTATATAACCATCATTTCAATAATGATTGATTTCAAAATTTTCATTTTCCATTACATTAAAAATACCATTTGTGACTAAACAATTTCATTTGCAAGTCAGTAATTAGCATCAAGGAATTCTGATAATACAGTCGTTTGAGGAACTTGATCAGGTGAAAGAAGTCCAGTCAGGGGAAAATCACTGAGAGAATCAGTCAATCTGAGCTAATCATCTCAAGAGTTGTTTAGTAAAAAAAGACATCCTTGTGGGACTCAGACAGAGGCAATCCATCTAAAATGACCAGTCAATCTAGTTCTCTAAAGGTCGACCAATCATAAGTCTACCAGCCCAAGATTAGTTAGTCAAGGGCAGATCACTTCAAAGTTCAGAATGTTAGAGCAAGCCACCTTATGGTTATGGAAAGCTGCTTCTAAACTCCTTTTAATGTGAATTACCTTCAAAGACCCATTGATTGGGGCAAGATGAGCCATAGAGGGCAACTCCTCTCCATGGTTTTAAGTTTCTTAAACAATTCTTGCAATGCATCAGCAGCTGTGAGTTTGAAATGAGTGTCGGGAAATCATGCTGAAAACTACCTTCCATCAAAATCACCTTACCCTCGACAAGAAACCATGTCGCAAAAGACTTTCTTTCATCCATTACCCACCCCTGGGTAAACTTTATAAACCTTTAAGTCATTGCATAAATCATTGTCATGTCAGGCATATCATCACATTCATCTGGCATATTCCCATAGCATGAAAATCAAACATCTGCAATAAAAGACCAATCCTTATTGGCACACATACATGCATTGATCAGTCATTATATTTCATGTGTCATTACATGCATGGTATACCCTAAAGTGTGGGGCATTCCACTAAATAACCATGACACTACATGCATTAATCAAATGCACATTGGAGATATTCAATCATAAGCATAACATGAAGCATGTCTCATCCATATATGAAGACAATGATTGTTACTACAGTCAACTACTATATGTCTGTCAGCAGAATCTCGACAGAAGATTCCTTGGCTAATCTTGGTAGAATATTTCCCAATTAAACCTCGGAAGAAGGTGTTTACCCACAGATTTTCGGTAGTAGATTCCTTGGCTAATCTCGACAGAAGATTCCCCAGTAAACCTCGACAAAAGGCATTTCCCCACAGAATCTCGCAGTAGATTCCCTAGTTGATCTCGGCAGAAGGTTTCCCAATAGGCCTCATCAGTAGGCATTTTCTCAACAAAACCTCGGCAGTAGGTATCTCCTAGTGAATCTCAACATTATATTCCCTAATGAGTTTTCATTTGAGTCTCCCCCAAGGAACCTCGACAGTAGTCTTCCCCAATGGAATTTCTTTAGAAGATTATTCTCGAAAAGCATGCAAGCAGTCAGAGTAGTTGATCATTTCTCTCCCTAGTGATTTCACCTTGCATTTCCATTCTCCAATAAAAGCCTCTTGCCAAGCCTCGTTTCATGTCATTTCATGAATGTCGACATTTACATATCATGATCATTCATATATCATGCACAAAAGTAAATTTATAAATCATGCATAGCCCGAAAAGTGTTTCGTGCTCAATTAGCATTAACGCAGGTATTGTTGCTAATCATATATCCTTTGACCTCTAAGGCGATCTTGTTTTTGGCACCCTTAAACCATCTTCCGATTTCCACAGGCATTTTGAAAGTCCACTTTAGTTGGCACCTACCAAAGACAAAATGTCTTCCCGTGAGAGTCAATTTCTCACTTCCCTATTCGATGAATTTCCGGATTGTTTCTTTTTTTCTTCTCTGATGTATTTCCAGATTGAGTCTTGTTATTTGATGTATTTCCAGATATTCCTTTGTCATTCTGATGCATTTCCATAATTCTTTTACTTTCTATGCGAGGTATTATCGGATGTGTTTATCTCTCTGATGTTTTTCTAGATTGAGTCATGCATTCTGATGTATTTATAGAATTCTTTTACTTTCTATGCAAGGTATTATCGGATGTGTTTATCTCTCTGATGTTTTTCTAGATTGAGTCATGTATTCTGATGTATTTACAGAATTCTTTTACTTTCTATCTGAGGTATTACTGAATGTGTTTATCTCTTTGATGTGTTTTCAGATTGAGTCTTGTATTCTGATGCATTTCCAGAATAGTCCTTTGTATTTTTGAGGCATTTCTAGAATCTGTTCTTTGTCATTTAAAGTCCAGTTGTTACTGGCACTCTGTTATTTAAAGTCTAGTGGTTGCTGGCATTCTGTTATTTAAAAGTCTAGTTGTTACTAACACTCTGTTATTTAAAGTCCAGTTGTTGCTGGCATTCTGTTATTTAAAGTCCAGTTGTTGATGACATTCTGTTATTTAAAGTCCAGTTGTTATTGGCATTGTGCTTTGAAGTCCAAAACCATCAGATACATTCTAAGAGTCGTCGGGTCATGTTTGAACCTGTTTGATAAAGTACATTGAATCTTCCCTAGTGTCTTTTCCTCAGCAATTTGTCATCCTCAGTGAGTCTCCACCCAATGTCTGTGACGTTCCCTGTGAATTACCGCTATCATTTGTCTCCACCATTCCCCGCAAGTCTATCCATCATCAATAAAAAAATCATCCTAAGGTTTGTCTCATACCTCATATCTTCCACTACAATCATATGAAGAGTATCCTTCTCCATATTCTCTGGTTGAAGATACTTAAATAGGGGGAACTATCATACCCGAATTTTGACCCTGAATCACCGAAGCAATACACTTATCATAACATTTGCTTCTTTCTGTATAACATGCATTTCATATCACACAATGCCCAAATAGTCAGAATAAATTTGTTGGATTTATAGACAGATCAATCAAATTGTTTCTCAACTGTCTTCCACCGCAATAACATGACGATTAACATCCTCATGACATCTGGTTGAAGATATTTAAATAGGGGCAACTGCCATACCCTCATTTTTACCCTAACATTCATTCATCCTACATTTGCATTAACATCATTTGATCATGGGACCCCAAGCATGGTGATTCATAAGTTTGAGTAAGGGGACTTCCCCTTTGATTGCGTTCTTAAAGGTTCTCCAAGGTCACTTGTGTGTCAATTGTCTTGATGCTTTGGTCTTATGCTTGTTGCCTTTGTATTTAGGGTTTGTTGCATTCTTATTGCATCATTGTATATTATTCATAACATCTAACCATTATGCATCCAAGCTATGAAAGTATGGTGCTATTGCAATTTCTTTGTGTTCAAGCATTAGGTTTGCAAGAATTGATCCAGATGTTCATTGATTCAATTCAGCTTTTTTGGGGTTAACCTAATGACTTTTTATTCAAAGACAAGTTCAAGTTTGCTTCATTAGCAATTCACCTCATTCATGGATTCTCTTCAAAAGCAAAGTTAAAAGCTTGATATTGGAATTATCACATGGTCAAGGCAAGATCACTTTGGTTCATGGTAGGTCTAATTCATCAAAGAGGTTTTAAAGGTTGATTTTGGATCCATTTTTGCTTAAGTAATAAGGAATTAGCAATTATATCCACTCACGGTCAAGACTATCTTATAAAGAATGATTTGGAATCAAGCATTAGTTCATTCATTTTCAACTTGGTTTAAATAAGAAGTAAAGAATGACCCAAAAGAGTTTTCATCTTCAACCTCAAGTATTGCCTTACACCACGTTCTCATCTTCAACCTCCTTGTTGCTGCTAATCAATTCAACTACAAACATACAACAATCCTCACACTCATAACAATAACATTTTAAAAGCAAAACACAATGCACAACTCAAAACAAAATCGCAACGAAACACAATAAGTTTGAATCAAGCAAAAGAAGAAGAACAAGAACGCAGTGAAGAATCTAGTACCTGAATCTCCTATCGCCGTGCAAATCACGCCATCGAGGGTTGGTTCATTTTTCATATGAATGCTCTTGAGTGGAAAGTTAAAGAAAACTGTTGGCGAATTCGAATTGAGCAAAGGAATACAAGTTTAAAAATGCAGTTATTGGTGTGGATTGAGAGCTTTGTTGCCGCCGACGTCGAGCTATGGTGCAGCGGAGAGGTGGTGTCGTCAGTGTCACATGTGAGAAAAAATAGTTTGAAATGTGCGAGGAAGTTTTCTTGTTTAACATTTGTTGTTGATTGTTCTCTTTTGAGTCCAAACCTTTTCTCATAGGTGCATTGGGCTAGGCCTTTGGATCTTCGTTACCAGCACCCCAGGGATCCACATCACACCTCCTTGCTTTTCCTTTCATGTTTTTGATTGTTGTTTCTAAATTTTGTTTATTTTTTTTAATATTATATTCATCTTAATTTTCTTCCAAATTTCTAATGTTTTTTTATCTTATTTTCTTATTTTATACTTTAAAATCATGTTTAAAATCTTGTTTGATTCATATTTTTATCATCTTTGTTTAATTTTGATTTTTACCTTTTGTGATCATTTGATTATTGAAATCTTGAACATCATTAAGTAATGATCCCTAGGTTCCTTGAACCTTCAACACTTCAAACATGTTAATGAATGATCATTGGATTATTCTTGACACTTTGAGGTATTGGTAGGTTACACTTGGTTGATCATACTTTGAATCTCTTGATGATAGATGAGCCCATTGTGTAAATTGAAATTGATTTCTAACTTCTCCTTCTTCATCTATTTTTTCATTGTGTTGAATGTTTTAGGAGAATAACTTTATGCTATTTCTCTAACATGTTTGAGCGCATAAATTCTTATTTATCGGCCTCATATAGGCGTGGCTTCTACATAAGTCCACTTACGAATGCTTAACATAGCGCTAAATTATCCCGCGATGCAATTAATCGATCATATCCTATCCTTTTCGTTTATGGGTTTTATCGATATTTCCCTTTCTCTATTTAGAAATAAATAAAGTTCAATGGTGATTCTGTTAAGTCCATCCTGCAATCATGCGATTATGCATCACGAGGTAGTTCTCATTTTTTGAGGTATGACAATCTCAAATATAGATGCTTCCTTTTGTATGGAGTAAAGTATACTCTAAACTCATGTGATGAGGAGTTTAACCACTCCAAACTTTATCTCTATATTTTCTCTTTTACTACCTCCTTGAGAGATGCATTATCATCATCAAAAAGAAGGAGAATATTGATATATGTGCTTGCAGGTATCAATTTGATGATCCTAACATCGGTGACCTCTTGATTCGTTGATGATGACAATATTTATGCTTGTTGAAGTCGGTGGTAATATCTTTCCAACTATTTGATGATGATAATTAACTTGAGTACATATCAAGACTGATCAAGTCCGAAATTCAAGGTTCCAGTGAAGTGCTTATATGATTGGTGTATATAACAAAGGAACTTGAAATACTCATAGTTTTGAAAGAGAGGAAGTGTAAAGGCTCGCCTGGTCGTATCTGTTTGAGTGGCCAGAGTTTTGTGAAAGTAAGAGAGTAACCCCTAATATACACTACAACATAATTGACTTTTAGCAGCGCATACAAAGACAACGCTTTTTAAAAAAACGCTGCTAAAGAGTCATTAAAAAAGAAGAAAAAAAATTGCCTACCAAAGACAGCGCTTTTTGATAAGCGCTGCTAAAAAAGCGCTGCTACAGTGTAATAAAGAAAAAGAAAAAAAACAGCATACCTACGACAGCGCTTTTAGGAAAAGCGCTGCTAAAGGGTTGCTAAAGGCATGGGCTAAGACAACGCTTTTCTAAAGCGCTGCTGTAGGGTGTGCCAAAGAAAGCGCTTTTCTAAAGCGCTGTTGTAGGTGTGTGCCAAAGAAAGCGCTTTCCATGTAAAGCGCTGCTATATCCATGGGCTAAGACAATGCTTTTGAAGCGCCGTTGTAGGTATTAAAAAGTGCTTCCATAGGTGTTATTATTATTAAAATAAATTATCACAGAATTTTAAAGAAAGCGCTTTACTTTTGAAGCGCTACTATATGGTTTAGAAAAGAAAGCGCTTTGAGAAGCGCTGCTGTAGGTATTAAAAAGCACTGCCATAGGTGTTATTATAATTAAATTAAAATATCACAGAATTTTTTAAAGAATTATAACACATTGCTAGCTCGCGCATTCTTCATTCTTTCTTTCTCTTCTCTGTGAACCAGAACCCTATTCACCACGACCGACCGTCGCCCTCCTCCGTCCAACTGTCGTTCCTCCGTCGCTCACCTCCGTTCAGCCTATGTTGCATATCTTCTTCATTTGAATGTCCGTTTTGGACAGCCTCTGTAGCGCATTTCCTCCATTATTACGGTATTTGAAGTTTTTCATTTTTCACTTTTCTGGATTATTGTCTTAGTATTTCATTTTTCTGGATTATATGATGTTAGTGTTACTTCTTTTCTGAGTTATTGACTTGTTTTTGTTGATACCGTTGATGAGAACTACTCTTTTGATATTGGCTTGAGTTTTGTATACAAGGTGTTTGTTGAAATGCCACAATGAATTTACTTATGTTAACTTTCATTATATCTAGCCGTATACAAGGTGTTTGTTGAAATGCCACACCTTATATGAGTTCTTTTTACTAATAATTTTTATTATTGTTGCCTACAAATCTTATTTGAAATTGGCATTATGATAAATTAGATATATGTATGTAAATCTTTCTGTGATGATGATGATGATGAAAAACAGCTAGGATTGTATTTATGATTATAAAGAATGTGTTTACAAATTACAACATTTTTTTTCTTCCAAAACATGAAGAAAATTTTGAAAGTAAATTACATATTAGTATTAAGAATTATTTATATCTATTTATTTGATCAATTGTGTCGAATTTTAGATTTATAATATGAATTATAAACATATAGCCTTATAAGTTGATATTGACTGATTGCGGTTGACTAACATTGTTAATTTTTTTGCTTACATCAATTTTGTCTTACATTCAAGTATAAAATTCATATAGTATACGTAAATTATTAATATGATTAATGAGTGTGTCTCTTCTAATTTAAATTTGTTGTTATAAGAAAAGTTGACACACAAGTTTATTCAAATAACAAAATTATATCCGATAATGGTATTGAAGCTTTAATTTTTATTATTGAAGCTTCACACTATTTGTGATTCAGATGAAAGCTTTAAGTTTCTGTTAATCTTGAAGTGAATATAATTTTTGTTTGTTATGATCATTTATTGAAGTGAAAATAATTACTTATTGACTCGTTCTTGTAGATCAAGATTTTGTTCGGCTTCTTGCTGTTGAGGGTTGTGCAGCTCTTGGAAAATTGTTGGAGCCTCAAGATTGTGTGGCACATATTCTTCCTGTTATAGTCAATTTTTTCAGGTATATTGAGTATTAATAATATTATGTGGGAAGATTTGCATTTTGTACCGTCTTGCTAATTTAGTAACATTTAATTTACCAAAATAGTATAAATTAATATGTTAGTAAAAATTGTATAAAATTTTAGATAAATATAAACTCAAGTTATATAAAATTTTAGATATTTTTAGATAAATATAAAATTATATAAAATTTTAAATAACTAATATGTTAGTAAAAATTGTAAAAATTGTATATGAGTTCATATTAATTGCGAATTAATTAATTTTATTGCAAGAATTATTTAATGTTGATGATGTTATTAATTTTTTCTGTTATAGGGGTTACCTGTGAAGAGCAAGGTTGTGATCGTTTTCAAGCATCCTACTGTGTAGCTTTCTTAGGAGTTATTGATTTCTTTACAGGTATTCTCTGTATATTTGTTTAACTTTCTTAGTTTAGTTTAGACTACTCAATTAGTATGGATAAAAAATGGATGTCTTCCAATCGATTGTCTAAAGAGTACGAGAGTGGGGTATCGAAATTCGTAAAGTTTACTGTTGAACACGCCAAAGACCCCAGTAGGATCACATGTCCTTGCTTAGGTTGCTGTTATGGGCGTCGAATTGACGTCGTTCAGTTGGAATCTCATTTAATGAGACATGGAATTGATCGAAGTTATACATGTTGGACATTACATGGTGAGATAAGTAACGAGAATGTCGAACCCAGGGATAATACGACCTATGCTTCAAAGGACAATGACAGAGATAAATATGATTGTGATCGAGTCGAAGAGATTGCAGAAGCACTTGAAGAAGATCTTCAAGATTGTCCCAAGATGTTTGAGAGGTTGGTAAGCGATGCAAAGAAACCGTTGTATAAAGGTTGCACTACTTTCACAAGATTGTTTGCGGTATTAAAGTTGTACAACTTAAAGGCGGGTAATGGATGGTCGGATAAAAGTTTCACATAGTTGTTAGCCCTACTTCAAGAGATGCTTCCGGAGGATAATGTTCTTCCCAGTCGAACCTATGAAGCTAAAAAAATGTTATGCTCTATTGGCATAAGCTATGATAAGATACATGCTTGTCCAAATGATTGCATTTTGTTTCGAAATGAATATGCATCATTAAACGAGTGTCCTAAATGCGGTGTATCTCAGTATAAGAAAAAGTTGTCACCAGCAAAAATTTTATGGTATTTTCCTATAATTCTAAGATTTAGACGCATGTTTCATAGTGAAACAGATGCAAAACGCCTGACTTGGCATGCAGATGATAGAATTATAGATGGGAAGTATCGACATCCGGCAGATTCACCACAGTGGATGAAAATTGATAATGATTATCCTGAGTTTGGAGAAGAAGCTAGAAACCTTCACTTGGCATTATCGACTGATGGAATGAATCCGCACGGTCTGCAGAGTATCTCACATTCCACCTGGCCTGTAATTATTATGATTTATAACCTACCTCCATGGCTATGTATGAAGCGTAAGTACATGATGTTATCTATGTTAATTTTTGGCCCTAAATAATTAGGGAATGACATAGACGTATACCTGACACCTTTAATCGAAGACTTAAAGAGTTTGTGGGAGAACAGTGTGGAGGCTGTTAGAACACAGATTGGTTCTTAATAATATCTCTATGTTTTGATGATAACTATTATGAAATTTTGTAATTAAGAATTATATACTCTAAAATTTGCTTGAGAGTGTTTGTTGCAGATATTAAAATAATTATCACTCCAGAAGCAAATCAGAACTGAACATAAGAAATATGCTAGACTCTGAAGCATCAGATGCATCCATTAGAAGATTCTGAATGCTGCCAACAGAAGATCCTGAGCGCTGTCTCCAGAAGGATCTGAAGCAGAAGCTCCAGAAGGATCTGAAGCAAAAGCTCCAGAAGGATCTGAAGCAAAAGCTCTAGAAGAATCTGAAGCAAGTCAGAAGCATCTGAATCAAAGAAGAATTCTGTATGAAGAGTTTTCAAAGCATAGTTACTACAGAAGATTCTGAAAGTACTAAAGCTTCCAGTACTGAGGATCTGACTCAAATATGCTCTGAACTTACACACGCTAAAAGCACACCTGCTGCAAAGACTCTGATTCAGCAAAGCTCTGATCAACATCAGAAGGCTCTGATCAAATTAGACTCTGATGAATCTTGCTGAAAATTGAAGAAGAAGAATTCAAAGATTATGTCCGTTGGAATAATTCAAACGACTCTTTCCTTATTTATGCTAGACACAAGAACACAGACAAAAAGGATTTCTCTGTGCTTTCTTCTTCTAGGAAAGGTCACTTGATGTGAAGACAAAAAGGCTCAGACCTTTTGGACACTCTTCTCAACGTGAAGTTCTCTTGGATCAAGCTGCCTATAAAAGCAAGTCTTCACCCATCTTCTTCAGTTGACGTTTTATCTGAAAGAAATCAATATCCAACGCTCTCATACAATTCACATTCTTTCTAAGAATTAATTTCTTTGTTCTTAATACTAAGTGAAATATCACAGTTGTGATAAAGCTTTTTAGAAGCAATTTAAACACTTGTATTTGTTATTACATTTGATTGTAAGAAACCTTAAGAAGATCCAGTTAGGATCAGTAGTTCTTGAGAAGACTTTGAACAGTTGTTCTTAGTGCTTACTATTGTAATCAGTTGATTAAATAGTGGATTAAGTCCTTGTTTGAGAAAGGCAAATCACTCTAGGAAGGGTGGACTGGAGTAGTTGAATTCAACGAACTAGGATAAAAATACTTGAGTTTTATTTCTAAGTTTTTATCTTCATACTTATTCAACCCCCCCCCTTCTAAGTATTTTCTCACCTTCAGTTGGCATCAGAGCTCCGGTTCTGTGTGTGCTACCACTTCACAGTGACAGTAAAGATCTAGTGAGAAAAACTTTGATATATATTTGGTTGTTACTATGGCTGATAATACAATATCTAACATTAACAACAAATATGAATAAAGGGACAGAATCAACACCAAACCCCCTATGTTTGATGGGGATAAATTTGATTATTGGAAAGACAAGATTGAAAGTTTTTTCCTTGGATATGATGTTGATTGTTGGGATCTGGTCATAGATGGATATGTTCATCCCACTGATGGGAATGGCAAGAAAGTAGACAGAAAATCTATGACAGATGCTCAGAAGAAGGAATTTAGAAATCACCACAAGGCCAGAACAATATTGTTAAATGCAATATCTCACACTGAGTATGAAAAAATTACAAATAGGGAAACTGCATTTGACATGTTTGAGTCCTTAAAGATGACTCATGAGGGAAACTCTCAAGTCAAGGAAACAAAGGCTCTGGCTCTGATTCAGAAGTATGAAGCCTTCAAGATGGAAGACTCTGAATCTGTTGAAGCTATGTTCTCCATATTTCAAATACTTACAGCTGGACTAAAGGTTCTGCATAAAGGATACTCTACTGCTGATCATGTGAAAAAGATCATCAGAAGCTTACCTACCAGATGGAGACCTATGGTGACTGCGCTGAAAATGGCTAAAGATCTGAACAAGATCTCCTTGGAGGAACTAATCAGTTCACTAAGAAGTCATGAAATTGAACTTGAGGAAGATGAACCTCAAAAGAAAGGTAAATCAATTGCTTTAAAATCTAATAAATCTGCTAAAGCATTGCAGGTAATAGAGGAAATCTCTGAAGAATCCTCATCTGAAGATGAAGATGAACTATCCATGTTGTCTAGAAGAATAAACAAACTCTGGAAGCATAAAGGAAAGAAGTTCAGAAACTTCAGGAAACCTGACCAAAGAAAAGAATCTTCTGGACACAGAAGATCTGGCAAAAAGGAGGTTGTATGTTATGAATGTAAAGAACCTGGACATTACAAAAATGAATGTCCAAAGGTGCTGAAAGACAAGCCTAAAAGAAAATATGATAAGAAGAAAAAGGTTCTAATGGCCACCTAGGATGATTCAGATACATCTGAATCTGAATCTGAGTCAGAAGAGGAATGTGCCAATGTAGCTTTGATGGCAGACATAGAAGATCAGGAGGAAGGAACTTCAGGATCTGAATCTGACTCTGACGCAGAAGAGGTAATGGCTAAACTCACTAAAGAAGAACTTATCAAAGTGTTATCAGAAGTTCTGAAGAGCTATAATAATATTAAGCTCAAATACAAGAAGCGTCAAAGCAATCTTGTATCTGAGAATAATATTCTCAAATCAGAAGTAGCTGAGCTAAATGAAAAGAACTTAAAATTGAAAAATGATTCTGAATTAGCTCAACAAAACTCTGATTCTGAAACTGAATCTGAATGCAAAAATATTTTGGAAAAATATGATTACAACTTTCAGAAGTTTCTTGCTAAAAGCATAGACAGAAGCAAAATGGCTTCTATGATATAAATCTTCTTCTTGAAAGGAATTAAATCCAAAACCTGTTGATAAAATTATCATCAAGAAAACTCCTTTATATTCCCACTTTAAATTTGGTCACTTGAATGATATTGAACAAACACGTTCTGAAAAGAATATTCATGTGTTTAAATCTAAGGCTAGTCAGAATAAACCTTATGTTGAAAAACAGAAGTTTAGACAAACCTTCAGAACAACTAACCCTAAAGGACCCAAGAAGATCTGGGTACCTAAGAGTAAAATAATTCATGTTGCAGATGTTCTTAGCAGCAAGGTCAGGACGCCAATCATGGTACCTGAACTCTGGATGCTCACGACACATGACAGGAGAAAGGTCTATGTTCCAAAGTCTGGAGCTTAGATCTGGAGGTGATGTGAAGTTTGGAGGGAATCAGAAGGGCAAGATCATTGGATCTGGCACTATTGGAAATGGTAAACTTCCCTCTATTACTAATGTTTTACTTGTAGAAGGATTAAAGCATAACTTATTGTCCATAAGTCAATTAAGTGACAATGGTTATGATATTACCTTTAATAAAAAATGTTGTAAAGCTATTAGTCAAAAAGATGGCTCTATTCTATTTAGTGGAAAGAGGAAAAACAACATTTATAAAATAAATCTTTCAGAACTTAAGGTTCAGAATGTTAAATTCCTCTTGTCTGTTAATGAAGAGCAATGGGTCTGGCACAGAAGATTGGGGCATATTAATATGAGACGTATATCTCAGATTAATAAACTTAATCTTGTCAGAGGACTTCCTAATCTGAAGTTCACCTCAGATGCTCTTTGTGAAGCATGTCAAAAAGGGAAGTTTTCAAAATCATCTTTTAAATCAAAAAATGTTGTTTCTACCTCCAGACCACTAGAATTACTTCATATTGATCTGTTTGGACCAGTGAAAATTGCATCCATCAGAGGCAAGAAGTATGGATTAGTCATTATTGATGACTATAGTAGATGGACATGGGTAAAGTTCTTAAAACACAAGGATGATTCACATTCTGTGTTCTTTGACTTCTGTAAACAAGTCCAGAATGAAAAAGATTTCAAAATTATAAAAGTCAGAAGTGATCATGGTGGTGAATTTGAAAACAAATCTTTTGAAAAATATTTTTAATGAAAATGGCATTGCTCATGATTTTTCCTGTCCTAGAACTCCACAACAAAATGGAGTTGTAGAGAGGAAAAATAGAACTCTGCAAGTGTCGCTTGCGCGAAAATAAGGTGCCGGCAAAACAGAAGAGTCGCCACCTTTCGTTATTTATCCCTCAGAGCGGGAAAGGAAACGATCGGAAAAACCTGACGAAAAAGGGTAAGACAAGGTCATCGCAACCATTGTCTGGGTTCGGGAGTCGGTTACGCAAGGGGAAGGTATTAGCACCCCTCACGTCCGTCGTACTCGACGGGATCCTCGCTTGTTTGCTTACTTGGACGGGTTGGTTATAATCTATCTACCTATCAAGGCTGGCTGAAAAAGAAAAGAAAATGACTCGGCAAAGCATCGCGCTTTATGCCTACGTATTCCCGTCTGGAACGAGAAATCAGAGTCAACGTAGTTCGGCTAACTACGGGGAAAAGGTGGGGAAGGTTGCTCGCTAGGACGTCGCATCCTATGCCTACGTACTTTCAGCTGGTATGAAAGATCAGAGCAAACATAGTTCGGGAAACTACGGGTTATCTCCTAAAAGAAGTGTTTTTTTATTGATGATTGCGATTTCAACCGCACTAGAGACTATGAACTGAGAGTGAATGCGTCGCATGTCACCCAAAGGGTACCATACTAAACATCCAGACTGTGGAAAAGAAGCTCTCCCACAATCCTTTCTCAGATAGCTTAAGGCTCGTAACGTACGAAAGAAATCATTCATGATTACTGTATCTTAAACTGCTTCGAGATGAGAAGAGAACAGGCCCAACTAGGAGGGAGACTATCAAGTCCTACTGTTATCATGCCATGGATTCATCCTATGGTTGAAGTTTGAACAGGGAACTCCTAGATGTTGTCATGCATAGGTTTCAACCTAAAAGTCTATCATCAAATCCTCATCAGAGGAAATGAGAGTCCTAAGGGATCATGTCAATGATACACCAAAACAGACGAAAGCATCAGCTTTAACAGTAAAATGCATGCAATGCAAGTGAGGGAGGAAATGTGTGTGGGGCTTCAGCCTCCACAAGCTCGTCTCGACCTCGAGCCAGTCATGAAATAACAGTAATCATACTGAAATAAACAACATGCTATCAAGCAAAAACAGTAAACTGTAATCATACAGACAGAAAATGAAATCATGCTATCAAGCAAAATAAACACATGGGCAAGGGAGCTGGGCTCTACCGAATACCCGCAAGCAAAGCCAAGCAATAACAATACAATTAGATGCACTCATGCTCTTAGACTGAACTTATTCTAAATGGGCTTAGTCTAATGCAGCAGACAAATCAGACAAAACACACAATACATCAAAGAAAACAGAAGAAAGCCTCAGCTCCTCCAGCAGCAACCCAGTCTTCAGACTTCAGAGATCACTTGCTTCCCAGGTATCAACCCTACAACATGAGTATCAACTCATCTTCTCCCTTGAGCTTCAGCTCCTTTGATCAGCTCTACCTCCAGGCTTCACTATCTTCAGGGATCTTCAGGCATCAACAAAGTCTTCAGACTTCAACAATCTTCAAGGAATCATCCTCTTCAAAGCTTCAGCTTCTATCTTCAATGGCTCAAATGCTCCAGCAAACAAGATTCAGTCAACAAGATGAGTGGGGGATGTTACAGTACTCACTGACTTCCAAAGGATGCCATTGAGAACTTAACATCAAAGGAAAGGCTCTCTCAAAGTTCTACCTTATAGGGCAAGGTCACTAATCCCTCCAAAGGAGAGAGGTGAATACCCTTAAGGGACTCTATGTCACAGAGAAGGAAGGAGGTGAACAAGACACTCCTTGTTTATTGAACAAAGTATTCTATCTAGGGCTCTACTTAACCTAGGTCCTATTAAACAAAACAAAAAGCTAGACTAAGCTCCTCTGCAAGGTCTTCAAAGCTTCAAGGATGATTCACAAGCTCTTCAAAAGGTCTTCACATGATGCCCAAGCTCCTCAAGCCAACAACAACTCCAAAGCAAGGCAAAACAGAACTAAACTAGCCCTAAAGGCCACACAAACAATCATTCAATTCAAAAATCAATGAAAAATACTAAAATACCATACAAATTCCTAATATAAATTCTAGAGGATCCTACTTAACTACCCTTAGGTCCCATATATTCCCCATACACTAATTTGGCCTAAAAACCTCAAAAATAAAATGTTGAAGTTCAAGTACACAACCTAAAACCCTAATTAGAGCACCTAAATGTCTAACTCTCAAACTACATCAAATTTAATTTCTAAAATCAAGAGATAAATCCTACATGAAACTAGGGTTCAATATCTAATCACACAAAAAAGAATGAATTAAAAAACCTAAGGGAAGGTCCTAAAACAATTCTTGCAAGATAAGGTACAAACTAAAAGAAATAAAATACCCTATTTAAAAGAAAATACCACCATTAATTCCACATTAAAAATAAAATTTCATTTTTATTTTTATATTTTTCTACACAAAATTATCTAAACCTAGAAAAAAGAATGAGTAAAAAATCATCATTTATCAATTTTTAATGGATTTTATAAGATGGCTAAAATATTAAAAGAAATAAAAATAATATAAAAGGGGGGGGGGGTGGCAATAGAAGGAAAGGATAGTTGATTTCAATTGGGCTGAATCAAGGGGGGGTGCGCGTAGCATATTGGACCCAGGATCAGTCACTAAACCAAACGCAGCGTTTGGCTAAGTGATACGCTGCGTTTCGCCAGTTCAGAATTCCCTCCACTTTGAATTCAAACCATGGCCGTTGGATTATGAGAATAAGTCAAGAATCTGGACCCATCTGACGGCTGGAGTTCATCTTCTCCACACAAACCCTAGGGTTTTCAGAAAACCCTAATTTCGAACCAGAACTTCCACTCGATCGTTCTCACTGATGGCTGGGTGAAATCAAGAGATTCCAAAAGCAATCTTGCTCTACCAATTACCCTGAACACAATGATATCAATATTTGGCCATGAAACCTCCTGAATCGCTCTAACAGAAAGCACGAAGGTTGGGGTTCCACCATGATTCTCTGCTATCAACCTTAACCAAACTTCAATCTAATGATCTAAATCTGTTCCACATGTTACCCTAGCCATTCTAAACCACCTCATATCCATTAATACACATTAACCCGCATGCTATCAATCTTGCAAAAAATGGTACCCTGCCACGAAACCTCATGGATCCTTCCCTAATTCTCAGAAAACATTCCTCTAACCTAGCATGTTGATCTTACACCTAAGATTCTAACAGAATGCTCATAATTAAGGACTTCTAGATCAAGATACCAACCTGCTAAGCTTCAATGGTGAGGGGTGTTAGGACTTGATTCAGCACTTGAAACCTTCTCTAAATCTTCCTCCAATAATGGACACCTTTCTGTTTGCAAGAGTTGAGGTGGATGAAGCTTGTGGAAGAAGGAATTGCACCTTACTTGATCTTGAAGAAATCCAACAATGGCACTTTCTCTCTCACTCTCTCCACTAAACTCAGCAACTTTTCACCAACCCTTTCCTCCTTGTGATTCACCTTTTTTATAATGATGGATGGAAACAACTAGATCATTCTAGAATCATCTAGAAAAGTCTAGGAATCTCATGTGATGATAACTTGGAAATCTCATGCATCATGCCTTAAACCTTGCAAAATTGGTGTGAAATTCTCCTTATGTGAGATATTGAGAAGGAATGAGTGAAAATCATGCCTTTCCTTGCCTTGTGCTATGATTTCCAAAGGTGCCTTAATATGCAAGTTTCAATTTTCCAAAGCATGTCCCATTTTAAAGCCTCAAATCAAAATTCTATTTAAACCAATGTTCTCAAAATGATGTTTCCAATCAAAATGATATATTGGATGACCTATTTTGGATTCCTAGATCTTCCAAACCAATTTTCAAATTCAACTTTTCAAACTTATATGCCATTTTTAGTTCATTTTTGACCAATCATGCAACTTCATGCTATGAGCTTTTCCAACAATTTGTGACCTTCTTTCTAGACTTAAAATCACATTTTGAACAACTTTCATGTTTTGAGTTTTTCCATTTGAGGCTTGGAAATAGGAGTTTTAGGCATTGGCTAAAATGACCTATAACTGACAAATGACCAAAATACCCCTGTCTTGTTCAAACCATAAGTTGAGTTCCACAAATCCTATCAAGGACTTCTACCACTCAAATTAAATCTAAGAAGATGCCCTCCAACATTCATGTTGACCAAGAAATCATAGGAATCATCCTACTAGGGCAAAAGTTGTCTGCAAGTTGGGTGACTTTCAAGGACCCAGATTCACACACCTCAGCTGACCTGTAATTTGTCAAAACCATAACTTGAGCTCTGTAACTCCTATCAAGGACTTCCACCACTCAAATTAAAGCTAAGAACAAGCTCTATAACATTCATGTTATGGGGAAGATGAGATATCAATCACATCTAGAGCTAAAACTGCCTGGAATATAGAGATCAAACTAGGGTTTTTTCACTGACAATCCTTGGAGACCCTAACTTGAAACTTCTCAAACTCCTCAATCATGATGAGTTGGTCTAGGAATCATTTTTATAACATCTTTATGCATCATTCCATGATCTCATGGCCCTTGGGTTAGGTCTCAACCTTCTCCAAATCTTCAGCTGATCTAGGGTTGACTCAGTCAAAACCCTAATTCTATCATTCATGGTTGAATCTTCTGAACTCTTGCACAATGACTTCTCTGGGCTTCCTGATGGCTTTCAAGACATCTCATACACTTTCTTAAAACCTCTAGTTCATTCTCAAAGCCTCAGAATCATCTGAGGAGCACCCACAACTCTCAAGCTATGAAGCACACAACCCTGGTTTCAATCCACTTCCTCTGAGGATCTCTTGAAGTTTCTGATGAAGGTATCAACTCTCAAACACTAGATGGATAAATAATTGTTGGTCAAATTTTGGGGTGCAACAGCTGCCCCTATTCAAACGGCTTGAACCTGACTGGGTGAGGAGCGAACGGCTCTCAACCAATCACGGTGCGAGACGATTGAATACCGGTAAACCCGAAAATTTGCCAACTGCACGAGCACACGATGCTCTGCGGGGAACAGCATCTTCGAAAACTGGAACACTAGCTGTACAGCAACTAGCTGGAGAAATATCGGTCTGACATCACCGTCGGTTATCCACGTCAACTTCTTCTGATATTGCCTTCGGACAACCAAACACCCAACATCGCCGCTGGAAGATTAAATCACCTGACATCGCCGTCAAGAACAACCATAACTCGGGGAAACAAGCGTCCAACATCGCCGCCGGAGACCTAAACCTGAATCCAAAATACCCAACATCGCCGCTGGAGAAACTACAAAAATGAACAAAATACCCCGCATCGCCGCTGGAGAAACTAGAAGGATCTGCATCACCTAACATCGCCGTCAGAAGACTGGATCACTTTGACCTGCCCAACATCGCCGCTGGAAAACTGAATCTGACTTCGCCGTCGGAAACAAACATCCTCTTAGAGACACTCGACATCGTCATCGTACAAACATCATCTTTACTGGGGATTTAAAGAGTCTGACCTCGCCATCAAACAAACATAATTTGACCTCGCCGTCGAATCTAAACGTTCAACCTCGCCGTCAAACAAACATCCAACCTCGCCGCCGGACAAATGATGATCTGACCTCGCCGTCAAATCCAAACGTTCAACCTCGCCGTCGAACAAACATCCAACCTCGCCGCTGGACAAATGATGATCTGACCTCGCCGTCAAACCTAAACGTTCAACCTCGCCGTCGAACAAACATCCAACCTCGCCGCCGGACGAATGATGATCTGACCTCGCCGCCAAATCCAAACGTTCAACCTCGCCGTCGAACAAGCATCCAACCTCGCCGCTGAACAAATGATGATCTGACCTCGCCGTCAAACCTAAACGTTCAACCTCGCCGTCGAACAAGCATCCAACCTCGCCGCTGGACAAAATGCAACACTGAACAACTCTGACCTGGGGTTCACCCCTGGTAAATGGAACAAAAAGTACACTTGCGTATTTGAAACTACTCCGCTGGGAATGGGAGACTTAACCGAGCACACTCTGATCTGGGGTTCACCCTCAGAACCATAACGAACATCGGAATACTGCTGCACACTGCCTGCCGTAGAACTTCATCATTAAAGATATATGAAACCCTGGCCCCTGGCCACTCCAGATCCGCTGGAAAAAATATTCAAGTACTTCTGAATATGAATGAAACCCTGGCCCCTGGCCACTCCAGATCCGCTGGAGAATCTTCAAGTTCTTCTGAAAATAGATGAAACCCTGGCCCCTGGCCACTCCAGATCCGCTGGAGAATCTTCAAGTTCTTCTGAAGATAGATGAAACCCTGGCCCGTCGGCGATTCCAGCTTCAGCTAGAAAAGATCTTCAAGTACTTCTGAAGATAAACATCCTTGACCTTCAAGGATGTAAACTTTGCCCGTCGACAACTCTGCAGGAGGTATCTTCGACTTCAGTCTAAAGAAATGATCCTTGGCCTTCAAGGATACATGAATCTGCCTTCAGGCAACTCCACCTCTGCTATAGAGCATCCGAGACTTCAGTCAGGGATATACTTCGGCCTTTAGTCCGAAAAATGAATCCTAGGTCATTCATGACCTTGGGGATAACCTTGCCTTCAGGCACCTTCGCTTCAGCTTAGGAAATCTGTGACTTCAGTCAAAGAAATAGTATCCTGAGCCATTCATGACTCTACGGGGATTCAAACATTTTACCTTCAGGCAAAAACTCCGCTTCAGCCGGAGAAACATCTTCGACTTCAGTCAGAAGAAACACTATTCACTTGATCGCAATCAATCATCTTCTCAGGACAACTGACTTGGTCTTCAGACCAACACGGATCATCTTGAATACAAAGTTTGGAACCTGGTCTTCAGCCACCCGTTGATTCATCGACAAGGACATCTGAGCACACAGGAACCTTCTGATACCACCTTCAGGCGCTTATGAAGTCAATCTTCAAATTAGACATCACTGATGGAGCAGACACATCACGCTGCTAAGGACTTCAAGAATCATCTTGAACAAACAAATCCGTCAGGCACCTTCAAGAATCATCTTGTACTGATAACCATTCTGGAGATTTTATTCTGCTGGGTGTTCCAGGAATCTTCCTGGGCAACTCTTGCTAGGGACGCTATTGGGGAGCTCACGAATCATCCTGAGCAAACCATTCGGGAACCTGTACTGAGGTCTTAAGAATCATCTTAAGCAAACGGCCCTGCTGAGGAGTTCAAGGGTCGTTTTGAACTGAAGACTTCGCTGGGGATCTCAAAAACCATCTTGAGCGAGCGACTGTGGGGATTACACCGGGGTCTTAAGAATCATCCTAAGAAAGTGACCTCGTTGGAGAGAAAGTCAGGAACCGTCCTGAGCAACTGGTCTTTCGGTTGAAACACCTGTAAGGCAAGAATAACAATGACCTAGATCATGCTCATGATGTGTATGCTTCTGCGCCATGCTCCACACGGTGGAAATGCTATGCGTTTATGCTAAATGCTGTGCAGTCATGCACTATGTCATGCAATCATGCACAATGCTATGTACTCATGCAATATGATGCGATCCCGTCAGCAAACTGAATGCTGGGGGGAGGAAACCCTTTTGTCAAGAAGACAAGAACTACTCAGGTAGAGGAATCATCCTGCTGAGGAGAACGTGGGCACGCCAATATCAATCGGACTCTGTCTGGGGAATTGATCTTCGGTCGACTGCTGTAGGGAAAACAACTTCAGCTGACTGCTGCAGGGGACGAAGCTCTACGAGAACCCGAACCTGCTGAAGGAAAGCGATGCCAATCGCGGGAGTAAACTGCGTGGCCGTCTCGGCTAACTCTTCTGGGGATGATCACTCTGTGGGGAAACAACTTCAGCTGCTCCACACTCCGCTGGGGAAAGACCAATCATGATCTGATCATCTTCCAAGGATTCGGCTCTCTTGGACATCTGCAAACTCGGATGAGGAAGGAGAAGTCATTCTGCTTCGCCAAAGGGAGTACGACTCTGGGAGATACAGCATCAGCTGTTCAACATCTGCTAGGGAAAATCCACTCATGGTCCCAACTGCTTCCAAGGATTCTGCTTTTCTGCGGACTCAGCCGGGGAGAGAAATCATTCTACTTCACGGGAGAGTACGACTCTGGTGCGGAATTTCAATTTCGTCGGGGAAGAAAGAATCATCTGACTTCGGGGGAGAGTACAACTCTGCAGGGGAATACGACATCAGCCGTTCCAACACTCTGCTGGGGAAGAGGGAATCATCCAGCTTCAGGAGAGAACATAACTCTGGTAGGGAATCTCAATTCCGCTGGAGACTTTTACTGGGGAAACACGAGCTTCGGCACCAGAACACTTCTATGAAATCTGCACTTGTGACCCAGTGCTGGGGAAGACATCATTCTTTGGGGTTTGACTCAGCTGATGAGGTGACGTTCCTTCAGGATGCGTCGGCTTGGGGAAAAGAATCATCTCTGCGTGGGGAGACATATCAATGCTCACTATTCTGATCCTGATTCTACGGAGGAGAGACTACTGAACTCTGCTGGAGAAGGAGGGCTCGCCCTGCTTCGGGGATGCGCCCGACACATCTTCTGGAAGGCGCTATACCTGCAACAACACAAACAAACAGGACAAGATTCCCTCCTCAAAGGGTCCTATCCAGGTTATTATCTCGTGACAATATTCAGTTAATCAATTGTTTCAACAATCAATGGGCCTAGGCCCGCAAGTTTATGTATGCGCATTTTATCAAAAAAAAATCGGCGTTTTCATTCGTAAACAAAACAGATAAATGCTAAACAGACAAGTAGAATTGCCGAATAATGTGCATTTTATTGATGATGAACCCCTGAATGGGCAAAAATGTTTTACAACAGAGGCAAACTCCTGGAATGAGGAAGCCGCACAATAAAAGAAAACATAAATATACATCAGTATATACAAATGTTGGCAATCGAGGCGTAGACGAACACCATGAGTTGATCCCTCTAAGACCCACTCGACTTTGATACCTCTCCGACGCTTCAGCTTTGGAAGAGATTGATTCAGATAAACGGCCCTCAGGTCTTCCGAACCACTAAACAATGAAAGTCCATACGCGGAACGCAGTCATTTGCTTATTCAAATCCCTAACTTTTGCGTGAACCGCCCTTTCGGGTTTTCAGTTCACCGGGATACCCTTTTTTGCCGAAGCCGCCCAGTGCAGGTTTTCGACTTCGCGGGTGTACATTTTTTCAATATATCCCTAATTTTTGCCCGAACCTTTTATTCTGTTTTTGGTTCGCCGGGATGCCCCTTTTTTGCCTGGACCCTTTCTTTTTTTTTGTCCAGCGGGTCTCTTTCAAGCAAAGTATTTTTTAACTGCGTCCGCGTTCACCGGGGATGCAAAATCTTCACCATCCATCGTGGATAACAACAAAGCTCCTCCTGAGAAGACCTTGCTGACGACATACGGCCCTTCGTAATTCGGAGTCCACTTGCCCCGGTGATCGGAGTGTGGCGGAAGAATCTTCTTCAGGACGAGATCACCCGTCTGAAAGCATCTGGGACGCACCTTCTTATCATAAGCTTTCTTCATTCGGCTTTGGTACAGACGACCAAATGCGATCGATGCTAACCTCTTCTCGTCCATCAGGCTGAGTTGGTTCAAGCGATTCGTAATCCATTCTGCCTCGTCGAGTTTTACATCAACCAAAACTCGCAAAGAGGGAATCTCCACTTCTAACGGTAGGACAGCTTCCATACCGTACACCAAGGAGAAAGGAGTTGCCCCGGTCGACGTACGCACCGTCGTACGATAACCGTGCAAGGCAAACGGCAGCATCTCGTGCCAATCTTTGTACGTCACAACCATCTTCTGAACAATCTTTTTGATGTTCTTGTTGGCCGCTTCAACAGCGCCATTCATCTTCGGCCTGTAAGGAGATGAGTTGTGGTGTTCAATCTTGAAGCTCTGGCACAGCTCCTTCATCATCTTATTATTCAAATTCGAACCATTATCAGTAATGATCCGCTCGGGAATTCCATAGCGACAGATGATGTCCCTCTTTATGAATTTAGCAACCACCTGCTTGGTCACATTAGCGTACGAGGCTGCCTCCACCCATTTGGTGAAGTAGTCGATAGCTACCAGAATGAAACGATGACCATTGGATGCAGTGGGCTCGATCTTTCCTATCATGTCGATGCCCCACATGGAGAACGGCCAAGGGGAGGACATGACATTCAATGGGCACGGCGGTACATGAACTTTATCAGCATAAATCTGGCATTTGTGACATTTCCTCGCGAATCTGAAGCAATCCGACTCCATAGTCAGCCAGTAATACCCTGCTCTCAGGATCTTCCTCGTCATGGCGTGCCCGCCGGCGTGCGTACCAAATGTGCCCTCATGGACTTCTTCCATGAGCATACTCGCCTCTTTTTCATCCACACATCTGAGTAGCACGAGATCGTGGTTTCTCTTATACAGCACTCCGTCAGGATTGAGATAAAAGTTTCCAGATAGCCTCCTTAGAGTCTTCTTATCCTGGGTGGACGCACCCGCAGGATACTCCTTAGTCATAAGGAAGGTCTGGATGTCGTGGAACCATGGCTTGCCGTCAGTAGCATCCTCGATTGCAAAGACAAATGCCGGTCTATCAAGACGCGAAAGTACAATTCTTGGAGCCTCGTTCCAATAATTGACTTTATACATGGAAGCCAACGTAGCTAAAGCATCAGCCATTTGATTTTCAGCCCTGGGTACATGATGAAGTTCCACTCGGTCGAAGAACGGAAGCAGCCTCCTGGCATAATTCATGTACGGCACTATATTCGCTTGACGAGTTTCCCACTCCCCTTTAATCTGATTGATTACAAGCGTTGAGTCACCATATATGTCTAGATTCTTGATTCTCAAATCAATCGCCTCTTCTAGACCCATAATACATGCTTCATACTCGGCTTCATTGTTGGTAACTGGAAACTTCAGTCTCGCAGTAAAAGGGATGTGGGATCCATGAGGAGTCGTGATGATAGCCCCGATGCCACTTCCATAGGAATTAACCGCTCCGTCGAATATCAACTTCCACTGAGACTTCCTATCTGGCCCCTCATCGGGCAATGGCTCATCGCAATCCTTCGCTTTGAGAAACATAATATCCTCGTCAGGGAATTCGAACTTCATCGGCTGGTAGTCTTCGATTGGCTGTTCGGCTAGATAATCCGACAATACGCTTCCCTTAATGGCTTTCTGAGAGACGTACTGAATATCATATTCTGTTAGCACAATCTGCCACCTGGCAATCCTGCCCGAAAGAGCCTGCTTCTCGAAGACGTACTTGATCGGATCCATCTTCGAAATGAGCATAGTGGTGTGGTTGAGCATATACTGTCGTAGACGTTTGGCGGCCCAAGCTAGTGCACAACACGTCTTCTCCAGCATCGAGTATCGAGATTCACACTCAGTGAACTTTTTACTCAAGTAATAAATGGCATGCTCTTTTCTGCCCGTCTCGTCGTGCTGACCGAGAACACACCCCATACTATTCTCCAGAACCGTCAGGTACATGATTAATGGCCGTCCAGCCACTGGGGGTATCAAGATTGGAGGTTCTTGAAGATACTGCTTTATTTTATCGAATGCCTTCTGGCAATCCTCATTCCAAGTAATCGCCTGATCTTTCTTTAACAGCTTGAACATCGGTTCACAAGTGGCCGTGAGCTGAGAGATAAACCTTGCAATGTAGTTTATTCGGCCCAAGAAACCACGAACTTCTCTTTCTGTTTTCGGCGCTGGCATTTCTTGGATAGCTTTTATTTTCGCAGGATCAACTTCAATACCTCGTTCACTAACGATAAACCCCAGTAACTTTCCCGACCGCACTCCGAAAGTGCATTTGTTAGGATTCAGCCTCAGCCTGAACTTCCTAAGCCTTTCAAACAGCTTCAACAAATTGACCAGATGCTCTTCCTCCGTTTGGGACTTTGCAATCATGTCATCAACATAGACCTCGATCTCATGATGAATCATATCATGAAACAAAGTTACCATTGCTCGCTGGTAAGTGGCCCCTGCGTTCTTCAGACCGAAGGGCATTACCTTATAGCAAAATGTTCCCCAGGGGGTAATGAACGTCGTTTTCTCCATGTCTTCCGGTGCCATCTTAATCTGATTGTAACCGGAGAAGCCATCCATGAACAAAAACACGGAAAACTGGGCTGTATTGTCGACCAACACATCGATATGAGGCAACGGGAAGTCGTCCTTAGGGCTCGCCCTGTTCAAATCCCGATAATCGACGCACATGCGTACCTTACCGTCCTTCTTCGGTACAGGCACTATGTTGGCGACCCACGGAGGGTAAGTGGTAACGGCTAGAAATCCTGCGTCCAACTGCTTCTGGACCTCTTCTTTGATTTTTACAGCCATGTCTGGTCTCGTCCTCCTGAGCTTCTGCTTGACTGGAGGGCAATCTTCCCGCAACGGCAAGCGATGAACCACGATATCAGTGTCGAGTCCGGGCATATCCTCGTATGACCAAGCAAAGACGTCACTATACTCTCGAAGCATCTCGACCAGCCTATGCTTGACATCGTTCTGCAGCGCAGCCCCAACTCTGACATTTCTGACGAGCTCCTCAGAACCCAGATTTACAATCTCAATATCCTCCTCGTGAGGCAGAATAACCTTCTCCTCTTGTCTCAACAAGCGGGCCAATTCTTCCGGAAGGTCTTCGTCTTCATCAATCTCATCCTCGGCTTGATAGATCGGGCAATCAAAGTCGTAGTGAGCCGTAGAGGGTCCAGAGTCGATGTCGTCTGTTACGTGGATCCTGCAATAACAAGGGTTAAGTTTAAAGCAGGAATATGCAGGTTAGCACGCACCTCGTTGCCATTTTGCTGTTTTTTTCGAAATAAGCATAAAATAGGAATAACAGAGAACACAATATTTGATTACGAAGAAAACGCCTTTTATTTATTAACAAAATGCATACACATAATCCAACAAGGCCCTGACAGTAAAACCACTATGCCCCGGGCAGGACATAGGGTTGTACAAAGATTGTAAAAAGCAAATCATTACTCTTCACTTGTCAGCTTGATAATCTCCTTGATGGTCCAATTGTGGAGGCGCTCGCCCGGCTTGCTCGGTTGAATCCAGGCGTCAAGATCGCAATCACTGTCCCCGCTGTCCTCCGACGTAGCATTGATACTCTCGAAGATTACTCCCCCCTTGGTGAATAGGATCGGCCCTTTCCCACGAGACGAGCTACCAGAAGAAGATGAAGCTTCAGCTTGCGGGGAATATCCCAATCCGAACTTATCCTGCTTGATTGGTATATCCAAAACATGCCCCCAGCCTGGGGTGGAACCGGCTTCGACAACGGCCCTAGCTTCCTTAAACGAGGAGAGGTTCAACTCTCGCCTCTCGGCGACAACAGGAGCCACTTCCTTCACCCTGACAGTTTCAAATGCCTGGCAAAGAGTCTCATGGATCTCACCATCCATTTCAACGTACTTGAAGGACGACAGGTGGCTTACCATGATGTCCTCTTCTCCACAGACTGTCACTATGCTGCCCCCAACAGCATATTTAAGCTTCTGATGCAGCGTGGACGTCACGGCACCAGCGGAATGGATCCATGGCCGACCTAAAAGGCAACTATAGGCGGGCATGATATCCATGATATAGAAAACTGTGTTGAACGTCTCTGGACCAACTTGAATTGGCAGGGTCAATTCTCCGAAGACGTGGCGCTTGGTTCCATCAAAGGCTTTCACGACCAGATCACTGGGCGTGCACAGCAGTCCACGGGTATCCAACTTCATCAGTGCCTTCTTCGGAAGCACGTTAAGCGAGGAACCCGTATCCACCAGGACATGTGACATAATCGTGCCTCTGCACTCTATTGAGACGTGCAAGGCGCTGTTGTGATCTCTTCCCTTAGGAGTCAGCTCCAGATCTGTAAATCCCAGCCCATTACCAGCATTAACATGGGCCACCACTTCTTCGAGTTGATTTACTGATATCTCCTGCGGCACGTATGCAGCATTCAATACCTTCAGCAATGCATTGCGGTGCGCCTCAGAGCACAACAACAAGTTAAGGATCGAGATCTTTGACGGAGTCTGATGAAGATGATCTACAATTTTGTAGTCACTTTTCTTGATTAGTCGCATGAACTCTTCAGCATCTTTACCCAGCAAGTCCTTCTCTGCCCCTGCAGGGACCTCCTCAACAGCTTTACCTTTACCCTTATCCACAGCGTCAGTCCGGACCACTTTCTCTGCTGCAACCTCTGCTGGCGCGAACACTCTATCGCTTCTAGTGATACCACTGACTTCAGTAAGACTTTGCACAGTCGATCCGAATGGCTCAAGCTCTATCTTCTGACCATTACAATAAACTTCGGCGCCATAATGCCATGGAACGGCATTAGTACTCTCGAATGGGATTGGTCCGGCCCTGGTGATGGTGATGGTAGGCGGACGAGGCGCAGAAATAGTAATAGGGTGGCGAGGAATAGTAATGGTAGCAACTTCATCTGCCTGCTTCAGCACGACTTCCCCTGATGTACTCTCAACGCTCCGGCTGAATTGCAAAATACCCTCGGACATCAGACTCTGGATACCTTCGATCAGCTGCTCACATCCGTCAGGAAGTGTAGCACAAGCCATACATAATTCTCCACATCCAGGAAAGAAGCCCTTCTTTAGCAACTTAGCCTTGACAAAACTCAACGGCATCTTCAAATCTTTGACATCAGTCAGCAAGTCTGAACTCTCATCAGTGATAACAGCATTCACTCCGCCCCCCTTATGATGAGGCATCGGGTTTTTGGTGACGTTGGGCACGTTGTCAGAAAAGTTGATAACCTTGGCGTCCACCAAATCTTGGACTTTGTGCTTAAAAGCTTTACAATTCTCAATCGTATGGCCAGGTGCCCCAGTATGGAACTCACAAGTAGCACTGGCATCATACCCTGGTGGTGGTGCCCCTGTTAAGGGAGCCAACGTCCTCTTTTGAACCAATTGGAGCTGAAGCAACGTTTGCAAAAGCTGCGCATATGACATAGGAGGAGTATCAAAATGACGGCTTGCCATGGGAGCCCGATTCTGATATCTTTTATACCCCTGCTGATTCTGCTGCTGAGGCTGCTGCTGTTGCGGCTGCGGCGGAGTAGCTGGAATGTTTATGCTAGCGATCTGAGGCTGAGGGCCCTTGCCCTTTCTCCTAGCATTAGTGACAGCACTGGCATCTCCCTCTCGACGCTTGCCAGTATATGGTTTCTTGCTACCACCTCCAGCTGAGGATGATTCGCCCTGAATTTTTCCGATCTTTATACCGTTCTCAACATGCTCGCCCAAAGTGATGAGAGCCGAGAATGTTCCCGACATGCCACTGACCAGCTTTTCATAGTAGATTCCGGGAAGGGTAGCCACGAACATTTGTACCAACTCACGCTCAACCATCGGCGGTTGAACCCGAGCAGCCAATTCACGCCACCGCTGGGCGTATTCTTTGAAGCTTTCATTGTTCCGCTGTGAGAGATTCTGAAGCTGAACTCGGTTGGGAGCCAAGTCGCTATTATATTGATAGTGGAGAACAAACGCTTCCGCAAGCTCTTTCCAGGTGCGCACAGCAGCGGGCTCCAAGCCCATATACCATTCGAGCGACGGCCCAGAAAGACTATCCTGAAAGAAGTGCATCAGCAGCTTCTCATCGTCAGAATAAGCGGACATCTTTCTATAATAAGATCGGAGGTGGACCCGGGGGCAAGTGGTGCCCTTATACTTCTCGAAGGTAGGCACTTTGAACTTGTGGGGTACTTTAAAGTCAGCAATCAACCCGAGGTTGGACATGTCAACGCCCAATGTGTTCTGATTTTCTATGCTTCTCATCTTGTCTTCCAGCGCCTTGAACCTGAGTCGAGCCTCGGCGTTCAACTCTGCCTCTATACCTCTCTGAGAGAATATATCATCCTGATGGTCCTCCAGCCACGGTTGAGGCACCACCAAATTTCCTGCACCAGCATTGCCGTTGACCGGCCCCATGTTAACATTGGCTCCCAAACTACCATTGACGGCGCCAGCCGCATTGAGTCCGAGATTAGTCATCAGATTGCCGTTAGCACTGCCGTTGCCCCCGGCGGCGGGAACAACGTTCTGTGGAGTATCCCCTTGAGGAGGAGTAGGCACGGCCCCTCCGTGAAGTATGCGATTACTGTCAACCCTGGAGATCAGAGGTTGAACCAGAGTACGAAGCTGATCTTGACCATTCGCGACCACCTGCATCAGCTCCATAAAACGATCCATCCGCTCACGGAGCTCTTGAACATCTGACTGTACCTGGTCCATGATTCTCGTCTGATTAGCGCGAGTTGAGTAGCGGTGGATGAGTCTTTGATCAATCCTGGAGATCGAAAGCAGCTCGGAACCTGAAAAACCTGTTAAGAATAAAGGTTAGGAAAAGCAATAAGATATACGCCATGCAAATATGCTTCATGCAGATGCATGCGTGTGTCTGTGTGCGTGGGAGATTTTTCCCCGATCCTAGTGCCTTAGTGACGGTGCTGATAATAACAAGAGGACGAAGAAATCCGGGCCCAATCATGAAAACATCAATCTCATATATATATGGAAAGGCCTGTCAAGGCAGTACACAGTATCAGCGAGTACAAATCAACAACATGACCTCAACCAACAAGTCTGGTGATGGTCAGCATACATCAAAGATCAAAATCAATAGGGGTATAACTAGTCAAGCACGGCCACGGGCGCGATACTCTGCTAATAACTCCTTTGTCTCTGAATGATCTGGCGAAGTGAGCAACCCCTCGACGAGTAGTTCCCTCTGCCTGATAGTATGCTGAAGCCCCTGAACTGAACTCTCCCAAGCGCCTTTGCCAAAGCAATCCTCCAGCTTCCGCTTCTTAGACTCAAACATCAGCTTATGCTCTTTCAGGCTAGCAATAGCTTTGTTGAGACGGGCTTCAGCGGAGTACCTGCGGGCGGTCTCTTCATCAAACCTCCGCTCACTGTCTTTTACCTCGGCTTCTAGCTTAGAAATCTGCAGCATCAGCTTGTCTTCTCGCTCCTTCCTGGTAGCCATGGCGGTCTTCCAATGCTGGTCGAACTTAGATATTCTCCGATATGCTTCCTCCAGATGCGTCTTCTTCGTAGCCAGCACATCATTAGCAGCTCTGAAGTCTTGACCTAAGCGTTCCCGATCAGCAATCTGCTTTGCCAAGTCTGCACTCAGCTGGCTCACCGACTCTGTTTGCTTTTTGAGAGCATGCACGGCTTCGTTCCTCTCACTTCGAAGCCGAGCTAACTCCTTCTCTAATTCTGCATTCGCCCTCTTCAGTTCATCACGCTCAGCTAATACCTGGTTGTGCTGATGAATGGACACAGTGGTAGGCTCTTCGACTGGTGGAGGATTCTCTGGTCTGACATGAGGGAATGGCATCCCTATAGCGCTGGCTCTGGCTCTGATCCAATCTGAATAAGGAGGATAAGCTTGGTTGTCGCTCTTCCCCAACAAAGACTTTCCTCTCGTGCTGATATTGTTCCACGCATACTGAAGCTTGGACAACAACTCCCCCTCTAGAATACCCGTGAGGTACAGAGATTCCCGTACCTCTTCTTCCTTCGGTGGATTCCTCAAAGCATATGCAAACTGACGAACTAGCAATGATGGGTTATAGTTGATGCAACCCTTCCTCCCTATCAGAGGTACGTTAGGAAACCCACTGCAACTGAAGATCATCTCGGTGCCTAACCTGCTTCTGTCAACGAACCAAACAATGTCTTCTGCCGACAAGCTCATCAGACGCTCAGGCCACTCAACCGTGGCTGCAGACAAGACAGAAGAACCCCTCTTGGGCAAATGACTATCAAACCACTTGTACAACAACGGTACGCAGCATGAAACATTCTTCCCTCTCCGGTTCTCATTCTTGTAATGCACTGAATGGTAAACGTCTCCGATCAGAGTAGGGACTGGATTCCCTGAGGCAAATATATGGAATGCATCAAAGTCTACGAAATCAGGCATGCTGGGAAATAGGATGATGCCATATATGCATAAAGCAAGGATGGCGCTGAAGGCGTCCCAACATTTGTCCTTAGCACACTGCTGAGCCCTAGCTACCAGAAACTGCAGAGAGAACCCTGGGACCTTGTTCCAACTCGTCACTACTAACTCTGAAGCGCTCAAATGGAGTGAGGAAGCCAAGCTAACCAGATCAGGTTCAGCATCCATGTGGACAAAAGGCATCTGCCTTTTGATAGGCACACCCAACATATCAGCATACTCTTCCAATGTCGGCGCGAGAACGAAGTCATGAAAAGTGAAACACCTCAAGGGAGGATCATAAAACTGCAGAAGAGCATGTAACCCATTCAACTCAGACGCGGAAGGTTTGTAGACCAGACTAAGCAACTTGCCATAAGACTTCCTGAACCTATCCTTCACAGAATTCCCTGCCAGGGCTATCAGACCAGTCAGCTTCGACACATCGGGGGTCGGGAATTTGTACGCAACAGTCTTCCTGAGAGAAGCCATAACAACAGTAGGAGACGGGAAATCCTGGATCGGGGAAACGGTACCTGCAACACAGACACACGTTAATGGAATGCAGATGAATGCGTAAACTAATGCAAGATGCAGGTGTGCAATAATATATCCAGGTGGCTGCTGTGGAGACCCGGTATCAACAGTCACTGATGAGGACGAAACCCCGGTGTAAAACCACTGATCTGATCTGCTGAGAATAACCATCTGATAGGACCAAAATTCTGTCCTGATAAGGGTAAGTGCCAGATAATAAGGACCCCGGGTGCAATATCAAGGAATATCTGCTGAAGTCTTCAGACCCCAAATCAAAAATCTGCCCTATCAAGAACAAACACACAGCTGCTGATGAGATCTTCAGACCTCACTCAAAATCTGCCCTATCAAGAACAAATAACATCTGCCAATGAGGTCTTCAGACCTCACTCAAAATCTGCTCCGTCCAGAACAAACCACTGATGATAACATACTGATCAAAGCCTGCTCTATCAAGAACAGACAAACACCCGTCGACAAAATCCTCTGATCAAAAACCTCTTGCTCTATCAAGAACATGTTTGCAACTGAGAACCCAACATAACTGATTCACTGTCAAGAAAACCAGGTAATCTGAAGGTCTAAGTTTCCTGCAATAAACCCAGTCCCCCTCACAGGTATGAACCTAGACTGACTCAAGGTACGGCATCCTATGCGTTCATCAGCGTCACAGACTTTCAAAACTGATGATACGATTCCCAGAAGGAGTGGCATCATCAAGTCCTGAAGAGGCCTCACTTAGCTGAATCACAAATGATCGGTCCCCAGAGTCGACAATCCACCAAACCAGCAACCGTCTCAACCCAAAGGGTTGAAAGTGAAGCCAACCGGATGAACCTCGTCTGAGCGTGGATTTCATGAGACACTAGTGCCTGCAAAGCAAGCACGCGCCCACTAATTTCCACTCTAAGTCTATGGTGCACTCAAGCCTGGGTCTGGCTTCTCACTCAATCAGAACTCCCATCCCACAACAGCACAAATAATCATATTATACTGGAAATAAAATGCGGGAAATAAAGTGCGAGAAGTAAAAATGCGGTAAATAAACGCAACCCAACAAGCAAACACACAAGCGGTAGGATTGACTCTCTCAAGGGACGTTGGATCCCAAAACTGACTCGCTTTCGGGACGTTGGATCCCTAGGAAACTATCAGGTCCCCAGCAGAGTCGCCAGCTGTCGCTTGCGCGAAAATAAGGTGCCGGCAAAACAGAAGAGTCGCCACCTTTCGTTATTTATCCCTCAGAGCGGGAAAGGAAACGATCGGAAAAACCTGACGAAAAAGGGTAAGACAAGGTCATCGCAACCATTGTCTGGGTTCGGGAGTCGGTTACGCAAGGGGAAGGTATTAGCACCCCTCACGTCCGTCGTACTCGACGGGATCCTCGCTTGTTTGCTTACTTGGACGGGTTGGTTATAATCTATCTACCTATCAAGGCTGGCTGAAAAAGAAAAGAAAATGACTCGGCAAAGCATCGCGCTTTATGCCTACGTATTCCCGTCTGGAACGAGAAATCAGAGTCAACGTAGTTCGGCTAACTACGGGGAAAAGGTGGGGAAGGTTGCTCGCTAGGACGTCGCATCCTATGCCTACGTACTTTCAGCTGGTATGAAAGATCAGAGCAAACGTAGTTCGGGAAACTACGGGTTATCTCCTAAAAGAAGTGTTTTTTTATTGATGATTGCGATTTCAACCGCACTAGAGACTATGAACTGAGAGTGAATGCGTCGCATGTCACCCAAAGGGTACCATACTAAACATCCAGACTGTGGAAAAGAAGCTCTCCCACAATCCTTTCTCAGATAGCTTAAGGCTCGTAACGTACGAAAGAAATCATTCATGATTACTGTATCTTAAACTGCTTCGAGATGAGAAGAGAACAGGCCCAACTAGGAGGGAGACTATCAAGTCCTACTGTTATCATGCCATGGATTCATCCTATGGTTGAAGTTTGAACAGGGAACTCCTAGATGTTGTCATGCATAGGTTTCAACCTAAAAGTCTATCATCAAATCCTCATCAGAGGAAATGAGAGTCCTAAGGGATCATGTCAATGATACACCAAAACAGACGAAAGCATCAGCTTTAACAGTAAAATGCATGCAATGCAAGTGAGGGAGGAAATGTGTGTGGGGCTTCAGCCTCCACAAGCTCGTCTCGACCTCGAGCCAGTCATGAAATAACAGTAATCATACTGAAATAAACAACATGCTATCAAGCAAAAACAGTAAACTGTAATCATACAGACAGAAAATGAAATCATGCTATCAAGCAAAATAAACACATGGGCAAGGGAGCTGGGCTCTACCGAATACCCGCAAGCAAAGCCAAGCAATAACAATACAATCAGATGCACTCATGCTCTTAGACTGAACTTATTCTAAATGGGCTTAGTCTAATGCAGCAGACAAATCAGACAAAACACACAATACATCAAAGAAAACAGAAGAAAGCCTCAGCTCCTCCAGCAGCAACCCAGTCTTCAGACTTCAGAGATCACTTGCTTCCCAGGTACCAACCCTACAACATGAGTATCAACTCATCTTCTCCCTTGAGCTTCAGCTCCTTTGATCAGCTCTACCTCCAGGCTTCACTATCTTCAGGGATCTTCAGGCATCAACAAAGTCTTCAGACTTCAACAATCTTCAAGGAATCATCCTCTTCAAAGCTTCAGCTTCTATCTTCAATGGCTCAAATGCTCCAGCAAACAAGATTCAGTCAACAAGATGAGTGGGGGATGTTACAGTACTCACTGACTTCCAAAGGATGCCATTGAGAACTTAACATCAAAGGAAAGGCTCTCTCAAAGTTCTACCTTATAGGGCAAGGTCACTAATCCCTCCAAAGGAGAGAGGTGAATACCCTTAAGGGACTCTATGTCACAGAGAAGGAAGGAGGTGAACAAGACACTCCTTGTTTATTGAACAAAGTATTCTATCTAGGGCTCTACTTAACCTAGGTCCTATTAAACAAAACAAAAAGCTAGACTAAGCTCCTCTGCAAGGTCTTCAAAGCTTCAAGGATGATTCACAAGCTCTTCAAAAGGTCTTCACATGATGCCCAAGCTCCTCAAGCCAACAACAACTCCAAAGCAAGGCAAAACAGAACTAAACTAGCCCTAAAGGCCACACAAACAATCATTCAATTCAAAAATCAATGAAAAATACTAAAATACCATACAAATTCCTAATATAAATTCTAGAGGATCCTACTTAACTACCCTTAGGTCCCATATATTCCCCATACACTAATTTGGCCTAAAAACCTCAAAAATAAAATGTTGAAGTTCAAGTACACAACCTAAAACCCTAATTAGAGCACCTAAATGTCTAACTCTCAAACTACATCAAATTTAATTTCTAAAATCAAGAGATAAATCCTACATGAAACTAGGGTTCAATATCTAATCACACAAAAAAGAATGAATTAAAAAACCTAAGGGAAGGTCCTAAAACAATTCTTGCAAGATAAGGTACAAACTAAAAGAAATAAAATACCCTATTTAAAAGAAAATACCACCATTAATTCCACATTAAAAATAAAATTTCATTTTTATTTTTATATTTTTCTACACAAAATTATCTAAACCTAGAAAAAAGAATGAGTAAAAAATCATCATTTATCAATTTTTAATGGATTTTATAAGATGGCTAAAATATTAAAAGAAATAAAAATAATATAAAAGGGGGGGGGGGTGGCAATAGAAGGAAAGGATAGTTGATTTCAATTGGGCTGAATCAAGGGGGGGTGCGCGTAGCATATTGGACCCAGGATCAGTCACTAAACCAAACGCAGCGTTTGGCTAAGTGATACGCTGCGTTTCGCCAGTTCAGAATTCCCTCCACTTTGAATTCAAACCATGGCCGTTGGATTATGAGAATAAGTCAAGAATCTGGACCCATCTGACGGCTGGAGTTCATCTTCTCCACACAAACCCTAGGGTTTTCAGAAAACCCTAATTTCGAACCAGAACTTCCACTTGATCGTTCTCACTGATGGCTGGGTGAAATCAAGAGATTCCAAAAGCAATCTTGCTCTACCAATTACCCTGAACACAATGATATCAATATTTGGCCATGAAACCTCCTGAATCGCTCTAACAGAAAGCACGAAGGTTGGGGTTCCACCATGATTCTCTGCTATCAACCTTAACCAAACTTCAATCTAATGATCTAAATCTGTTCCACATGTTACCCTAGCCATTCTAAACCACCTCATATCCATTAATACACATTAACCCGCATGCTATCAATCTTGCAAAAAATGGTACCCTGCCACGAAACCTCATGGATCCTTCCCTAATTCTCAGAAAACATTCCTCTAACCTAGCATGTTGATCTTACACCTAAGATTCTAACAGAATGCTCATAATTAAGGACTTCTAGATCAAGATACCAACCTGCTAAGCTTCAATGGTGAGGGGTCTTAGGACTTGATTCAGCACTTGAAACCTTTTCTAAATCTTCCTCCAATAATGGACACCTTTCTGTTTGCAAGAGTTGAGGTGGATGAAGCTTGTGGAAGAAGGAATTGCACCTTACTTGATCTTGAAGAAATCCAACAATGGAACTTTCTCTCTCACTCTCTCCACTAAACTCAGCAACTTTTCACCAACCCTTTCCTCCTTGTGATTCACCTTTTTTATAATGATGGATGGAAACAACTAGATCATTCTAGAATCATCTAGAAAAGTCTAGGAATCTCATGTGATGATAACTTGGAAATCTCATGCATCATGCCTTAAACCTTGCAAAATTGGTGTGAAATTCTCCTTATGTGAGATATTGAGAAGGAATGAGTGAAAATCATGCCTTTCCTTGCCTTGTGCTATGATTTCCAAAGGTGCCTTAATATGCAAGTTTCAATTTTCCAAAGCATGTCCCATTTTAAAGCCTCAAATCAAAATTCTATTTAAACCAATGTTCTCAAAATGATGTTTCCAATCAAAATGATATATTGGATGACCTATTTTGGATTCCTAGATCTTCCAAACCAATTTTCAAATTCAACTTTTCAAACTTATATGTCATTTTTAGTTCATTTTTGACCAATCATGCAACTTCATGCTATGAGCTTTTCCAACAATTTGTGACCTTCTTTCTAGACTTAAAATCACATTTTGAACAACTTTCATGTTTTGAGTTTTTCCATTTGAGGCTTGGAAATAGGAGTTTTAGGCATTGGCTAAAATGACCTATAACTGACAAATGACCAAAATACCCCTGTCTTGTTCAAACCATAAGTTGAGTTCCACAAATCCTATCAAGGACTTCTACCACTAAAATTAAAGCTAAGAAGATGCCCTCCAACATTAATGTTGACCAAGAAATCATAGGAATCATCCTACTAGGGCAAAAGTTGTCTGCAAGTTGGGTGACTTTCAAGGACCCAGATTCACACACCTCAGCTGACCTGTAATTTGTCAAAACCATAACTTGAGCTCTGTAACTCCTATCAAGGACTTCCACCACTCAAATTAAAGATAAGAACAAGCTCTATAACATTCATGTTGTGGGGAAGATGAGATATCAATCACATCTAGAGCTAAAACTGCCTGGAATATAGAGATCAAACTAGGGTTTTTTCACTGACAATCCTTGGAGACCCTAACTTGAAACTTCTCAAACTCCTCAATCATGATGAGTTGGTCTAGGAATCATTTTTATAACATCTTTATGCATCATTCCATGATCTCATGGCCCTTGGGTTAGGTCTCAACCTTCTCCAAATCTTCAGCTGATCTAGGGTTGACTCAGTCAAAACCCTAATTCTATCATTCATGGTTGAATCTTCTGAACTCTTGCACAATGACTTCTCTGGGCTTCCTGATGGCTTTCAAGACATCTCATACACTTTCTTAAAACCTCTAGTTCATTCTCAAAGCCTCAGAATCATCTGAGGAGCACCCACAACTCTCAAGCTATGAAGCACACAACCCTGGTTTCAATCCACTTCCTCTGAGGATCTCTTGAACTTTCTGATGAAGGTATCAACTCTCAAACACTAGATGGATAAATAATTGTTGGTCAAATTTTGGGGTGCAACAGCAAGAAATGGCCAGAACCATGATCAATGAGACTAATCTGGCAAAGCACTTTTGGGCAGAAGCAATCAACACAGCCTGTTACATTCAGAACAGAGTGTCTGTAAGACCTCTTCTGGAGAAGACTCCATATGAACTGTGGAAGAACAGAAAGTCCAACATTTCATATTTTCATCCTTTTGGATGTATTTGCTATATGTTAAATACTAAAGAAAATATGAAAAAGTTTGATTCCAAAGCACAGAAGTGTTTCATGCTTGGATATTCTGAACGCTCTAAAGGCTACAGAGTATACAACACTGAGACACAGATTGTGGAAGAATCTATTCATGTTAGATTTGATGATAAGCTTGGCATTAAAATGCCAAAGCAGTCTGAAAACTCTGCAGATAGAGAAGTAGTCTTCACTGACTCTAAAGACTCAGAGGCAGACAAAGCTCAAGTGAAGGAACCAGAAGCAACGCCAGATGCTATTCCTTTAACTTCTCAGATGAACAATTTAAACATTTCTGAAGAATCAACTGTTAGAGGATCATCTTCCAGAATCAAAGCTTCTCATCCAGAGAATGTTATCATTGGAAAGAAGGATGACCCTATCAGAACAAGATCCTTTTTAAGATCATCTGAAGCATCATTATTTGGACTGGTGTCAGAAATTGAACCAACTTCTGTAGATGAAGCTCTGCAAGACAATGATTGGATTATTGCCATGCAAGAAAAGTTAAATCAATTCACCAGAAATGATGTGTGGGATTTAGTTCAAAGACCAAAAGGATTCAATATAATTGGAACTAAATGGGTCTTCAGAAATAAGCTTAATGAGAAAGGAGAAGTTGAAAGAAATAAGGCAAGGCTTGTTGCTCAAGGGTACAGTCAACAAGAAGGTATTGATTATACTGAAACTTATGCTCCAATGGCAAGGTTAGAATCTATACGCCTTCTTATTTCATTTGCTGCACAAAATAACATCACTCTGTATCAGATGGATGTTAAAAGTACCTTTCTAAATGGTATTATAGAAGAAGAAGTTTATGTTCACCAACCTCCTGGTTTTGAAAATGAAAAATTTCCAGATCATGTTTTCAAACTAAAGAAATCTTGGTATGGTTTAAAACAAGCTCCCAGAGCTTGGTATGAGAGATTGAGCAATTTTCTTCTGGAGAAAAATTTCATCAGAGGAAAAGTGGACACAACACTCTTTTGTAAAACATTTAAGAAAGATCTTCTAATCTATCAAATATATGTTGATGATATCATATTTGGATCTACCAATACTATGTTGGGAAAGGAGTTTGCTCAATGTATGCAGGAAGAATTTGAAATGAGCATGATGGGAGAATTGAGATTCTTTCTGGGAATTCAAGTCAACCAAACTCCAGAGTGCACTTACATACATCAGACCAAATATGTTAAAGAACTTCTGAAGAAATTTAACATGACTAATAGTAAGCTGGCAAAGACTCCCATGCATCCAACTAGTTCACTAGGAAAGGAAGAGGTAAGTAAGAAAGTAGATCAAAAACTCTACAGAGGTATGATAGGATCTCTTCTTTACTTAACTGCTTCTAGACCTGACATATTGTTCAGTGTATGCCTGTGTGCTAGATTCCAATCAGATCCTAGAGAATCACACTTGACAGCTGTCAAGAGGATTCTAAGGTATCTGAAAGGTACTTCTAATGTGGGTTTGTGTTACAGAAAATCTGATGATTTCAAATTAGTTGGATTCTGTGATGCTGACTACGCTGGAGACAGAGTGGAAAGAAAAAGTACTTCTGGAAGTTGTCAATTTCTAGGAAGAAATTTAATCTCTTAGTACAGCAAGAAGCAACCCACAATTGCACTATCAACCACAGAGGCAGAATATATTGCTGCTGCTGGATGTAGCACGCAGATGCTCTGGATGAAAAGTCAACTAGAAGATTATCAGATATTTGAAAGTAACATTTCTATATTCTGTGATAATACTTCTGCTATATGTTTGTCTAAAAACCCCATTTTACACTCTAAGGCAAAACATATAGAAATTAAGCATCATTTCATTAGAGACTATGTTCAGAAGGGAATTATAAATTTAGCCTTTGTTGATACAGATCATCAATGGGCAGACATTTTCACAAAACCCCTTGTTGAAGATAGATTCAAATTTATTCTGAAAAATATTGGTATGGATTTGTGTCCAGAATAATATTTGTCAGAAGCAAATTTTACAGATGCAAAAATGTTTAATGTTCTGAAGTATTTCATCTGATCAATTATTCATTTCCTTAAATTACTTTATTTGTGAAACTCTGAACTAACAATACTCAGAGGATCTGAACGTTTATTAACGTTTCATTTCTCAAGAGAATTCAGAAGCACATGCAAGCAAACACATGTCACTCTGAATCTACAAAGGTGGCGTGTACACTATTGAAGAGACGTTTGAGGTGAAGTTTGAATAGTGAAAATCTTGATTTTCCCCCCAATTTGTCAGAATCAATTAATGCTTGAAATGATTTTATTCCTTTTCATTAAATGCTTTGTGTGAACGTGCTTTTATCTGACTGTTTGTATGCCTAAGTGTTCACTATAAATATCACACTTCTCACCACATTCACACTTTTCACATCTCAATTGTTTATGCATTTCTGTCTCCTCTTCTCCCTTCACAACAACCCTAAGCGTTTGACAAACTCATCTTCAATGGCAACTTCATCATCCACTGCTGCTCATTTTCAATCTACCATGGCTGCAGTTACTTCTGCAAATATGGGTGTAACTCCTTATACGACACCAAAGAGAACTCTGTTAACACCTGTTGAAAAACTGGAGGTTCTCTGTGAATCAATGGTGGAATTTGATTCACTGGCTGAGAATGGGTTTGAGTTTCGCTCCATAATAGATGCTCAAGGATGGTTGAAATATTTTGACAGACTTTTTGGACCAGTTTACCCCCTTTTAGTGAAAGAATTCTGGATCCATGCTGCTGTATACCCTAAGTTCATTTTATCTTCTGTTCTGGGTAAAGAGATAATCATCACAGAAGATCTGATCAGGAAACTCATTGGATATGAGGAAACAGATGGAGTATCTCACTTGCCAGCTGGGCGTGTAGATATGGATGAAGTATATGAGGAAGTGATGACTGTTGGACAAGCTTCTAATAAGTTCAAAGATCTGAAGCCTGACTACAAGATCTGGGCTAAGATTTTCATGGGATGCATTCATCACAGAAAGTCTACAAACTCTCCAGACTATGTCAACAATGAACAACTCTACTTTATGTATTGCTTAAGTCAGAGCACCAAGGTAGATCTTCCCTATATTCTGTTTATGCACCTATGGAATCATATAAATGCCTCTAGAGAATATGTGAAAGAAAAAGGTCAGAAGATCAGAGCTTGGATTCCTTTTGGAAGGTTAATTTCAGATCTTCTAACAGAAAATGGACTTGTAACTGTTCTATATGTTGTTGGCGTCACAGAAGAACTTGAATTTATTTTGGGAAAACATCTAAATGCAAAGAGTCTTCAGAGACTAAAAATAGTAGAAGAACTCACAACAACACCCAAAAAGCTGAACATCACTGAACTTAGTCAGAAGAGAATCCCTGTAGATGACTACCCTCTGTTCTTTGCTGAGGAACCCAGAGAAATTATAGTAAGTTATATTGATGCTTGCAAGGCAGATGGAACACCCATTCCTGCAGATATTCTGAAGAGAGCAAGGGAACCATTGCCTGTTGTAGAAGAAGAGATGCCAAGAAAAAGAAGTCAATCAGAAGCAGAAGCTGCACCTGTTCAGAAGAAGCCCAAAGTTGCTGAGAAGCCTCAGAAGCTTATCAAGAGGAAAGCATCTGAAGACACTCCTTCTGTTCCAGCAAAACGAATCAAGATTAAAGGTACCAAACTTTATGTATCTTCTGTAAATAATACTGTAGTAAATGATTCAACAATTAAGTTCTAGATCCAATAAAAGGTACCAAACTTTATGTATCTTCTGTAAATAAAGGTACCAGTTATCTCTGAACCAATAAAAGTTACATCTGATCCACCTTCATCAGAACCACCTGCATCTGAACCCCCATCCAAAACTTCAGACTCAACCAAACCATCTGGAACTAATATCCCTGAGACAGAAGTTCTAGATGTTACACCTCTCAAAACTGTCTTTCAAGTATCCTCTACTTCTTGCACACCAACCACATCCTCAAATTCCTCAGAATCATATATTCACCCAGATTTTCTGGTATCTCCATCTCACAGAGATTCTGAAGTAAACCAACCAGAACAATCTGTTTCTTCTGGAACCCTTATTCCCAATCCTACCACAACACCTAACCCAACTTCTGAAATCCTCATTCCAAATCCTATCCCAACATCTACTCCAAGACCATCTGTAACTTCTGCCTCGTGCAAACTATTCTCATCTTATTTTCACAACCTTTCCTATGGTTTCAAACTCAAAGATTTCTATGACAGATTTGAACCATCTGACCCTATCACTCTTTTCAAACCCAAACTTACAATCATTCTACCATCTGCGCTTCTAACTTATATTAAATCAATGTCAGCAGTAGGTTCATTAGATACAATATGATACTCTGCTAAATCTGCAAAAGCTGTTACTTCTGCAAAACCTGCTACATCTGATTTATCTGCTAAATCTGATAAACCTAGTCAATCAGCCTTCAAACCTTACTTAGATAAACCATTTGATGTTGTTTCTCATGCCTCAACTACAAAACCTTGTCTGTTGAATGATTTACACAGACCAAAACCTGCAAAAACACATGAACTTCCATTCATACCATACTATCCTCCTCCTCTGATCACCATTCGTGAATCCATTTTTCCACCTCCTCCTCTACCCAAGCCAATAACCTTGGAAACTCTGTTACACCCTAGACCTAGACTAAATGTTGATCATTTATTTACATGTTTTTTACAAGAAATACAGATGTATTTAGGATCTGTACAGAAAAAATGTTCATCAATAATGGATGCAAAGGAATCAAATATCATTTGGAATGGCTTCATCAACAGATTCAATACTGTAGCATCAAATCTGAAGAACGTATGTTCTGATGATGCAGAGCTCAAATTTGCTGAAACAGCTAGAAGTCTGCTCTAGACTGCTAGAAGATCTGCACCTTTACTGCTTACAGATGCTCCTTCTTCATCAGAAGACCACACTGCATCTGCATCTGAAGATAATCCTCTTGCTATGACTCTGATAGAAAAACCTTCTGGCTCTACTGCTCCTATCTCAAACACTCCTATGGACATTGACTCTGTTCAAGCTTCAGAAGTTGTCCCACCTTCTTCATCTGAGATTAAGAAAGAACATCCAGATCTTGAAGATAAGATTGCAGTTCTGGAAGCTGGTCAATCAGAAATCAAGTCATGGATGGCTAAACAAGATAAGAAGTCTGAAGACATGACTCAGTGGATGTCCCAGCAGGATTAGAAGAATGAAACAATGGCTAAGTGGTTGTCAAAACAAGAACAATCCTCTTCTGAGATCACAGATCTGTTGAAGATGCTTTTGTCAAAACACTCTTAGTTTATGCATTTTGTTTCTTCTGTTGTTTGCATCTGATGTTTGCATATGTATTTTTGAATATCTTCTGATGTGTGTACTTTTGCTCTGAATTGATTGAATGAATGCTTCAAAGTTTTCTCCACATGATATATCTCATTTATTGTTTCCTTTTCTTTGTCTCTTCAAATTATTACTTTTTGCTAATGACAAAAAAGGGGGAGAAAATATAGATCTGAACTGTTTAATTAAACTTCACCAGAATGAAACTTCACACATATCAACTTTATCTAACAAAAATTCTAAGTATTCCAGAACATTTGATAAGTACACTCTGTAAAAGAAACTCTGAGACTCAGATCATTATAACAATTATCAGACTCTGATGTTGAAATATGCAAGACACTCTGACTCTCAGATCATTATAACAATTATCAGACTCTGACGTTGAAATATGCAAGACACTCTGACTCTCAAATGTTAAAGAACAATCAAGCTCTAACTCTGAAAATTACTCAAGACAAAAGGGAAGTTTCTATTCCTTATTTATATTTAATTCAGGGGGAGATTCATCATCTCAGGGGGAGTTTTAATTACTCTATTTTCAATTAAACAAAATTTCTGATGTTTTTGTCATCATCAAAAAGGGGGATATTGTTAGAACACAGATTGGTTCTTAATAATATCTCTATGTTTTGATGATAACTATTATGAAATTTTGTAATTAAGAATTATATACTTTAAAATTTGCTTGAGAGTGTTTGCTGCAGATATTGAAATAATTATCACTCCAGAAGCAAATCAGAACTGAACATAAGAAATATGCTAGACTCTGAAGCGTCAGATGCATCCATTAGAAGATTCTGAATGCTGCCAACAGAAGATCCCGAGCGCTGTCTCAAGAAGGATCTGAAGCAGAAGCTCCAGAAGGATCTGAAGCAAAAGCTCCAGAAGAATCTGAAGCAAGTCAGAAGCATCTGAATCAAAGAAGAATTCTGTATGAAGAGTTTTCAAAGCATAGTTACTACAGAAGATTCTGAAAGTACTAAAGCTTCCAGTACTGAGGATCTGACTCAAATATGCTCTGAACTTACACACGCTAAAAGCACACCTGCTGCAAAGACTCTGATTCAGCAAAGCTCTGATCAACATCAGAAGGCTCTGATCAAATTAGACTCTGATGAATCTTGCTTCAAATTTAAGAAGAATTCAAAGATTATGTCCGTTGGAATAATTCAAACGACTCTTTCCTTATTTATGCTAGACACAAGAACACAGACAAAAAGGATTTATCTGTGCTTTCTTCTTCTAGAAAAGGTCACTTGATGTGAAGACAAAAAGGCTCAGACCTTTTGGACACTCTTCTCAACGTGAAGTTCTCTTGGATCAAGCTGCCTATAAAAGCAAGTCTTCACCCATCTTCTTCAGTTGACGTTTTATCTGAAAGAAACCAATATCCAACGCTCTCATACAATTCACATTCTTTCTAAGAATTAATTTCTTTGTTCTTAATACTAAGTGAAATATCACAATTGTGATAAAGCTTTTTAGAATCAATTTAAACACTTGTATTTGTTATTACATTTGATTGTAAGAAACCTTAAGAAGATCCAGTTAGGATCAGTAGTTCTTGAGAAGACTTTGAACAGTTGTTCTTAGTGCTTACTATTGTAATCAGTTGATTAAATAGTAGATTAAGTCCTTGTTTGAGAAAGGCAAATCACTCTAGGAAGGGTGGACTGGAGTAGTAGAGTTCAACGAACCAGGATAAAAATACTTGAGTTTTATTTCTAAGTTTTTATCTTCATACTTATTCAACCCCCCTTCTAAGTATTTTCTCACCTTCCGAGGTTTATGATGGATATAGGAAAGAAAGTTTCAATTTGAGGGTGATGTTGTTTGGCACAATTAATGATTTTCCAACATACGGAAATCTATCGGGGTATAGCATTAAAGGTCAATGTGTGTGTCCTATCTGTGAAGAAAACACAAATTGGACGCGGTTGGAATTTGGTGAGAAGAATGTCTTTCTCGGTCATCGTAGATTCTTAAATTCTAGTCATCACTACCGTGGGTGCAGAAAAGCATTCAATGGAAATTCAGAACAACGTAGAGCTCCACCTACATTGACCGGCGAACAAATTCTTGAAAAGGTGAAAGATGTGAGTACTCAGTTTGGTAAGCCTTTTTCATATAGTATTGTCACACGTGGATGGAAGAAGAGGTCAATCTTGTTTGAGTTGCCGTATTGGAATTTGTTGTATGTATGACATTTTCTTGATGTTATGCATATTGAAAAAAATGTATTTGAAAGTGTTATTGGTACGTTACTCAATATACAAGGAAAGTCTAAGGATGGCCTTAAAGCAAGAAAGGACTTGGTAGCAATGGGAATAAGAAATGAATTAGGACTGACCGGTAAATTAGCAAGTGTACTAATTGTACCGATGTAGTAATAAGGGGAAATTCCCCGAATATCGATCTCGCAGACTGCGTATGAACACAAGTTCTAAAATAATACAATTGAACAAAAAGTCATAGGGGTTTTGGTTTGTTTCTTACAATTTTAAAGGCCAAAAGGCAAAAGCAGTAAAATAAAGGTTTTAGACAGTTATGAGAAGCATGCTAGAGTAGGGTGTATGAAAAAACCTTGTAATAACCTTAATCCTTAATTTTCATAAATCACTGCTCAATTCAATCGTTACCGGTTTTAAAGATTAGTTGACTCTAATTCCTTAGCAGAAAACCCTTTGGTATTCTTCCTATGCCCCAATTCCTTGGCGGTATAGGAACAATCCCAAGCAACATATTTTATCTAAAACATTATGGTTACTATAGGGTATCCCCATTCCTAGGCAATATCTATTATAGTATTATCGTATAAACGCGTTAACGATCGTTTTTCCAAACCTAAGGTTAACTGTAAAACAAATCCTTATTTGTCAAATAAGAAAAGCCATAAGAAAATTATACAATAACAACGATGATTAGAAAGTAGTGAAATCCATTATTCAAAGGAAACAAGGTTATTACAGAGTCAATTCAGGGACACCCCCTAGCATTGGGGGTTTAGCTACTCCTAATAATAAAGATAAAATCAACAATAAAATTCAACATTACAAGAGAATTGGTTGCTTTGATCTTCAATCGCTTCCGCTCATGAGGATCTTTCGTTCCCAAATCCTTGATCGCTTCAATCTTTATCGCGAAATTTCTTTTCCGTTCAAAAATTCAATCCTTATTCTTTCTCTAAACACGTATCAAATAGTCTCAATTCAAACTCATCACTAGGGAAATACCCACAATACCCTCGGGGATCACAAGAGTCAAAGATACAAGAAAAATAGGGAAAAAAGCGCTTCCTGCAACACGGGCCATGTCAGGCAACACGGGCGCCCGTGTTGGCTTCCTGAAAGATTTTTCGCATGAAATTTGCATGTCCCAGGTGTCACAACACGGGCCGTGTCACACAACACGGGCACCCGTGTTATGCCACTGTTTTTTCTCCAAAAATCGCCTTTTCTGAGCACATCCTGCAACATGGGCCGTGTCACACAACACGGGCACCCGTGTTGCACCCCTGTTTCGAATCTGACTTCGACTCCAACACGAAAGTCGTAGCTCTCTCTCTTAGCTTTTCGGCGGTTTTTAGAACGCCTCAAAAGGATTCTCGAAACTCTAGTTATGATCGTTTTCGTGCAGACTACTAAAGATTTCACAACAAAACTCTTACGAAATCTTGCCATTTTTTCCCAGTTTTCGCTCTGCTTCTCCTTTATTGTATACCTGAACCTAGAAACAGTGAAAATACCAAATCGGCGCGTAAAATGTAATAAAAACAACTAAAATGCGGCAAGACAAAACAAATGATTAACTGACATAAACGGTAAAATAACGTGTAAAAACCACCGATCAAACTCCCCCAAACTTAAACAATTGCTTGACCTCAAGCAAAAAGCTTGGATAAATAATTTTCAAGTCAAACAGCACATCAAGTGAAGGGTTCAGGGTGTAAGGCATGTCGATACTCATACGTGAGTTTTAGTTCCGATCGGCTCAAACCATCTCTTTCGGTACTCATCCGTTAACGAAGGCATTACATAAACACATACCGCAGTAAACTTACGGACCTAAATCTCCCTTTCGGCCACCTCTCCAACTATGCTTTGGGCTTAAGTCTTTTCTTCGATTTTCTACCCTTTTCATTCGGATAATTAGATTAAGGCATGCACATTTGCTCGAGATTTTTCCTGTGGCACCTTTATTCTTTTTCTCGCTCACAGACGTTTATTAGTCCACTTTGGGACGACTATAGAGATTCAACCGCCGTTAGGCTAAATAACCGGGTGAGGGTTACCCAACTTAGAAGGACAGGTTGTCTTTACCGTCATTATTCAACTCTTTTTTTTTGGTGCCACACATCATTCTCAAAACAAATTTTATTTTATTTTTTATACAGGACTATCACAATGAACTAATCAGGGTATACTTTTCAAATCCAAGTACTATGGCACAAATCTACACGTTGGACTCGTTTCCTTACTCTGGGGAACCTAGGGTGTTCAAGTTATACCTCAATTTCCAAACTTTCCCAAGTTCCTTAGTTCAAACTCCACTTCCCTTGAACTCTAAATACTTTCTTGACTACCTTACACACCTACCAATCACAAGAAAAAATGTTACGGTCTCCGTAGGGGCGAATTCGATGTGATTTTTACCGAACTTAAAAATAAAAGGTATTTAAATGGACAATACAAAACGGTAAAACCTCCCCCCAAACTTGAACTAAACATTGTCTCAATGTTCAAGAATCAAGAGAAGAAGAGGTGTACTCACAGAGATCCTCACAGAGGGGTCGACAGGTAATGCAGTACCTCTTCGCTGCTTCCACGTTTTCCCTTGTAAAATCTCGTTTATTCCTGCAAAAACAATAACAACAAAAGAAACAACATCAATTCATAAAACCGTGGGATGCCTCCCACGCAGCGCTTCGTTTAACGTCGCATGGCTCGACGATCGACTCCCCATTATTATGGGGGGTACTTCAACTTCTAAACTCTATTGCTCGACTTCTTCGCAACAGAATATTGTGTCGTTTCAGAGATAAGAGCAACGTGAAATGGTTTTGATCGTTCTCCCTTCTTAGTTGTGTTAATCCTCCCAACTGAAGGTTTGACATCTTTCTCCTTACCTTTCTTTCGACCCTCTTGAGTTTTTAAAGTTATTTCCTGATCAAAAAATTTCAAAGTGAGCGTACCTTTTTCCACATCAATATTGCACCGACTAGTAAGCAAGAACGGTCGGCCAAGTATGATCGAAGTTTCTTCATCCTCGGGTATATCCATGATTTGAAAATCAACTGGGTAAGTGAAGTTATTGATTGTCACTAGAACATCCTCTGCTAGCCCATATGCCATCTTGGTTGTGTGGTCGGCAAACTTCAAGCTTGTTCCCGTATCGCTCACTTTTCCAATATCCAGCTTTTTGAAAATTGATAACGGCATGAGACTCACACTAGCACCTGAATCAATCAGGACTTTCTTGAAAGTTCGATCCTTTATAGTACAAGGGATTACAACTGGTCCAGGATCTTTCATCTTGATGGGTATTTTCCTTTCTTGTGATATTTCCTTACATTGCTCAGTTGTGGTCTTCGGTTTTTCACCCATTGGTCTCTTTTTACCTATAACCTCTTTCATGAATTTCTTGTACAGAGGCATTTGCTCAAGTGCTTCAAAGAACGACATGTTAATTTCCAATTTATTGAACATTGCACTGAACCTTCCGAAGTCTTTCTCGTTCTGATCCTTCCTTGTAACTCTTTGAGGGAACGGTAATTTGATTTTCGGTTTGACCTCCTCTTTCTTTTTCTCCCCAGTTGACTTTTCAGATAGCACAGCTTCTTCTGGTTCTTTTATTTTTTCTCTTACCTCAAGTTCCACCTCTATGCATTCGTCCTCCTTTATTTCCTCCTCTTCTATCACTTTCTGATTTCTTGTTGTGACAGCATTCATACTCTCTTGATTTTTCGGATTCGGTACTGTCGCACTTGGAAGGGTTCCTTGAGCGTGTGTTGAGAGGTGTTGGGCTATCTGTCCCATTTGCGACTCAAGGTTTTTGATGGAAGTTGGGTTGTTCCTTTGAATGTTCCGGGTCTCTTCTTGGAATTGCATACTTTGAGCTGCCATTCTTTCAATAGCTAACTCCCATTCTGCTTTTTGAGGAGCCTGTTGTTGTTGCGAATATGGAGATTGGTTTTGGTCTTTCCAGGAAAAATTAGGATGATTCTTCCATCCTGGATTATAGATATGAGAATATGGATTGTTTTGCCTCAAAACTTTTATCTCTTCAATTTGTTGAGCAGTAGCAAGACAATGCATAGTAAAATGGGGACCATTGCATACCTCACAACTCACAGCTTGGACAGGTTGAACCTGAGCTACAGTTTCAATACCCATATCCATTCCCTTAAGCTTTCTTTCCACTTCACCTTTGATTTGATCTTCCATTTTCACAACTTTTGCGGCCAACTTCAAGTCAACTGTTTCTTCCGGATTACTCACACTCCGGTCATATAACTCCAGATGTTCATTTGCACTGATCGCTTCAATAACTTTTCTGATTCCAGTGGCTGTTGTAAAGTTGGATGAACCACCGGCTGCTGTATCGATTAGCTGCTTAGTCTTCATCTTAAGACCATTCACAAACATCTGCATCTATTCAGTTTGATCCAGATTGTGAGTAGGACATGCAACCAATAACCGTTTGAACCTTTTATACGAGTCCCCGAGTGATTCTCCCTCCCTCTGTTTAAAATTCATAATATCATATCGTTTACGAATATACACAGAGGCAGGAAAATACTCATTCAGAAAGGCTTTTTCCATTTCTTCCCACGTAGTAATACTTCCAGCTGGTAAGGAGTAAAACCATTCTTCAGCTTCTTCAGATAAAGTGAACGGGAACATTCTTAACCTTTTAGCTTCATCTGTGCGTCCTTCAATCTTTAGAGTAGTGCTCATCGTCAGAAATCTCTGTAGATGCTTATTTGCGTCTTCGCTAACCTTTCCGGTGAAAGGTCTCCTCTCAAGGTGAGTGATTGTGCTCGGATGCAGCTGGAACTTTGCGACATTCACTGGTTGATTCACAATGGTCATCCGGTTTGGTTGAGCATTTTCCCCTCCATAGTCTCCCAAAAGTCTCTCCGCTGGTGGGAGATCCGCCATAGCTTGCCTACGTCTTTCGCGTAGAGTCCTTTCAGTTTCTGCGTCCAAAGAAAAATTAGCTAAGGGATTTCCTCGCATGAAAGTGTTAGACGCAAATTAGTAGTAACAACATAAAAATAATAAAAATTAAAACTAAAAACTGAAAATAAAATTTTGGTTGCAGAGCAACAAAATTTCAATTGAATTAGAATTAAACTTATATTCTGGCAGTCCCCGACAACGGCGCCAAAAACTTGACCGGTAAATTAGCAAGTATACTAATTGTACCGATGTAGTAATAAGGGGAAATTCCCCGAATATCGATCTCGCGGACTGCGTATGAACACAAGTTCTAAAATAATACAATTGAACAAAAAGTCGTAGGGGTTTTGGTTTGTTTCTTACAATTTTAAAGGCCAAAAGGCAAAAGCAGTAAAATAAAGGTTTTAGACAGTTATGAGAAGCATGCTAGAGTAGGGTGTATGAAAAAACCTTGTAATAACCTTAATCCTTAATTTTCATAAATCACTGCTCAATTCAATCGTTACCGGTTTTAAAGATTAGTTGACTCTAATTCCTTAGCAGAAAACCCTTTGGTATTCTTCCTATGCCCCAATTCCTTGGCGGTATAGGAACAATCCCAAGCAACATATTTTATCTAAAACATTATGGTTACTATAGGGTATCCCCATTCCTAGGCAATATCTACTATAGTATTATCGTATAAACGCGTTAACGATCGTTTTTCCAAACCTAAGGTTAACCGTAAAACAAATCCTTATTTGTCAAATAAGAAAAGCCATAAGAAAATTATACAATAACAACGATGATTAGAAAGTAGTGAAATCCATTATTCAAAGGAAACAAGGTTATTACATAGTCAATTCAGGGACACCCCCTAGCATTGGAGGTTTAGCTACTCATAATAATAAAGATAAAATCAACAATAAAATTCAACATTACAAGAGAATTGGTTGCTTTGATCTTCAATCGCTTCCGCTCATGAGGATCTTCCGTTCCCAAATCCTTGATCGCTTCAATCTTTATCGTGAAATTTCTTTTCTGTTCAAAAATTCAATCCTTATTCTTTCTCCAAACACGTATCAAATAGTCTCAATTCAAACCCATCACTATGGAAATATCCACAATACCCTCGGGGATCACAAGAGTCAAAAATACAAGAAAAATAGGGAAAAAAGCGCTTCCTGCAACACAGGCCGTGTCAGGCAACACGGTCGCCCGTGTTGGCTTCCTGAATGATTTTTCGCGTGAAATTTGCATGTCCCAGGTGTCACAACACGGGCCGTGTCACACAACACGGGCACCTGTGTTGTGCCACTGTTTTTTCTCCAAAATTCGCCTTTTCTGAGCACATCCTACAACACGGGCCGTGTCACACAACACGGGCACCCGTGTTGCAACCCTGTTTCGAATCTGACTTCGACTCCAACACGAAAGTCGTAGCTCTCTCTCTTAGCTTTCCGGCGGTTTTTAGAACGCCTCAAAAGGATTCCCGGAACTTCAGTTATGATCGTTTTCGTGCAGACTGCTAAAGATTTTACAACAAAACTCTTACGAAATCTTGCCAATTTTTCCCAGTTTTCACTCTGCTTCTCCTTTATTGTATACCTGAACCTAGAAACAGTGAAAATACCAAATCGACGCGTAAAATGTAATAAAAACAACTAAAATGCGGCAAGACAAAACAAATGATTAACTGACATAAACGGTAAAATAACGTGTAAAAACCACCGATCAAGGACCCTTGAAGAAAGGAAATCGCACATATCTACCACCTGCTACTTATACTTTATCTAGAAAGGAGAAAAATATATTGTGTAAGTTTTTGAGTGAAGTTAAAGTTCCAGAAGGATACTCTTCAGATATTAGAAGACTTGTTTCTATGAAAGACCTCAAGTTAAAGAGTTTAAAGACAGATGATTGCCATGTTATAATGGAACACTTTCTACCAATAGGTATACGTTCTATTTTTCCAAAAAAAGTGAGAGGCGCAATAACTAAATTGCGTTTTTTCTTCAGGTCAATTTGTAGTAAGGTGATCGATCCTGCGATCTTACCATCTTTGCAAAAAGAAATAGTTATTACTTTGTGTCAGCTTGAAATGTATTTCCCTCCATCATTTTTTGACATAATGGTACATCTAGTTGTCTATCTTGTGAAAGAGACACAATTGTGTGGACCAGCTTATATGAGATGGATGTACTCTGTTGAACGTTATATAAAAATATTGAAAGGGTATGTGAAAAACCGAAGCCGACCAGATGGATGTATTGTTGAACGATACATTGTTGAAGAAGCTATTGAGTCTTGTACTGAATATTTGTCCAACGTTCAATCCATTGGCCTCCCAAAATCTAATGTTGTTGAAAAAATAGTAGGTAAACAGTTAATTGGAAATAAAGTTGTGACAGTTTCAAGGGATGAACGGGAGCAAGTGCATTTGTATGTTCTGCACAATGACATTGAGGTTGAGCCGTATGTTGAAATGCACAAGGACGTTCTTCGAGGTTTAAATCTGAATTGAAATGAAAATTGGATAGTACGTGAGCACAATCGAAGTTTTATAACATGGTTCAAGGATCATATTTTTTCAAAGTTTTATTCTGATCCCGCTTCAATAACAGAAAGGTTGAGATGTTTAGCATATGGTCCAAGTTTGCATGTGTTTTCTTATAGCGCATACGCAATTAATGGATACACATTTTATACTAAAGAACAAGATGATAAGAGTACAATGCAAAATAGTGGTGTCACCGTGCTTGCCGAAGCAATGCACATTTCATGTGTGAAGGACTTAAACCCCAAATATGCGAATCTGTCGTATTTTGGTGTTATCGAGCGCATTTGGGTGTTTGATTATGAAAAGTTTCAGATTCCTATCTTTGGATGCAAGTGGGTTGAAAATAATAGTGGCATACGAATGGATAAGTCTGGATTTTTGCAAGTGGATCTTAATAAGGTGGGGTACAAAGATGAGCCTTTTATTCTAGCCACGCAAGCTAAACAAGTGTTCTATGTCACTGATCCGACAAGTACGGAATGGTCTATAGTTCTTTTTTCCAACAAAGTAATCGATGATAACATTGGAGACAAGGGGGATGTTGATGTTGATAAGGAATCTTATATTATAGAAGATCCAGATGAGAATATTAGAGCGGACGAATCATATATTAGAAATGATCATAACGAGGGAATTTGGATCAATCCATCTGTCCGTGTTGTTAAGAGACAAGTAAACCACGTTCCAACTAAGAAAAGAAAGAGATCTTAGTGACAAAGGTGCTTGTTAAATTACATATTGTCTCATTGAATAAAATTACATATTTCTATCATGCAATACAATTACATATTATGTCATTCAATAAAATTATGTATGTGTTTCTCTTATTTATACTTTTCTTATGTATATATTTCTTATTTACATATTTTCATGTCATTCATTTGATACTTTGGTTTTTCTGAATTACAGGTATTATGGCCAACAATGAGGAAACACCACATGATGGAAATGAAACAACAAAAGACATTGAAGGCGATATCAAAAGAGGAATAACGATTATGAAAAAAATCATCTGTGCGAGAGATAAGGGTGTTAAGTATGATGTGCATTGGAATGAAAGAGATCAATTAGTTGAGCCTAACAGTGCGATGCTGACAAGTTACATTGGAGCACTTGTATGTTTGCGAATTCCGATTACTTGCGATAATTGGGGAATTGAGTCGCTAGAACCAGCTAAAGACAAAATTTGGAGCGAGATACAGGTATGATACTTGATTATTTTTAATTATGTTGACGGTTACATCTTTAAATTAATTATACTAACATGTTATATGCATGTGTATTTGTTTGCAACGATCTTTTAATATTGATGATTGCAGAAGAAAATATTTTCTTCAATTGGCCGGTAAACGACTGAGGGGATTCAGAGCATTTTTAATGAACAAGTTTCTCAAAGATTCTGATGGAAACTTTGTTGACTCGGAGCGTCCAAAGAAGTACGCTGATCTGATTTCGAAAGAAGAATGGGAGACATTTGTTACGAAACGAAGAACCAAAGAATTTTTAGTAAGTACAACTTATCATGAATAATGTATAGTATATATACTTCTTCCACAAGAGTTCTGATATGACTTAAAAATTTTTTTTCAGGTTGTGAGTGGCGTTAATCGGCAACGGGCATCAAAACCCGCGTATCCATACAAAAAAGGGCGTTTGGGATATGCACGCTTAGAACAAAAAATAGTAAGTATATATAAATGCTTTAATATGATATAGTTACCAAAATTAGTAAGTATATATAATAGCATATGAATGGTTTATTATCCGTCTTAATGCGCAGATAGAAGAGGAGAAAAGTGACATGGCATCTCTTCCGGACCATGTTGTGTGGAAGGCTGCCCGTGTGGGAAGAGATAGAGTCGTTCAGGAAGAAGTTCAACAAGTGTTTGAACGATGTGTAAGTACAACATTAGTTTTGTTAGTAACTGATCAAAAGTGTATAATATATTTATATATGCTTTTATCTATATTTCAGAAGACTCTATCCCAGAGTATAACTCCAGTTGAGGACGAGGATTGCAGGAGCATACTGAGTCAGGTGTTAAATATCCCTGAGTATTCTGGGCGTGTAAGGGGTAAGGGATTTGGCGTCACTCCATCACAGTTGTATAAGAAGCCAACAAAAAAAAATCCTACCAATAAAGAAGTGATGGATACGTTGGAGGAATTGAAAGCTCAGATTCGGGAATTGCAGAAGGACAAAGAAAGATACATGGCGGAAAGGCGCGGTCCAGGGGGTAAAGATGCTAGTGAAAAAGATAGTATCGGTTGTCCGCAGAAGCTTCCAGAGGTAATTTTATATTACATTGAAATTAATTAATTTAGCACAATTTTCTTAATTGACACATTAATCGGCATCATTATTTGTTTAGGGCATTTCACCTTGTCGGCTATATTTATCGTCACCGACTTATCGCTTGGTTGGCAAGGGAAAGGTGCATAACAATGTGGGAGAATTACTTCACCATAAACCGCTCACTCCTAGATATTTAAAAGTATCGATTGATATTGCGTTAGAGGGGGGTGCGTTGTTGCCTATACCAGATGAAGTTTCAGACGCAACAGTGGTGGGGGACGCAATAGGAGCGTATGTTGCATGGCCGACAAATCTCATTTACATAGATGATGAGGTATGTTGAACACCATTATGAACCTAGCTAATTTCATATTCAAATGTTCCTCGATTTTATTATTTTATTATTTACATTTACATTTTCTTATTTTCTTATTTTCTTATTTACATGATGATCTTAACTCCTACAAAATCCAAATCAAAAGATGATAGAATTATTGTGCGGGATACCGATTCAGCTGCATCAAAGAAACAGGTACTAATACAGTTACATGGTTATCTTATTATACATTATTTACTGAACTTATATATGACTTTTAGGTTCATGATTAGCAGTTGCAACAAGTCAGCAAGGGTAAGATGCCTGAAACTTTCAAGGTGCCCAACAAAAAAAAGACCGAGTCAAAAAAAGCATTTGTTCCTCGATTTAGGATGTGTCTTGAAACATATATAGGAACAACAGATGTGGTTGAGGGTGGCATCTGTCAAATACCTATGGAGGAAGGTATTTTCGGTTTTGAATATCCCGAAACACTTGCTAAGGAGGATTTTGACCAGGTTTTCCAACATTCTGAATTGGGCGTCGGTGTTATGCATTCCTACATCAGGTACTCCGATCCATTTTAATTAAATAATTGAACATTTTAAAATTTGCTCATTTAACTGAATACTCTAATGTTGATTATGTTTTTCTTTTAGGCTCCTGTATGACAAGTTGCTGGTCCCGCATGATTTGACTTCCATATTCACATTCTTATCTACTAGCTGTATCAACGCACGGGCAATAGAGCACACACCAGATACTGTCAAAGATTACATGGTCCAAAGATTTATGGTCGCGACTACAGAGAAGTTGTTCTTGTTGCCATATAATACTGGCCATGGGTTAGATTTTATTCTAAATTCATTTATTATAATTATTCTATTTTTTCCATTAATCTATATAACATTTCCGTCTAAACTGTTGTTTTATTTTATAGTGGACACTGGTTTTTGCTCGCGATTAATCCGTTGAAAGAAATAGTGTATTATATAGATTCATTGGATGGCGATACAACAAAATATCCTGATCTGAAGAACGTGGTTGATACGTAAGTGATGAGATATAATATTTTGTATAGTTATATATCTTTATTTATTATGTGACATTGTTCTAAATATGCGTTTATATTATGTTATAGTTATACAAATATTCAGAGCACAAAGAGATGCAACTGTGCCAAAAAGGAAGGCTAACAACATCAGCTGGATCAGAGTGGAGGTATATTTTCCCATGTTTGACTGTTATAGTGGTTCTACTTGATAAAACTATTTAAACTATATATACTGATAAATGTTCGTTTATTTTTTCCATTTACAGTGTCCTCGTCAGCGCAATGGGATTGACTGCAGATATTTTGTATTGTGCTTTATGAAGGAAATTATTCTTTCAGGTCAAATAGAGATTCCAATCCTGGTATGGATCAATTCATAACTTATATGATTCATTTTGATAATTAACCGATATTTCATCTGAGTAATTAGTTTTAAAATTAAATCGTGCATGTTCTGTTATATTATGTAGTACTTTGATGAATACAAGTGTGGTACTTCTCGAAAGCAAGATTCGAAGAAATTAAGGAGGACTGGTGTCAATTTATTCTTGAGTTGAGAATTGTATAACGTATCTATTTGTAAAGTTATCGGATTTGTAATTATATGTAAATTGAATGTATTTGTGATAATTGGAGGATTGAATGTATTTTGTGATGTTGTAATATATTTAAGCAGAGTTTATGTGTATTAAAATGGTTATGGGCAAAGTGATGAATACACATAAATAAGGCCAAAGTAATTGTTATATATAAGGCCAAACTGTTGAATTAAAGGCCTGAATTATAAGCAGGGAATGTAATTGTTATAAGCAGGTTTATTGAAAAATATATAAAAAATGTGATTATTTAAAAAAAAAATTTAATCATGAAGAATAGACAGCGCTTTTAAAAAAGCGCTGCTAAAGGGTGCAAAGAGAGGCCAAAAAAGCGCTGCTATAGGTTGGAAAAAGGGGGGTCTATGAAAGCACTTTAAAAAGCGCTGCTAAAGGGGTCTAAGACAGCGCTTTTAAAAGCGCTGCTAAAGGGGGGAGGGAAAAGCGCTGCTATAGGGTTGAAAAAGCGCTGCTAAAAGCGTTGCCGAAGGGAGGGGAAGGGGGAATAGGCAGCGCTTTTAAAGTGCTGCTATAGGGTGAAAAAAGCGCTGCTAAAAGCGTTGCTGAAGGGATCCTTTAGCAGCGCTTTTTCTTTAAAAAACAGCGCTGCCTTTACCTTTAGCAGCGCCACTTTTGGCAGCGCTTTTAAGCGCAGCTAAAGGCCAAAAAAAACGTTGCTAAAGGTCTTTTTTGGCATAGTGATACTAAGGCAATTAACACACATACATACACGCGCGCGCACACACACACACACACACACACACACAAACACATACACACGCGCGCACACACACACACACCTAAAATACTTTTAAGGCCTATTTTTACTTAATATAATCATCTAAAAATATTATTGGAGCCTATCCAGTTTATTACGGGAATGCTTACATGATTATGACAATTTTTTGAACTGTCTAAGAAATTATATTATATGCCTAGTCGATTAGATGATACCTAATTGAGTCCATAATTGATTATGATAGTCTTTTAATGATTTGTAATGACTCAATATTAAAACCTTAATTTTTATGCCATAATAATCTATTATTGGATGAACCTAATCAATTAACTAATCGATAAGGCTTTTAATTCGGCCCATGGATTGTAACCATTTTGAACTAACTTTTATCCTATATAGAGGACACCTCTCCTCACTTAATTTCATAGTAAAATTTATATTTTTACTAATTCTTTATAATTTATCTGTCTCTTCTCTCTCTTTAAATATTTTCTTTCACAAAAGTTATCGTAGAGTCTTGTGAGTGAAAATTACTTGTGAGGAAGGAGTTGTATCAACGTCTTTCCACTATTATTGTTTTCAAGAGAGCGATGCTCTTGAAGAATTGAGTTTGGTTCTTGAGATTAGCCATTGAAAATCTATGTTTGGTTATACAACTCAACTTGCAAAAGTTATGTTCGATTATTGAGATCAACTAGTGAAATCTCTAATTGGTTCGAGAGTTCATCCCGTGGAAAAGCTTTGGATTTGATTGTACCAAGGGTTCATGGGCATAGTATGTAAAAGCTCAATATTATATTTAAATCTCAAGAAGATCCCTTAGGGACAGAAATAGGTCAACATTCATCCGAATTTGGATAACTCTCCGGCACCATCTCTCCAACTCTGTCTACTTTATTTATGTTGTTTACTTTACTACTTTATTATTTTCCGCTGCTTTTTCACTAGGATTTTTTTGAATAACATAATTATATTTTTAAATAATAAAGCCTTATAATTAATCACAAATTTTGAATAGCATAATTTAAACCCCTCCTCCCACACACACCTCTTCTGCTTAGAGTCACCTATCTAATAAGAATAAGTGTTGAAGTGTAATTGACGTCTAAAAGATGTTACACAAGTAACAAATTAATTAAGGTTCTTAGGTTGTTGAGTCTAGATAGTTTTTGTAAGCCCAACTAATTTTTTATAAATAATCATCATTGTTAAATTATTAAATGCACATAATAACGACAAATAATCTTTAAGTGCAATACACACACATAAATTTTATTTTTTCACTTTTTCTTTTATATCCGTATATAGTTTTAACAAAATAACATATAATAGTTTATATAGGATTAATTTTGATTGGGCCTTAGAAGAGGATGAGTTATAACTCAATTAGCCCTGAAAGTACCATATAGGGCCATAATGTGAAACCAGGAGGGTGTAACCTGGAAAGTCATGGGTCGCTCGATCTAACCCATCATGCCTAGGGCTTGGTCTCCCCCTTAGACTTGGGTCCATTAGGTAACAACAACTTTTGTACATGTCAGACAACATGTTCTTGAAAGGACCAATATTTGCCACTTTTTAAGGGAAGAAATCGCTTCTTCCAATTAACGAGGATAACTAATTTTTCTATTCACACGCTTTACATAAGTAGTTGGGATGAAACCAATTCTGCACCCAATAACTTGACACATAAGGTAGGCTTATAAATATCATAACTCAGGGTTGAAAAAAGAATTCACTATTTAAATATTCAATGTACTCAAACTCTCATGCATTCTTTAACATAAGAAAGTTCATCATCTTATTGTATTATTCGTAAATAATTATATTTAACTTGATTTTTATACTCACATGCAACGCAATCAGGGTGAATTCTTCTATGTAATTTTTTCTCTTGTTTAGCACTTTCAAATCATTAGAAGTTTGCACATAGTATTGTCACACGTGGGTGGAAGAAGAGGTCAATCTTGTTTGAGTTGTCGTATTGGAAGTCGTTGTATGTAAGACATTTTCTTGATGTTATGCATATTGAAAAAAATGTATTTGAAAGTGTTATTGGTACGTTACTCAATATACAAGGAAAGTCTATGGATGGTCTTAAAGCCAGAAAGGACTTGGTAGCAATGGGAATAAGAAATGAATTAGGACCCTTGAAGAAAGGAAATCGCACATATCTACCACCTGCTGCTTATACTTTATCTAGAAAGGAGAAAAGTATATTGTGTAAGTTTCTAAGTGAAGTTAAAGTTCCAGAAGGATACTCTTCAGATATTAGAAGACTTGTTTCTATGAAAGACCTCAAGTTAAAGAGTTTAAAGACACATGATTGCCATGTTATAATGGAACACTTTCTACCAATAGGTATACGTTCTATTTTTCCAGAAAAACTGAGAGGCGCAATAACTAAATTGTGTTTTTTCTTCAGGTCAATTTGTAGTAAGGTGATCGATCCTGCGATCTTACCATCATTGCAAAAAGAAATAGTTATTACTTTGTGTCAGCTTGAAATGTATTTCCCTCCATCATTTTTTGACATAATGGTACATCTAGTTGTCTATCTTGTGAAAGAGACACAATTGTGTGGACCAGCTTATATGAGATGGATGTACTTTGTTGAACGTTATATGAAAATATTGAAAGGGTATGTGAAAAACCGATGCCGACCAGATGGATGTATTGTTGAACGATACATTGTTGAAGAAGCTATTGATTCTTGTACTGAATATTTGTCCAACATTCAATCCATTGGCCCCCCAAAATCTAATGTTGTTGAAAAAATAGTAGGTAAACAGTTAATTGGAAATAAAGTTGTGACAGTTTCAAGGGATGAACGGGAGCAAGTGCATTTGTATGTTCTGCACAATGACATTGAGGTTGAGTCGTATGTTGAAATGCACAAGGACGTTCTTCGAGGTTTAAATCTGAATCGAAATGAAAATTGGATAGAATGTGAGCACAATCGAAGTTTTATAACATGGTTCTAGGATCATACTTTATCAAAGTTTTATTCTGATCCCGCTTCAATAACAGAAAGGTTGAGATGTTTAGCATATGGTCCAAGTTTGCATGTGTTTTCTTATAGCGCATACGCAATTAATGGATACACATTTTATACCAAACAACAAGATGATAAGAGTACAATGAAAAATAGTGGTGTCACCGTGCTTGCCAAAGCAATGCACATTTCAAGTGTGAAGGACTTAAACCCCAAATATGCGAATCTGTCGTATTTTGGTGTTATCGAGCGCATTTGGGTGTTTGATTATGAAAAGTTTCAGATTCCTATCTTTGGATGCAAGTGGGTTGAAAATAATAGTCGCATACGAATGGATAAGTCAGGATTTTTGCAAGTGGATCTTAATAAGGTGGGGTACAAAGATGAGCCTTTTATTCTAGCCACGCAAGCTAAACAAGTGTTCTATGTCACTGATCCGACAAGTACGAAATGGTCTATAGTTCTTTTTTCCAACAAAGTAATTGATGATAACATTGGAGACAAGGGGGATGTTGATGTTGAGAAGGAATCTTAAATTATAGAAGATCCAGATGAGAATATTAGAGCGGACGAATCATATATTAGAAATGATCATAACGAGGGAATTTGGATCAATCCATCTATCCGTGTTATTAAGAGACAAGTAAACCACGTTCCAACTAAGAAAAGAAAGAGATCTTAGTGACAAAGGTACTTGTTAAATTACATATTGTCTCATTGAATAAAATTACATATTTCTATCATGCAATACAATTACATATTATGTCATTCAATAAAATTATGTATGTGTTTCTCTTATTTATACTTTTCTTATGTATATATTTCTTATTTACATATTTGCATGTCATTCATTTGATACTTTGGTTTTTCTGAATTACAGGTATTATGGCCAACAATGAGGAAACACCACATGATGGAAATGAAACAACAAAAGACATTGAAGGCGATATCAAAAGAGGAATAACGATTATGAAAAAAATCATCAGTGCGAGAGATAAGGGTGTTAAGTATGATGTGCATTGGAATGAAAGAGATCAATTAGTTGAGCCTAACAGTGCGATGCTGACAAGTTACATTGGAGCACTTGTACGTTTGCAAATTCTGATTACTTGCGATAATTGGAGAATTGAGTCGCTAGAACCAACTAAAGACAAAATTTGGAGCGAGATACAGGTATGATACTTGATTATTTTTAATTATGTTGACGGTTACATCTTTAAATTAATTATACTAACATGTTATATGCATGTGTATTTGTTTGCAGCGATCTTTTAATATTGATGATTGCAGAAGAAAATATTGTCTTCAATTGGCCGGTAAACGACTGAGGGGATTCAGAGCATTTTTAACGAACAAGTTTCTCAAAGATTCTGATGGAAACTTTGTTGACTCGGAGCGTCCAAAGAAGTACGCTGATCTGATTTCGAAAGAAGAATGGGAGACATTTGTTGCGAAACGAAGAACCAAAGAATTTTTAGTAAGTACAACTTATCATGAATAATGTATAGTATATATACTTCTTCCACAAGAGTTCTGATATGACTTAAACTTGTTTTTTCAGGTTGTGAGTGGCGTTAATCGGCAACGGGCATCAAAACCCGCGTATCCATACAAAAAAGGGCGTTTGGGATATGCACGCTTAGAACAAAAAATAGTAAGTATATATAAATGCTTTAATATGATATAGTTACCAAAATTAGTAAGTATATATAATAGCATATGAATGGTTTATTATCCGTCTTAATGCGCAGATAGAAGAGGAGAAAAGTGACGTGACATCTCTTCCAGACCATGTTGTGTGGAAGGCTGCCCGTGTGGGAAGAGATAGAGTCGTTCAGGAAGAAGTTCAACAAGTGTTTGAACGATGTGTAAGTACAACATTAGTTTTGTTAGTAACTGATCAAAAGTGTATAATATATTTATATATGCTTTTATCTATATTTCAGGAGACTCTATCCCAGAGTATAACTCCAGCTGAGGACGAGGATTGCAAGAGCATACTGAGTCTGGTGTTAAATATCCCTGAGTATTCTGGGTGTATGAGGGGTAAGGGATTTGGCGTCACTCTATCACAGTTGTATAAGAAGCCAATGAAAAAAAATCCTACCAATAAAGAAGTGATGGATACGTTGGATGAATTGAAAGCCCAGATTCGGGAATTACAAAAGGACAAAGAAAGATACATGGCGGAAAGGCGCGGTCCAGAGCGTAAAGATGCTAGTGAAAAGGATAGTATCGGTTGTCCGCAGAAGCTTCCAGAGGTAATTGTATATATTACATTGAAATTAATTAATTTAGCACAATTTTCTTAATTGACACATTAATCGGCATCATTATTTGTTTAGGGCATTTCACCTTGTCGGCTATTTGTATCGTCACCGACTTATCGCTTGGTTGGCAAGGGAAAGGTGCATAACACTGTGGGAGAATTACTTCACCATAAACCGCTCACTCATGGATATTTAAAAGTATCGATTGATATTGCGTTAGAGGGGGTGCGTTGTTGCCTATACCAGATGAAGTTTCAAACGCAACAGTGGTGGGAGACACAATAGGAGCGTATGTTGCATGGCCGACAAATCTCATTTACATAGATGATGAGGTATGTTGAACACCATTATGAACCTAGCTAATTTCATATTCAAATGTTCCTCGATTTTCTTATTTTATTATTTACATTTACATTTTCTTATTTTCTTATTTACATGATGATCTTAACTCCTACAAAATCCAAATCAAAAGATGATAGAATTATTGTGCGGGATACCGATTCAGCTGCATCAAAGAAACAAGTACTAATACAGTTACATGGTTATCTTATTATACATTATTTACTGAACTTATATATGACTTTTAGGTTCATGATTAGCAGTTGCAATAAGTCAGCAAGGGTAAGATGCCTGAAACTTCGAAGGTGCCCAACAAAAAAAAGACCGAGTCAAAAAAAGCATTTGTTCCTCGATTTAGGATGTGTCTTGAAACATATATAGGAACAACAAATGGGGTTGAGGGTGGCATCCGTCAAATACCTATGGAGGAAGGTATTTTCGGTTTTGAATATCCCGAAACACTTGCTAAGGAGGATTTTGACCAGGTTTTCCAATATTCTGAATTGGGCGTCGGTGTTATGCATTCCTACATCAGGTACTCCGATCCATTTTAATTAAATAATTGAACATTTTAAAATTTGCTCATTTAACTGAATATTCTAATGTTGATTATGTTTTTCTTTTAGGCTCCTGTATGACAAGTTGTTGGTCCCGCATGATTTGACTTCCATATTCACATTCTTATCTGCTAGCTGTATCAACGCACAGGCAATAGAGCACACACCAGATACTGTCAAAGATTACATGGTCCAAAGATTTATGGTCACGACTACAGAGAAGTTGTTCTTGTTGCCATATAATACTGGCCATGGGTTAGATTTTATTCTAAATTCATTTATTATAATTATTCTATTTTTTCCATTAATCTATATAACATTTCCGTCTAAACTGTTGTCTTATTTTATAGTGGACACTGGTTGTTGCTCGCGATTAATCCGTTGAAAGAAATAGTGTATTATATAGATTCATTGGATGGCGATACAACAAAATATCCTGATCTAAAGAACATGGTTGATACGTAAGTGATGAGATATACTATTCTAAATAGTTATATATCTTTATTTATTATGTGACATTGTTCTAAATATGCGTTTATATTATGTTAGAGTTATACAAATATTCAGAGCACAAAGAGATGCAACAGTGCCAAAAAGGAAGGCTAACAACATCAGTTGGATCAGAGTGGAGGTATATTTTCCCATGTTTGACTGTTATAGTGGTTCTACTTGATAAAACTTTTAAATTATATATACTGATAAATGTTCGTTTGTTTTTTCCATTTACAGTGTCCTCGTCAGCGCAATGAGATTGACTGCAGATATTTTGTATTGCGCTTTATGAAGGAAATTATTCTTTCAGGTCAAATAGAGATTCCAATCCTGGTATGGATCAATTCATAAGTTATATGATTCATTTTGATAATTAACCGATATTTCATCTGAGTAATTAGTTTTAAAATTAAATCGTGCATGTTCTGTTATATTATGTAGTACTTTGATGAATACAAGTGCGGTACTTACTCGAAAGCAAGATTGGAAGAAATTAAGGAGGACTGGTGTCAATTTATTCTTGAGTTGAGAATTGTATAACGTATCTATTTGTAAAGTTATCGGATTTGTAATTATATGTAAATTGGATGTATTTGTGATAATTGGAGGATTGAATATATTTTGTGATGCTGTAATATATTTAAGCAGGTTTATGTGTATTAAAATGGTTATGGGCAAAGTGATGAATACACATAAATAAGGGCAAAGTAATTGTTATATATAAGGCCAAACTGTTGAATTAAAGGCCTGAATTATAAGCAGGGAATGTAATTGTTATAAGCAGGTTTATTGAAAAATATATAAAAAATGTGATTATTTAAAAAAAAAATTTCAAAATCGTGAAGAATAGACAGCGCTTTTAAAAAAAGCGCTGCTAAAGGGTGCAAAGAGAGGCCAAAAAAGCGCTGCTATAGGTTGGAAAAGGGGGGGTCTATGAAAGCGCTTTAAAAAGCGCTGCTAAAGGGGGGAGGGAAAAGCGCTGCTATAGGATTGAAAAAGCGCTGCTAAAAGCGTTGCTGAAGGGAGGGGAAGGGGGAATAGGCAGCACTTTTAAAGCGCTGCTAAAGGGGGGAGGGAAAAGCGCTGCTATAGGGTTGAAAAAGCGCTGCTAAAAGCGTTGCTGAAGGGAGGGGAAGGGGGAATAGGCAGCGCTTTTAAAGCGCTGCTATAGGGTGAAAAAAGCGTTGCTAAAAGCGTTGCTGAAGGGATCCTTTAGCAGCGCTTTTTCTTTAAAAAAAGCGTTGTCTTTACCTTTAGCAGCGCCACTTTTGGCAGCGCTTTTAAGCGCTGCTAAAGGCCAAAAAAAGCGCTACTAAAGGTCTTTTTTGGCATAGTGATACTAAGGCAATTAACACACACACATACGCGCGCACACACACACACACAAACACATACGCGCGCGCGCACACACACTCACACACACAAACACATACGCGCGCGTGCACACACACACACACACCTAAAATACTTTTAAGGCCTATTTTTACTTAATAAAATCATCTAAAAATATTATTGGAGCCTATCCAGTTTATTACGGGAATGCTTACATGATTATGACAATTTTTTGAACTGTCTAAGAAATTATATTATATGCCTAGTCGATTAGATGATACCTAATTGAGTCCATAATTGATTATGATAGTCTTTTAATGATTTGTAATGACTCAATATTAAAACCTTAATTTTTATGCCATAATAATCTATTATTGGATGAACCTAATCAATTAACTAATCGATAAGGCTTTTAATTCGGCCCATGGATTGTAACCATTTTGAACCAATTTTTATCCTATATAGAGGAGACCTCTCCTCACTTAATTTCATAGTAGAATTCATATTTTTACTAATTCTTTATAATTTATCTGTCTCTTCTCTCTCTTTAAATATTTTCTTTCACAAAAGTTATCGTAGAGTCTTGTGAGTGAAAATTACTTGTGAGGAAGGAGTTGTATCAACGTCTTTCCACTATTACTGTTTTCAAGAGAGCGATGCTCTTGAAGAATTGAGTTTGGTTCTTGAGATTAGCCATTGAAAATCTATGTTTGGTTATACAACTCAACTTGCAAAAGTTATGTTCGATTATTGAGATCAACTAGTGAAATCTCTAATTGGTTCGAGAGTTCATCCCGTGGAAAAGCTTTGGATTTGATTGTACCAAGGGTTCATGGGCATAGTATGTAAAAGCTCAATATTATATTTAAATCTCAAGAAGATCCCTTAGGGACAGAAATAGGTCAACATTCATCCGAATTTGGATAACTCTCCGGCACCATCTCTCCAACTCTGTCTATTTTATTTATGTTGTTTACTTTACTACTTTATTATTTTCCGCTGCTTTTTCACTAGGATTTTTTTGAATAACATAATTATATTTTTAAATAATAATGCCTTATAATTAATCACAAATTTTGAATAGCATAATTTAAACCCCTCCTCCCACACACACCTCTTCTGCTTAGAGTCACCTATATAATAAGAATAAGTGTTGAAGTGTAATTGACGTCTAAAAGATGTTACACAAGTAACAAATTAATTAAGGTTCTTAGGTTGTTGAGTCTAGATAGTTTTTGTAAGCCCAACTAATTTTGTATAAATAATCATCATTGTTAAATTATTAAATGCACATAATAACGAAAAATAATCTTTAAGTGCAATACACACACATAAATTTTATTTTTTCACTTTTTCTTTTATATCCGTATATAGTTTTAACAAAATAACATATAATAGTTTATATAGGATTAATTTTGATTGGGCCTTAGAAGAGGATGAGTTATAACTCAATTAGCCCTGAAAGTACCATATAGGGCCATAATGTGAAACCAGGAGGGTGTAACCTGGAAAGTCATGGGTCGCTCGATCTAACCCATCATGCCTAGGGCTTGGTCTCCCCCCTAGACTTGGGTCCATTAGGTAACAACAACTTTTGTACGTGTCAGACAACATGTTCTTGAAAGGACCAATATTTGCCACTTTTTAAGGGAAGAAATCGCTTCTTCCAATTAACGAGGATAACTAATTTTTCTATTCACACGCTTTACATAAGTAGTTGGGATGAAACCAATTCTGCACCCAATAACTTGACACATAAGGTAGGCTTATAAATATCATAACTCAGGGTTGAAAAAACAATTCACTATTTAAATATTCAAGGTACTCAAACTCTCATGCATTCTTTAACATAAGAAAGTTCATCATCTTATTGTATTATTCGTAAATAATTATATTTAACTTGATTTTTATACTCACATGCAACGCAATCAGGGTGAATTCTTCTATGTAATTTTTTCTCTTGTTTAGCACTTTCAAATCATTAGAAGTTTGCACATAGTATTGTCACACGTGGGTGGAAGAAGAGGTCAATCTTGTTTGAGTTGCCATTTTGGAAGTCGTTGTATGTAAGACATTTTCTTAATGATATGCATATTGAAAAAAATGTATTTGAAAGTGTTATTGGTACGTTACTCAATATACAAGGAAAGTCTAAGGATGGCCTTAAAGCAAGAAAGGACTTGGTAGCAATGGGAATAAGAAATGAATTAGGACCCTTGAAGAAAGGAAATCGCACATATCTACCACCTGCTGCTTACACTTTATCTAGAAAGGAGAAAAATATATTGTGTAAGTTTCTGAGTGAAGTTAAAGTTCCAGAAGGATACTCTTCAGATATTAGAAGACTTGTTTCTATGAAAGACCTCAAGTTAAAGAGTTTAAAGACACATGATTTCCATGTTATAATGGAACACTTTCTACCAATAGGTATACGTTCTATTTTTCCAGAAAAACTGAGAGGCACAATAACTAAATTGTGTTTTTTCTTCAGGTCAATTTGTAGTAAGGTGATCGATCCTGCGATCTTACCATCATTGCAAAAAGAAATAGTTATTACTTTGTGTCAGCTTGAAATGTATTTCCCTCCATCATTTTTTGACATAATGGTACATCTAGTTGTCTATCTTGTGAAAGAGACACAATTGTGTGGACCAGCTTATATGAGATGGATGTACTCTGTTGAACGTTATATGAAAATATTGAAAGGGTATGTGAAAAACCGAAGCCGACCAGATGGATGTATTGTTGAACGATACATTGTTGAAGAAGCTATTGAGTCTTGTACTGAATATTTGTCCAACGTTCAATCCATTGGCCTCCCAAAATCTAATGTTGTTGAAAAAATAGTAGGTAAACAGTTAATTGGAAATAAAGTTGTGACAGTTTCAAGGGATGAACGGGAGCAAGTGCATTTGTATGTGTCATACCCCAAATTTGTCCTACCCTCTCTTGCCCTTGTATCAAACATTCGTAAGGATTTACACTCTCTCTCCAAGTGATTATTTTGGCCTATGGCCTAATATTTATCTTCAAGATATGCTTGTAGTTTTGTTTAAGATTTCAAGCTATATCTAGCCTCAAGATCAATTGTTGGAAATTTGGATTGTACCTTTTGATTTCAAGGCGTGATCAAAATCAAGCCAACTTAAGTTCATTTTGTTCAAAACATACTTGCAAGAATTACTTTAATTGTTCAAGTGATCATACTTTGTCCGAGCCGCGCAGCAAGTAATTTTTGTATTAAGGGGGCCTTGGATAGGGTCGTTCCCAGCACGTTTCAAGACAAAGACATTTGGTACAAAAGTTTAACCGGAAAATGTGAAGTTGATTTGTTTCCATGGGAACTCAACCACAAAGAGAAATCTAAGCCTATTATTCAAACTGCAAATTTCCAAGCTACTGTACTCATTTGATTTTATTTATAATTATAAAGCAAGGACTAAGATACAAGTTACGAGATTCTACACGGTCAAATCATAAAACCTTGACTCAATCCATGCTACAATTCCTAAAAGGTTGCAAAAAAAAAGTCTAAAGAAAATTCAAGTGTCGTGAACATTTTTCTTAAAAGCTAAGTCTAAGACAACTCTTTCAAAGTATATTACAGCCTGTGCTACAACATGTTCCAAGATCTCGTCAAATTGCCCCAAGTCTTGTGCTAATTTGTAAATAGTTCGGGCTGCCGTCATTATCGACTCTTCATCAAAGTGAGCTTCCTGTGGCAAGTCACTTGCTTTCATTTCAGTTTTCCTCACGTCATACCAAAGGCCAACACCATGAAATCCAAAGAAAAAATCCGAAGAAAAAAAACTATGGTTAATCCATATCTCCAAAGGCATAACAAAATTACAGCCAATACATGATGTACAACATAACACAAATTTGAAACCACCACCTCAAAACAAAACATTAGGTTACCTTCCTAGTCGAATCCAAACTGTGAAACATGACACACAGAGAACCATGATGGGTGAAACATCGGATAGGTTAATGCCTTTCCAATGTCCTGGGAAGAACTACTCACCTCCTCCTACTGTTTATCAGAAAACAACACTGTGCTAGGATGATCTTGACATGGGAGGATGCTTACTATGACAATCTTGATAATTGTGATTCTTCCCAAAGTATGTATTGCCAGAAGAACTTGGATCAGATTTGTGGCAGGAACTTTTCAAATGACCCTCTCGGATTATCACTGGCAAAAATGTCGTGTCATGTATATTCCTTAGGGGAAGGTATTGTTGGACAAGTAGCTGTTAATGGAAAGCATCAGTGGATCTTTGCAGATAATCAAGTTACATGTTTTGGCCCGTCTTTTAAGCTTGCTGAAGAATGGCAAACTCAGTTTTCTGCTGGAATTAGGACAATTGTCGTAGTGTCTGTAGTCCCGCTCGGCGTTGTTCAGCTTGGCTCTCTAATAAAAGTGAATGAAGATATGGGGGTTATTAATCAACTAAGAAATCTATTTTTGTCTACTCAAGATTACTCGATAGACCACATTCCTAGTCAAATACAACGTAGTTTGAAGAGCTCTTCATCACAGCAGGATATCTTGAAGGAAAAATCATCTTCAGATATTATGCCTGCATGCATGACGAATGAAACAGTGGGTCTTTTGATGCCCCTTCAATGTTCTGGGAGGAACGGTGCAACTAATTCTGCATATTGGGAAATGGGCGATGATGTGGTCGAGTATGAAGGACTCGAGCTCAATAGTGATGCGAGTCCCATTTTGCTTCAGTCGGCGTTTGGTATGATTAATGTGGAGCATCAGGAATTTGGAGAGATAAGATCTCTAAGTGCGAGGGAGTGTGCAGGGGGCAGTGATGGCTGCAAAAATATGAAATTGGTGGTTAATACAGGATGCAAATAAGATAAGAATCAAAATAGTCAAAACAATACAATATTTTCAGAGCAGCAATATAAAAGAACAACAGAGTTCAGAAGGCTTTGTGAAATCATTAGAAATCATTTGGCTAATCTTAACAAATATCGGGACCAACGAGACCGACCTGATCTTTCTGCTCCTGAAAGCTTGCAATTGTATCTTGTTACAAGATTTGAGCAGCTGAAAATTGCCACTGAGCTTGGACTCTGGCAGGAAGCCTTTAGATCTGTCGAAGATATACACGGGTTAATGTGCATGGTCAAGAAAACACCGAAACCATCATTGATGACGGTTTACTATGTTAAGTTGACTAAAATATTTTAGATATCTTCAAGTCATTTATATCATGCGTATGCTTGGTTCAAACTCTTTTTGTTACAAAAAGTTGCAACAAAAATCTGAGTCAGAAGGATTTGCAGTTGAATAGCTTCATCTGTTGTTCAAGCTGCAGTTTCAGTCCCTCCTCATGATCGCACTCACGGTGCATCTCATTTAGAACTAGAGCATGAAGAGGAAAGAAATTTGAGGATGGCAAATCTGATAGGCTTTAATCTTGAAACAAAGCCCGATAGCAGAGAAGTGCTCTCAAGGTCATCACTTCTTGCTGAACTGGCATCAAAGGGTGTAATGTCTTGCGTTTCACAAGAAGTGAAAGACATTTACTATCTTTTGGAACATGAATTTCTACCGTCTGATCTTGCACTAAAAGTACTACCCTTGCTGAATAAAATTTCAAAATTTGGGGGTAAGTTTACCTTTGCTTCATCAGTTCCAGTGGTGCATTTTTTGCAGTATGTACCAGCACTTGAAAAGTTAGCTACCTTGAGGTTGCTACAACAGGTGTCTAATGTGTACCAGTCGATTAAGATTGAAAACTTAGATGGGATGATTCCTTTCTTTGAGTTTTCTGTTGTGGAAAAGATTTCCATAGATGCTGTCAAGCAGAAGTTTCTGTCAATGAAAGTTGACCACATGAGAAATGTGGTAATTTTCTGCAAGACGAGTCTTGAGGCTGATGGCTTGAGGGATCACTTGGCAAGTTTTGCTGAGCAGTTGAACAAGGCAAGGCAAATGATTTGCCCACCTGATGTGCAACGATCAAAAAATGAAGGCTTGCTTCCGACTCTGCCAGAGGCTGTAGCCAAAGAACACAAGAGGTTTCTTGCTCGAAAATCACTCACTACCAGAATAGGAGATATGAGTATACCCTGCAACAACTAAATGAATGTCAGGTTATTAACCAAGCTTCAAGAGTTCTAGACAGTAAATAGTCATACTACTGCACAGTAAAAGTTCAAAAAAATTCATGGTAAAAGGGTATCTTTTCGCAGTAAAAGTATGAGTAAGACAAACATTCCCAGAAAAGAGTTAACAAACAAGGAATGACCAAAAGGCACTCTGAAATCATGCTTCTTTTTCACCCAGAGGTTTTGTACAAGGAAAAACCCTAATTCTAATCAGTCTATATATGAGCACTTTGTTCATTCAAAAGGAAAAAAAAAACCCTAAAAAACAACTACCGGCGGCAGAAAGGAAAGGAGAAGAAAAAAACCTAGAAAATTTCTTACCCAGAAATTCGTGTTTTTACGCTTCAAGTCCTCGAGCCATATATCGAGACACTGAAGGAACAAGGAGAAGGATTAAAAGCCATTTGTGAAGAAGAACCAGTAGCTGAAGAAGATCGAAAGTATACCTTTATCGAAAGGCACCCAGTTGGAGTCGCTCCGATTCAGGTATTTCTCCTCTCTTTTTGAACTATTTGCTGCTTGATCTGAACTCCTTGTATGATTCGCTTACTTTCCCCTTCGATTAGAGTTTATTTTCGCCACTTGTGTTAGATTTAGGGTTTCCGATTAGAGTTTTTTGAGGGCGAGTTAGATGAAACTGAGCCCGGATTTGGACTCAGGGTGTGTTTTCGTGTGCGGTTGAGGGTTTGATCCGGTGTTTGGCCGGAGAAGAGGGGCGGCGCTGCCGCCAACCACCGTCTTCTCCGGCGGGTTAGGGTTCAGGCAAGAACATAGACTGAGGAGGAACGTTGAGTTCAGAGAGAGAATAGGGTAGAAAGAGAAGTCAGGAGGAAATGGGATGATGCATCTTTTGGTTTCTTGTGAAATGGTCTTGCCACGTTGACCTATGCTGATGGTGGTGACGAGCTGTGTCGGTGACAAGTGTCACTGGCCTTGTTCTCTTTTGTTTTTATTCCGTGTGCCTGTCTCGTATGGTCCTTACCGTGTGCACACAGTTTGTGCCCTGAGATCAGTGTCACATGTGGTTTATCACATGATTAACGTACCAGATCCACCCAGGAGTCATCTGCATTGACTAAACTTATTGTGGACTCTCACCCCCATGTGGACCATCATCTTTATGAGCCTAGGGATTAATTTTGTTTGCACCCCTTTTTTTACTAATCTGAATCTGGCCCATTTGTTTTTTAGTTGTTTTATTTACTAACCTTTTGTTATTAGTTTAAATATATATTTTATAAAAAAAACAAATATTTCAAAATAAGTTTATTTAATTCTCTGTTAAAATAACTCATAATTTATTTTAATTAATTTTATTAAAACTTTTTATTTAATAATAATTAATTTGCTTATTGATTAATATTATTAAATAATTAATAATAATTTGATTAATTGTTTTTTTTAAATTAGCTTTTTTTCTTTTAAATTTTAAGACAACACGAAAATATTTTATTTTTTAAAATTCTATTTTTTACTTTAATTCTTCATCTTTTCTTTAAATTCCAAAATCATCTAGAACAACTTAATTTAATTTCTTTTCTTTTACTAACCTTAGATAATTAGGTTATTAATTAGGTTAACACATTTAGATTAGCTTATTTCCCATTCTATTTAGGTTATTAATTTCTCTTGTGATGTTTTACTTGTTTCTCAATTATATTTATGTTGCTCACATGTTTGTTCAATCTATTTTTTTTTTTTTTAAAACTAATATCTTGACTTAATGTCAAGCCCATTTTCAAATACCTTTGTAAGCCGATTATTTTACGATCGCCATCGACCTTATAGCCTCCTCTTGGGCTTTGTACAACGATATTTGCCACAAATTTCCCATATAAGATTAAAATCTAATTCTTTTCCAAACTTGATCCAACATCAAGTATCTTAAAACAAGTGTAATTAATCATCAACTTTCATTAGCACTTAATCTTATCAAATCTTCCCATCCTTGTAAGTCGAGTGCTTTGGCCTCGCCATCGACCTTACCCTATACCGTAGGACCTCCTATCCTTTAATCCCACCTCGCTCTTTCCACACGTAAAATTCAAACCTTGATTCATATCAAGCAATTTTCTTTAAGTCAAACTAAAATACTTAATAACTATTTAAACACAATTTTAATATTAGATGAAAAAGAGAGAGTCCCAAGTCTTTGGGTCTCTCTCCCAATCGTTTGGGTCTGAGGAGTCTTTCTTAAGCCCGAGCAATTGTCTTCTAAAAAAACCCTTCTAAAAACGATAAATTTATTCGAGTCTATTTTTCTAAACACCTAGGATGAAAAAGAGAGTGTTCCGAGTCTTTGGCTTGCTTTCCCGATTATTTAAAATTCAAGAAGTCTTTCTTGAGCTTTGAGTAATCGTCATCCGATTAATACACTCTAATCATATTAAACATCTTTTATAATATTAGATGAGAAAAGAAGAAAGCTCCAAGTCTTTGGTTCACTCTTCCGATTATTTGAGGTCCGAGAAGTCTTTCTTAAGCTTCGAATAATCCTCATTTGTTAAAATACTTTAATCATATCCTATCTTTCAAAAGCTATTCAAACAACTTCTTTTGCGATGAAAAAGAAAGTGTTTCAAGTCTTTGGTTCGCTTTCCCGATTACTTGGGTCCGAGAAGTTCTTTCTTAAGCTTCAAGTAATCGTCATCTGATCCACCTACTCGAACCGTACCCATTACCTTCATTTCTAGATGAAAAAGAGAGTGTTCCAAGTCTTTGGTTCACTTTCCCGATTACTTGAGGTCTGAGAAGTCTTTCTTAAACTTCAAGTAATCGTCATTTGTTCAACTTATTCAAACAATACTCAATTCTATCCCCTTGCATTTGAGGTTGAAAAAAGAGAGAGCTCCAAATCTTTGGTTCACTCTCCCGATTACTTGGGACCGAGAAGTCTTTCTTAAGCTTCCGGTAATCGTCACCTCTAGCTAAACATCCAATACATCTAACCAATCTCTTTTTTCGCCCTGTGCGACCAAAACCCTAAAACCTATTCAAACATATCTTCTTGTCTAAACCAAAATACTTCACCAATCAAACAATATTCCTCGCCATCGCGCGACCTACCATTCAAATAATCCTTTTCACCAAGAACTTTGTTTAGTCCCGTCTTCCGCGCATAACAAACTCGTGCTTCAGCCTCCCCTAGCGAGCAGACAAGTCAACGTTTAGTAGTTAGAATGCGACCTAAAACTCTCGTTCATTCCAAACACAAACCTTTTAGCAAACCATAAGCCAAACTATGGCTGCTCTAATCTCTCATATCTGCTGAGAGTACGTAGGCATAGGATTGCGATAATCCTAGCGAGCACAATTCCCAAACCTTTACCCGTAGTCCCACGAACTACGAATGCTTTGATTTTCCACTTCTTACAAGTGAAGATACGTAGGCACAAGGGCCCCAATCCTTGGCGAGCACCCTATCTTAATAATCACCCCCTTTTCCTATTAGCAAGCAAATCCCTTTAGAAGATACACAAACATAGCTAACTTCTCTCGCAAATTTATCAAGAGGTTCTCGTTGAGTACAACGGATGTAGAGGGTGCTAATACCTTTCCTCTATGTAATCGACTCCCGAACCTAGAATGTTGGTTGCGATGACCATGTTCTTATCCCTTTTAAGGTTTTATCGATGTTTTCCTATTCCATATTTGGAATGAATAAAATTCAGTGGCGACTCTGTTTCGAACAGTATTTTCCGCGGCCATTGCGAGGATCGTATTTTTCGAGGTACGACAGATGGCGACTCTGCTGGGGACATGCATAGCCCTATGCTAGAGAGAGTCAAGCCTAACTTGACTCGTTTTGCGAGAGTTATATTCGTTTGCGTATTTATCTTCTCTTATTATTTAATTGCTTGTTTTCTTTTATATATTCTATTATTATTCCTTGTGATACTACTGGGGTTCTGATTGTGGGAACTTTGTGAGATGGCTCTACACCCGAGTCCGAGAAAAAACATAGGATTAGAATGGTGGTTGTGTAGTGGAATCCCTCGAGGAGTCTTTCTCGTTGGGAGGAAGCGAAAACCCCGCTTAGAGTTGATTCACTTGAGGATGTTGTTGTCATGGTGAGTCTTTACCACGGTAATGATGTTTTTGAGTTCGAATCTATATCTCTAAGGACCTTTTACCCTCAAACCATGGTGGTTGGTAGTGTTAACTCATGATGGTCACTCCTTTTTGGGTTAATGCGAACGCCCCAATCAGATGAGATCCCTTGAATGTATCGTTATTCTGACAATGATATTTTCAACCTCGATCTATGACTCTGAGGTCCCTTTTAAGAAACCTTGGACTCGCTGGTTGTGTAGTAGAGGCTCACGAGGAGTCTTTCTCGTGGGGCGACACGAAAACCTCACCTAGAAGAGACTCTTTCATAGGTATTATTGTGGGATGAATCTTCACCTTAGCAATAATATTTTTTAAGGACCTATGACTCTAGGCACTTACCCGTATAGAACCTACCCATGGGATTTCAGAAATCAGAGAACTTTTAACTTCAGATTTTGTTTTGGTTACTTCCGTCCTTGCATCTGCATCATAATCATACCATAACATTTACATTTTGATTTTCAGGGAATTTAAGAATTATATTGTCAACATACAGGAATTATGGGAAGCAACGTCAGGTGCCCACTTCCTTACAACTTCAAGAGACCAAAATTGGAAGACTTGCGCAGTTTGGTTTCTCGTATCCCTGCTGTGTTCAGAATTAACTTTACGAAGGATTATGGCAGGATTATTCGCCTGTTAATGCAAGACGTAGATTCTAAGGAACTTATCACCTTAGCCCAGTTCTATGATCCTCCTTTAAGGTGCTTCACGTTTCAAGATTTTCAGTTGGCGCCAACATTGGAAGAATTTGAGAAACTAGTGGGTATTCCTATGAAGGATAAATTACCATTTGTAGGAGTGAAAGAAGATTTAGAAGACAAAGTAATTGCTGATGCACTTCACATGCATAAGAGGGACATCACTGATAATTGGAAAGCTAAAGGTGGAGTTAAAGGACTTCTTCTCAAGTTCCTTATAAACAAAGCGGATGCACTTATTAAGGCCCAAAGTTGGGATGCTTGCTATGCAGTGGTGGCTTTAGCTATTTATGGAATCATTTTATTCCCTAACATGGATGATTTTGTAGACGTGACAGCTATTCATGTGTTCTTAACCAAAAATTCGGTGCCAACCCTTCTGGCTGATGTCTTCTATTACTTGAGTTGGAGGAATGACAGGAAAGGTGGCTCTATTATTTGTTGCGCCTCTCTCTTGTACCAGTGGTTGCATTTGCACATGCCTACTAAGGGACCATTTTTCGATCGAGCCGATGATAGTTGGGCTCAAAGGATGGTGTCGCTTAGGTCTGCTGATCTCTCTTGGTATTCACAAGACTTTGAGGAAGTTATCACTAGTTATGGTGAATTTCCTAATATCCCGCTAATAGGAACTCGAGGCTGTATTAACTCTAATCCGATGTTATCAGTAGGCAGCTTGGGTACCCTATGGTAGAACCTCCTAAGGAAAATGACCTTGAAGCCTTCTTGATGCATGACTTAGGGTCTGAAAACCCTGATTTGTTCAGAAAGATTACAAGAGCTTGGAAGACCATTAAGAAGAAGGGAAGAGGTGAATTGGGAAGAAGAAATGGTATAACTAAAGAGCCTTACTTTGTATGGGTGAGGGAGAGGGCCAATGAGGTCAAGATGCCTTTTAAAGAAAAGGTATATGAGTCTGTGCCTGAACCTAAACCTACTCATATTCCAATAGAAGAAGCTGAAGACCTCAAAGCTGCCATAGCCAAACTGTTGAAAGAAAATGAGAACCTTGAGGTGAGACTTCAAGAAGTCACCAGAGAGAAAAATGATATGAAGTGGGAGTTCCAGCGCAAGAATACCCAGCTAGAGGCAGTAGGGAAGAAAGCTGACGAAGAAGAGCATCGAAAGAAAAAGGTTAAGGTATGTCTTGATCAGTCTGATAGCAGGGTGAGGGGCCTGAAAGAAGAATTAGACAGTGTCAGGAAGAAATGTGTTCAAAATGAAAATTGTTGGCTTGCGGCTACCAAAAGAAACAAGACAATCCGAGAGGAGATGGGAGCAGAGATCCATAAGCTAGACACTGCTTTGCGCCAGTCAAGAGCTGCTGAAATAGAGGAACGCAGGCTCAAAGAGGGGGCTTTAAGGGTTGCTCAGGCTAAAACTGCTGATTGGGACAAGGTGTGCATAGAGTTAAACTTCGTCAAAGACTATGCAGCTAACTTGAAGCAGCAAATAAAAGATGTCTTAGCAGATAAAGCCGTGTGGTCTGCTGCAAGAGAGAAAACGGCTAGTGATTTTAAAGGTTATGAGAGGTCCATCCATATACTGATAGCTGACCGGGACATGTATCGCAACAAACTCAACGGATTAATCGAGTTCTGCAACTGGTTGACCAAAGATCTGGTTTGGAAGCATAGGGATGCTATGGAAGCAATGGATGATTCTACTCCCCACAGTATCTGCGACTTTCTGTGCACGTGCAAGGACATGTTGAGCAGGTTCAAAGAAGAGTTAAAAGAACGTGAGGCCCAGAGGCCAAGAGTTTGAAGTTCGTTTATTTTTATTAATCAAACATTATGGGCTGTATTTTGAATGATCTTCCTTTTTGTATCACATGAATATTATCCTTCTATGAATGAATGTGGTTTAAATTATTCTCAATATTCTGGTGTATGTTAAGTAATTAATTCGAGAATTCCCTGAAAAACAAATGCATATCATCTTGCATATCATGGAACACGTCTTTTTCAACGCTGCACGATTCTAAATTTATACCCTTTGCGTACCAGATTTGAGTTAAGCTGACTATTCATCACCGTTATGAAACTCGACGCAATTACCAAATGACGCTGGAGCAGATGGAAGAGACTCAAAACACTATGAGAGGTGACATCGACGCTCTCAAGATGAAGATGGACCAGTTGTTGGAGACAATGCTGACGCTAGCCCAAAAAGAAAACAATGCTGAGACTTTTGCTGATGCCAAGAAAGCGGCTGACAATATAGGAACTTCTGGGATTGTTAAAACTCCCCACGTAGACCTTGTTGACCGTTCCATATCCGCGCGTCAGGGTTCTGAAGCAGACATGGACGAACAATATGATGTTTTCTACCAACCTCCACCACCTCCTCCTCAACACAATATGGGGGCTACTAATGACTTTGCTGCAGATAGACTACGAACTGTTGAAGAGAAAATCAAGTCATTGGAAATCAAGAAGACTCCAGGGTTGGATGCTGTTGACATGTGCCTAGTACCAGGATTGGTGATACCGAAGAAATTCAAAGTCCCAGACTTTGAGAAGTATAAGGGGGACAGCTGCCCCAAAACCCATCTGCGAGCGTACTGTCGCAAGATGGCAGCTCACATTAATAACGACTTGATCTTAATACATTACTTCCAAGATAGCCTCAGTGGGGCATCATTGGAATGGTATATGCAGTTAGAAAAAGGACAAATCAGTACGTGGAGAGATCTAGCAGATGCGTTTTCACAACATTATCAGTATAACACTGATTTGGCACCGAATCGCACGCAGCTGCAAGATATGACTCAACGTAACAATGAGTCATTTAAGGAGTATGCCCAAAGGTGGAGGGAGTTGGCTGCCCGCATTCAACCACCATTGCTGACTAAGGAGTTAACTGACATGTTTATGGAAACTCTACAACCTCAATACTTGGACCGCATGCTCGGGTCCAGTTTCCCTAACTTTGCTTAAGTGGTGTCAGTAGGTGAAAGAATCGAGAGTACTTAGAAGAAGAACAAGGCTGCGGTCCCGATGAATGGGGGGAGGAAGCCTTTTGTGAAGAAAAGGGAAGATGAAACTAATGGCGTGATGAGAGGACGAGGAGATAGAGCTCCAGTGAACATCCAATATCCACAGGTAGCTGCAGTAGCCCATGCTCCTTATCAACAACCAGCTCAACAGCAGAATCAACAGCAGAATTATCAGAGAGTTCCTCCACCGCAACATCAGAATGCCCCGGCTCAAAGACAACAAAGGCCGAGACAGCCAAGAAGACAACTTGACCCACTGCCTATGTCATATGGGCAGATCTTTGCTCAGCTAAATCAGAGTGGACACTTAACGTTGCGAGATTTACGTCCAGCAACCTTTCCATACCCCCCTGGGTATGATGCGAATGCCCATTGCGAGTTTCATAAGGGAGCCCCTGGACACTCCATAGACAACTGCTATGCGTTTCAAAACAGGGTGCAGGATTTGATAGAGTCCAAAGATCTCACTTTTACACATAGAGGTGCCAACATTACGAAAGATCCGTTACATAAACATGGAGGTCCTTCTGTCAATGCTGTGGAAGAAAATAGTGGTTTGAGGCTGATTACGAATGTTGAAGATGTCCGTACTCCGATGGCCGTTATCGGAGAACAATTGAAGAAAAGTGGGATGATTCCCCAAAAAGAAGTGGAGAATTTGAATGATGAAGTGGTAAAAAAAACATCTGCAAAGGTTCTTAGAGCATGGGATAATACAAATAGAACAAAGAGATTCGAACGTGTCGGCTATTGATATTCAGTATGATGAAACAAGTGCTTATCCGACAAGGCGACTTCGACCAGCACCAGTAGTCCTGCAGTATGATCCTTCGGAAGCCTTTCAACAGAGGCCCGCCCGACCAGCGCCCGTGATTATGCAATATGATGAAGATGACGTCAATAGACAAAGAGCAGCGCGACCAGCTCCAGTGGTAATAGAGTATTCTGTCAATGAATCTGAGCCCAAAGTTTTTAAACAGAGGCCAGAGAGACTAGTGATTGAGTATGACGCTGCCAAATGCGATGCAGTTGTGGGGCCTAGTGGGATGACCCATAGCGGTCGTTTATTTTCCGCCAAACCAGTGGAAGTGCTAGCTAGAAGTAAAGAAAAAGCTACAATTGAACTACCAAGTGTTGAGCCACCTGTTGAGGTGTCATCACCAAAAGCAGCAGTAACGCCAAAGGAAGCTGAGGAGTTTTTGAAGATCATCAGAAAAAGTGATTACAAAGTGATTGATCAACTAAACCAGACTCCTGCCAGAATTTCCATGCTCTCGTTGTTACTTAATTCAGAGGCCCACAGGTTATCTTTGATGAAGGTGTTGAGCGTTGCGCATATTGCTAAAGACATCACCGTAGCCCAGTTCAATGATGTGATAGCTAGCGTAACAACTGGAAACTTTCTTGGGTTTAATGATGATGACTTGACTACAGAGAAGAGAAACCACAATAAAGCTCTCCATATTTCTATCAAGTGCCAAGACACATTGATATCCCGAGTCTTAGTGGATACAGGTTCTTCTTTGAATGTGCTTCCCAAGGTCACCCTAGAGAGAATGCCAGTAAAAGGAGTTAGCATGAAGCCAAGTGCTCTGGTAGTCAAAGCTTTTGATGGTTCCAGGCGTGCTGTGATTGGCGATGTGGACTTGCCAATAAAAATCGGGCCAACTGTTTTCACTATCACTTTCCAAGTAATGGATATTTATCCAGGGTACAGCTGTCTTTTAGGGAGATCTTGGATCCACTACGCAGGAGCTGTTACCTCCACCCTTCACCAAAAGCTAAAATTTGTCAGTAATGACAAGGTAGTTCAGATTGGAGGGGAGGAGGATATCTTGGTAAGCCACTTGACGTCCTTCAGGTACATTGAAGTTGAAGGGGAAATGGTGGAAACGCCTTTTCAATCTTTTGAAATGGTGAATACATTAGCGGTGCAGCGAATTTCAGAGGGTCAGAGTTCAAGATCAACAATGGCCTCTTATGAAGAGGCTAAGATGGTTGTGGACAAAGGGAACGCCCAAGGCTGGGGCAAAATGGTGGAAGTGGCTGAAAAGTTCGACAAATTTGGGCTAGGGTACCATCCTTCATCTAACACTGTGACAATTGCATATGGCAAGAAGCAGATTCCTCCTGTAGCAGAAGTCTTCAAGAGCGCTGGGCATATCTTCGACCATACCTCCGCCATGGTAATTGAAGATGGGGTGGATGACAAAGAAGCCTCCGCAAGCTGGATCCGACAGGCCGAACCTGGTGAAGAATTGAAGAATTGGAAGACCATCGAAATACCCCAGTTTTTCCCTCTTCAAAAGTAAAGTTTTAATTGATTTTCAAAAACCCTACGCTCTGCCCAAGGCGTAGTGGAGCTTTGTATCGGGCCCCCTGATGTTTCGAAACATGTTTAACGTGAATAAATTTTGATTTGCATTCAATTATTTTGCTCATTTTCTTTCCTACTTTTTTTCATAATTAATGGCATTTCTTTCTCGCACTCACTTTCCTAAATAAGCTGCATAAATCATAAACATGAAGAGACACTACCGAGGTCCTTGATATCGACACTGTTGTAGGCCTTTATGGTTTTGATTGTCCAATATACTGAGCGGATGAGGAAGACGAGAATGAGCTCCCCAACGAATTGGCTAGGTTGCTGCAGCAAGAAGAGAAGGTCATTATGCCGCATAAAGAGGATGTCGAGGTTATCAACCTGGGTTCAGAAGAAAATAAAAGGGAGATAAAGGTTGGAGCGTCTCTTCAAGATGTTGTTAAGGTAAAGCTGGTAGGGCTCCTCCGAGAATATGCTGATGTATTCGCATGGTCGTATCAGGACATGCCTGGTCTAGATACGAACATTGTTGTACACAAGTTGCCACTCAAAGAAGAGTGTCATGCCGTCAAGCAGAAGTTGAGAAGAACTCGCCCTGATATGGCTCTGAAAATCCGTGATGAGGTCCAAAAACAATTCGATGCAGGTTTCTTAGCAGTGGCCAAATATCCGCAATGGGTTGCAAATATCGTCCCCGTACCGAAAAAGGACGGAAAGTTCCGTATGTGTGTGGATTACCGCGACTTAAACAGAGCAAGTCCTAAAGACGATTTTCCATTACCTCACATTGATGTGTTGGTAGATAATACAACACAGTTCTCCATTTTTCCTTCATGGATGGATTCTCTGGTTACAATCAAATTAAGATAGATCCAGATGACATGGAAAAGACCACGTTCATTACACCATGGGGCACATTCTGTTACAAGGTAATGCCATTTGGGTTAAAGAACGCTGGGGCAACATACCAACATGCAATGGTAACACTCTTTCATGATATGATTCACAAAGAGATCGAAGTGTACGTTGATGACATGATTGCTAAGTCCCAGACTGAAGAGGAGCATTTGGGTAATCTGGAAAAGTTGTTCGCCAGACTGAGGAAGTTCAAGTTGAGACTTAATCCCAACAAATGTACATTCGGGGTGCGGTCTGGAAAGTTGTTGGGCTTTATAGTAAGCCAGAAAGGGATTGAGGTGGATCCTGACAAAGTAAGGGCGATTCAGGACATGCCTGCACCAAAGACCGAAAAGGAGGTCCGTGGATTTCTAGGGAGGTTGAATTATATCGCAAGATTTATTTCACATCTCACAGCCACTTGCAAGCCAATTTTTAAATTACTCAGGAAAGATCAGCCGGTTGTGTGGAATGAGGAATGCCAAGGGGCATTTGATGCAATCAAAGAATATTTGCAAGAACCACCGATCTTGATACCACCAGTTCCTGGAAGGTCGCTCATTATGTACTTAACTGTGCTAGAAGAGTCCATGGGTTGCGTATTAGGACAACAAGATGATACGTGTAAGAAAGAGCATGCTATATACTATCTCAGCAAAAAGTTTAACGACTGTGAGACTAGATACTCTTTGCTTGAGAAGACTTGTTGTGCACTTGCATGGGCTGCTAGACGACTCAGACAATATATGCTGACGCACACCACATACTTAATCTCCAAGATGGATCCAATCAAATACATCTTCGAGAAACCTGCTCTCACCGGTAGGATAGCCCGGTGGCAAATGCTTCTATTTGAATACGACATCCAATACACCACTCAAAAAGCTATAAAGGGCAGTGTGTTAGCAGATCATTTGGCCCATCAGCCGGTGGGAGAGTACCAACCTTTGAGATTTGACTTTCCGGATGAGGATATCATGATGGCAATAGATTACGAAGAGCCAGGGCCAGATGAAGGGCAAGAACCAGGGGAGCGATGGACTCTTATGTTCGATGGTGCTTCTAACTCTTATGGACATGGAATTGGGGCAGTGATTACATCTCCCAAAAATTTTCACTTGCCGTTTACGGCCAAGCTCTGTTTCCCGTGCACTAACAATATAGCAGAGTACGAGGCATGTATACTAGGGCTAGAAGAAGCCATTGACTTGAGAATCAAAACTCTCGATGTGTTTGGAGATTCTGCTATAGTAATTTACCAGATAAGAGGCGATTGGGATACCAAGCATGAAAAATTAATTCCATACCGGGATTATGTGGCCAAATTGCTTCCCCGATTCGATGATATCACTTTTGCTCACATACCTCGAGAAGAGAATCAAATGGCTGACGCTTTGGAAACTCTGGAATCCATGTACAAGTTGATATGGCCAAATCATAGACCATCTATTGATTTGCGACGCTTCGAAGAGCCCGCGCATTGTCTGACTGCTGATAAAGACGCAGATGAAAAGCCATGGTTTTATGATATAAAGCGATATCTTGAAAAGCACGAATATCCTGAAGGAGCCCTGGGTATCGACAAAAGAACTTTGCGAAGATTGGCATCCAACTTCTTCCTCAACGGAAATGTATTGTACAAGCGCAACCATGACACTGTTTTGCTTAGATGTGTGGAGAAACGTGAAGCTGAACAGATTCTAAAGGACATTCATGAAGGATGCTTTGGAACTCATGCGAATGGACATACCATGGCAAAGAAAATATTGAGGGCGGGCTATTATTGGCTTACCATGGAAGCAGATTGTTACCATCATGCCCGAACTTGTCACAAGTGCCAAATATACTCTAATAAGATTCATGTACCCACCATTCCATTGAACGTCTTAACCTCACCATGGCCCTTCTCCATGTGGGGAATAGACATGATTGGGATGATTGAACCAAAAGCCTCAAACGGACATCGCTTCATACTTGTAGCTATAGACTATTTCACCAAGTGGGTTGAAGCTGCTTCGTATACCAACGTTACTAAGCAAGTAGTCGCCCGCTTCTTGAAACACAACATCATATGCAGATATGGAGTGCCCAATCGCATCATCACTGACAATGGGTCGAATCTCAACAACAAAATGATGGACGAGTTGTGCGCCAGTTTTAAAATAGAACACCATAACTCGACACCATATAGACCCAAAATGAATGGAGCCGTAGAATCAGCCAATAAAAATATCAAGAAAATCATCCAGAAGATGGTGGTCACATACAAAGATTGGCACGAGATGTTACCCTTTGCATTACACGGCTACCGTACTTCCGTACGAACTTCAACAGGGGCAACTCCCTACTCGTTGGTTTATGGCATGGAGGCAGTTCTCCCAATAGAGGTCGAAATCCCTTCTCTAAGGGTTTTAATGAAAGCTCAACTTGATGAAGCCGAATGGGTAAGAACGAGGTTTGAAGAACTAAATCTCATCGAGGAAAAGCGCTTGACAGCCATATGCCACGGCCAGCTTTACCAGAGAAGAATGAAGAGAGCCTTCGATAAAAGAGTGCATCCCAGGACATTCGCGCAAGGAGACTTAGTACTCAAGAGGATCATGGCCATGTATAATGAATCTAGGGGCAAATGGACGCCGAACTATGAAGGCCCGTATGTGGTAACAGAAGCATTCTCCGGTGGTGCCCTAAAGCTCGCAACCATGGATGGGGAGGAATTACCTTATCCAGTGAATGCAGATTTGGTCAAACGATACTTTGCCTAAAAAAGTGGAATAATAAAGCCGCTAAGTCGAAAACCCGAAAGGGCGACTTAGGCAAAATTGGCTATCCCGGTGAGCCAAAAACCCGAAAGGGCGGTTCAGGCAAAAATTAGGGATAAAATGAGAATAGGCCCGCTGAGTTGAAAACCTGAAAGGGCGGCTCAGGCAAAAAAGGGCGTCCCGGTGGATTGAAAACCCGAAAGGGCGATCCAGGCAAAAGTTAGGGGCAAAATTCCAAGGCAAAGTATCCATTATGCATGATCACTCGACCCTAGTGCATAATCGAGAGACATAATTGGTTCGGCCATCTTTCTACGAAGCGAGGTGTTGAAGACTTCCAAAGCCATGGGGATTATAGTAGTGTCGAAACTCAAAGGAACTCTGATTTTTGCCATTCTGCTTTTTTTTCTTGCACTGTAATCACCTCATTAAGGGATTACATCTCTGTATACTCACCCATTCAAGGGGCAAATCAATATAAAGAGAGATTTCTCAATTAAATTGTGCTCACTCTTTTACTTTATCCAATTGTTTGCAAATTAATTTTTATTTTGATAATTTATGTTCGAAACTTCAGCTAAAAAATATGATAATAAAAAATAATAAAAATAAAATATAACTTTTGACAAGGTAGGGAGCTTGCTTTGATGTTCGAAGACATTGGGGGAAAATAGATGGTCTCCAAGAAAAATGTCAACAGGTAGAAGCCTTGAATTAGTCGTCAGCTGCCCAGGCTTGTCATCATGAAAAGTCTTGCTTTTCTATAGGGTCTATATGAGGTGGCTCCCCCAGCGTCGAGTTCAAGAACTAAATTGGGGCAATCAGTTCCCCCGGTCGTCATGGAGTATCTAAATCTGGGATGTCGAATAGTCTAATCCTCTCACTATCCCCACAAAAAGCCCAATCTTTTATTGGCAACTACAAAAAGCCACTCCTGTTGGCATCTCAAATTTACCCTATAAAGTCCAGTCTTCATTGGCAACCAATAAAAGTCCACCCTTAATGGAATCCTCCTCACAATAGAGTACAAATCCATTCGACAACTACCAAATCCTGTCCCTGGTGATACCGCCGACAAGATTTTATCCCCAGCATACCTGATCATTTGCATTATCATAAGCACGACATACAACATCACATCATATCATAGTCATATCGAGCATTAGCATATCATTTGCATTCGCATCTTGCACTCCCTAGCAGTTGCATCTTGGTTGCATGTTTATGTATCATAATGCATATCATCGCTGTCTTCGGCAACATAACATAGCAGCATAGCAGGATCCAGGATCGATTCGCGAGCATCTTGGCTAGTCCTTCATCAAAGTCGGCAATATTTCTCTGCAAAGAGTTGATATCCCGCAAGTTCAGGAATTTTACTCCCCAACAAGTTATTTTTCAAACATGAGTTGATGACAATAACCCCCAGCGACCGTTGCTCTTATGGCTCCCCAAGCAGAGGTTATCTTAAAAAAGTTTCTTGAAGACTTTCCCCTACAGAGTTTGGACAATGTTGCTCCTTTAATAGGAATTTTAGCTCAACCATTCCTCAGCAAAATTATCGCTCGAGATACTGCTTTGGTATCATCGAAGAGCCTTAATGGAGAAGGTGCTGCTTCGACCACCCGAAGAATCTCAAGTTTTGATTGAGATACTGCTTTGGTATCATTGAAGAGCCTTAATGGATAAGGTACTGCTTCGACCACCCGAAGAATCTCAAGTTTCGCTCGAGATACTGCTTTGGTATCATCGAAGAGCCTTAATGGATAAGTTACTGCTTCGACCACTCGAAGAATCTCAAGTTTCGCTCGAGATACTGCTTTGGTATCATCGAAGAGCCTTAATGGATAAGGTACTGCTTCGACCATCCGAAGAATCTCAAGTTTGGATCGAGATACTGCTTTGGTATCATCGAGGAGCCTTAATGGATAAGGTGCTGCTTCGACCACCCAAAGAATCTCAAGTTTGGATCGAGATACTGCTTTGGTATCATCGAGGAGCCTTAATGGATAAGGTGCTGCTTCGACCACCTAAAGAATCTCAAGTTTGGATCGAGATACTGCTTTGGTATCATCGAGGAGCCTTAATGGATAAGGTGCTGCTTCGACCACCCGAAGAATCTCAAGTTTGGATCGAGATACTGCTTTGGTATCATCGAAGAGCCTTAATGGATAAGGTGCTGCTTCGACCACCCGAAGAATCTCAAGTTTGGATCGAGATACTGCTTTGGTATCATCGAGGAGCCTTAATGGATAAGGTGCTGCTTCGACCACCCGAAGAATCTCAAGTTTTGATCGAGATACTGCTTTGGTATCATCGAGGAGCCTTAATGGATAAGGTGCTGCTTCGACCACCCGAAGAATCTCAAGTTATGATCAGAGATACTGCTTTGGTATCATCGAAGAACCTTACTGGATAAGGGACTGCTTCGACCACCCGAAGAATCTCAAGTTTTGTTCAGAGATACTGCTTTGGTATCATCGAAGAACCTTATTAGATAAGGGACTGCTTCGACCACCCAAAGAATCTCAAGCCGTGATCAGAGATACTGCTTTGGTACATCGAAGAACCTTATTGGATAAGGGACTGCTTCGACCACACAGAGAATGTCAGGTTATCTCGTTCATATTTTGCATCTTGCCATCCTATTATGGTACATATTATCTCTCTACATTTTACTTGCCTGTCGGACAAATTTCGGGGTCTTCTTGTATCTAATTGACTTCCACCCTAAAATGAACGTCATGCAGCTATTCATTTTCTCCCGGGTTTAAGAAAATTAGATAGGGGCATCTGTCATACCCCAAATTTGTTCTACCCTCTCTTACCCTTGTATCAAACATTCGTAAGGATTTACACTCTCTCTCCAAGTGATTATTTTGGCCTATGGCCTAATATTTATCTTCAAGATATGCTTGTAGTTTTGTTTAAGATTTCAAGCTATATCTAGCCTCAAGATCAATTGTTGGAAATTTGGATTGTACCTTTTGATTTCAAGGCGTGATCAAAATCAAGCCAACTTAAGTTCATTTTGTTCAAAACATACTTGCAAGAATTACTTTAATTGTTCAAGTGATCATACTTTGTCTAAGCCGCGCAGCAAGTAATTTTTGTATTAAGGGGGCCTTGGATAGGGTCGTTCCCAGCACGTTTCAAGACAAAGACATTTGGTACAAAAGTTCAACCGGAAAATGTGAAGTTGATTTGTTTCCATGGGAACTCAACCACAAAGAGAAATCTAAGCCTATTATTCAAACTGCAAATTTCCAAGCTACTGTACTCATTTGATTTTATTTATAATTATAAAGCAAGGACTAAGATACAAGTTACGAGATTCTACACGGTCAAATCATAAAACCTTGACTCAATTCATGCTACAATTCCTAAAAGGTTGCAAAAAAAAAGTCTAAAGAAAATTCAAGTGTCGTGAACATTTTTCTTAAAAGCTAAGTCTAAGACAACTCTTTCAAAGTACATTACGGCCTGTGCTACAACATGTTCCAAGATCTCGTCAAATTTCCCCAAGTCTTGTGCTAATTTGTAAATAGTCCGGGCTGCCGTCATTATCGACTCTTCATCAAAGTGAGCTTCCTGTGGCAAGTCACTTGCTTTCATTTCAGTTTTCCTCACGTCATACCAAAGGCCAACACCATGAAATCCAAAGAAAAAATCCAAAGAAAAAAAACTATGGTTAATCCATATCTCCAAAGGCATAACAAAATTACAGCCAATACATGATGTACAACATAACACAAATTTGAAACCACCACCTCAAAACAAAACATTAGGTTACCTTCCTAGTCGAATCCAAACTGTGAAACATGACACACAGAGAACCATGATGGGTGAAACATCGGATAGGTTAATGCCTTTCCAATGTCCTGGGAAGAACTACTCACCTCCTCCTACTGTTTATCAGAAAACAACACTGTGCTAGGATGATCTTGACATGGGAGGATGCTTACTATGACAATCTTGATAATTGTGATTCTTCCCAAAGTATGTATTGCCAGAAGAACTTGGATCAGATTTGTGGCGGGAACTTTTCAAATGACCCTCTCGGATTATCACTGGCAAAAATGTTGTGTCATGTATATTCCTTAGGGGAAGGTATTGTTGGACAAGTAGTTGTTAATGGAAAGCATCAGTGGATCTTTGCAGATAATCAAGTTACATGTTCTGGCCCGTCTTTTAAGCTTGCTGAAGAATGGCAAACTCAGTTTTCTGCTGGAATTAGGACAATTGTCGTAGTATCTGTAGTCCCGCTCGGCGTTGTTCAGCTTGGCTCTCTAATAAAAGTGAATGAAGATATGGGGGTTATTAATCAGCTAAGAAATATTTTTTTGTCTACTCAAGATTACTCGATAGACCACATTCCTAGTCAAATACAACGTAGTTTGAAGAGCTCTTCATCACAGCAGGATATCTTGAAGGAAAAATCATCTTCAGATATTATGCCTGCATGCATGACGAATGAAACAGTGGGTCTTTTGATGCCCCTTCAATGTTCTGGGAGGAATGGTGCAACTAATTCTGCATATTGGGAAATGGGCGATGATGTGGTCAAGTATGAAGGACCCGAGCTCAATAGTGATGCGAGTCCCATTTTGCTTCAGTCGGCGTTTGGTATGATTAATGTGGAGCATCAGGAATTTGGAGAGATAAGACCTCTAAGTGCGAGGGAGTGTGCAGGGGGCAGTGATGGCTGCAAAAATATGAAATTGGTGGTTAATACAGGATGCAAATAAGATAAGAATCAAAATAGTCAAAACAATACAATATTTTCAGAGCAGCAATATAAAAGAACAACAGAGTTCAGAAGGCTTTGTGAAATCATTAGAAATCATTTGGCTAATCTTAACAAATATCAGGACCAACGAGACCGACCTGATCTTTCTGCTCCTGAAAGCTTGCAATTCTATCTTGTTACAAGATTTGAGTAGCTGAAAATTGCCACTGAGCTTGGACTCTGGCAGGAAGCCTTTAGATCTGTCGAAGATATACACGGGTTAATGTGCATGGTCAAGAAAACACCAAAACCATCATTGATGACGGTTTACTATGTTAAGTTGACTAAAATATTTTAGATATCTTCAAGTCATTTATATCATGCGTATGCTTGGTTCAAACTCTTTTTGTTACAAAAAGTTGCAACAAAAATCTGAGTCAGAAGGATTTGCAGTTGAATAGCTTCATCTGTTGTTCAAGATGCACTTTCAGTCCCTCCTCATGATCGCACTCACGGTGCATCTCATTTAGAACTAGAGCATGAAGAGGAACGAAATTTGAGGATGGCAAATCTCATAGGCTTTAATCTTGAAACAAAGCCCGATAGCAGAGAAGTGCTCTCAAGGTCATCACTTCTTGCTGAACTGGCATCAAAGGGTGTAATGTCTTGCGTTTCACAAGAAGTGAAAGACATTTACTATCTTTTGGAACATGAATTTCTACCGTCTGATCTTGCACTAAAAGTACTACCCTTGCTGAATAAAATTTCAAAATTTGGGGGTAAGTTTACCTTTGCTTCATCAGTTCCAGAGGTGCATTTTTCGCAGTATGTACCAGCACTTGAAAAGTTAGCTACCTTGAGGTTGCTACAACAGGTGTCTAATGTGTACCAGTCGATTAAGATTGAAAACTTAGATGGGATGATTCCTTTCTTTGAGTTTTCAGTTGTGGAAAAGATTTCCATAGATGCTGTCAAGCAGAAGTTTCTGTCAATGAAAGTTGACCACATGAGAAATGTGGTAATTTTCTGCAAGACGAGTCTTGAGGCTGATGGCTTGAGGGATCACTTGGCAAGTTTTGCTGAGCAGTTGAACAAGGCAAGGCAAATGATTTGCCCACCTGATGTGCAACGATCAAAAAATGGAGGCTTGCTTCCGACTCTGCCAGAGGCTGTAGCCAAAGAACACAAGAGGTTTCTTGCTCAAAAATCACTCACTACCAGAATAGGAGATATGAGTATACCCTGCAACAACTAAATGAATGTCAGGTTATTAACCAAGCTTCAAGAGTTCTAGACAGTAAATAGTCATACTACTGCACAGTAAAAGTTCAAAAAAATTCATGGTAAAAGGGTATCTTTTCGCAGTAAAAGTATGAGTAAGACAAACATTCCCAGAAAAGAGTTAACAAACAAGGAATGACCAAAAGGCACTCTGAAATCATGCTTCTTTTTCACACAGTTTGTGCCCTGAGATCAGTGTCACATGTGGTTTATCACATGATTAACGTACCAGATCCACCCTGGAGTCATCTGCATTGACTAAACTTATTGTGGACTCTCACCCCCATGTGGACCATCATCTTTATGAGCCTAGGGATTAATTCTGTTTGCACCCCTTTTTTTACTAATCTGAATCTGGCCTATTTGTTTTTTAGTTGTTTTATTTACTAACCTTTTGTTATTAGTTTAAATATATATTTTATAAAAAAACAAATATTTCAAAATAAGTTTATTTAATTCTCTGTTAAAATAACTCAGAATTTATTTTAATTAATTTTATTAAAACTTTTTATTTAATAATAATTAATTTGCTTATTGATTAATATTATTAAATAATTAATTTTAATTTGATTAATTGTTTTTTTTTAAATTAGTTTTTTTTCTTTTAAATTTTAAGACAACACGAAAATATTTTATTTTTTAAAATTCTATTTTTTACTTTAATTCTTCATCTTTTCTTTAAATTCCAAAATCATCTAGAACAACTTAATTTAATTTCTTTTCTTTTACTAACCTTAGATAATTAGGTTATTAATTAGGTTAACACATTTAGATTAGCTTATTTCCCATTCTATTTAGGTTATTAATTTCTCTTGTGATGTTTTACTTGTTTCTCAATTATATTTATGTTGCTCACATGTTTGTTCAATCTATTTTTTTTATAAAAAAAAAACTAATATCTTGACATAATGTCAAGCCCATTTTCAAATACCTTTGTAAGCCGGTTGTTTTACGATCGCCATCGACCTTATAGCCTCCTCTTGGGCTTTGTACAACGATATTTGCCACAAATTTCCCATATAAGATTAAAATCTAATTCTTTTCCAAACTTGATCCAACATCAAGTATCTTAAAACAAGTGTAATTAATCATCAACTTTCATTAGCACTTAATCTTATCAAATCTTCCCATCCTTGTAAGTCGAGTGCTTTGGCCTCGCCATCGACCTTACCCTATACCGTAGGACCTCCTATCCTTTAATCCCACCTCGCTCTTTCCACACGTAAAATTCAAACCTTGATTCATATCAAGCAATTTTCTTTAAGTAAAACTAAAATACTTAATAACTATTTAAACACAATTTTAATATTAGATGAAAAAGAGAGAGTCCCAAGTCTTTGGGTCTCTCTCCCAATCGTTTGGGTCCGAGGAGTCTTTCTTAAGCCCGAGCAATTGTCTTCTAAAAAAACCCTTCTAAAAACGATAAATTTATTCGAGTCTATTTTTCTAAACACCTAGGATGAAAAAGAGAGTGTTCCGAGTCTTTGGTTTACATTCCCGATTATTTAAAATTCAAGAAGTCTTTCTTGAGCTTTGAGTAATCGTCATCCGATTAATACACTCTAATCATATTAAACATCTTTTATAATATTAGATGAGAAAAGAAGAAAGCTCCAAGTCTTTGGTTCACTCTTCCGATTATTTGAGGTCCAAGAAGCTTCAAGTAATACTTTAATCATGTTAAAATACTTTAATCATATCCTATCTTTCAAAAGCTATTCAAACAACTTCTTTTGCGATGAAAAAGAAAGTGTTTCAAGTCTTTGGTTCGCTTTCCCGATTACTTGGGTCTGAGAGGTTCTTTCTTAAGCTTCAAGTAATCGTCATCTGATCCACCTACTCGAACCGTACCCATTACCTTCATTTCTAGATGAAAAAGAGAGTGTTCCAAGTCTTTGGTTCACTTTCCCGATTACTTGAGGTCTGATAAGTCTTTCTTAAACTTCAAGTAATCGTCATTCGTTCAACTTATTCAAACCATACTCAATTCTATCCCCTTGCATTTGAGGTTGAAAAAAGAGAGAGCTCCAAATCTTTGGTTCACTCTCCCGATTACTTGGGACCGAGAAGTCTTTCTTAAGCTTCCGGTAATCGTCACCTCTAGCTAAACATCCAATACATCTAACCAATCTCGTTTTTCGCCCTGTGCGACCAAAACCCTAAAACCTATTCAAACATATCTTCTTGTCTAAACCAAAATACTTAACCAATCAAACAATATTCCTCGCCATCGCGCGACCTACCATTCAAATAATCCTTTTCACCAAGAACTTTGTTTAGTCCCGTCTTCCGCGCATAACAAACTCGTGCTTCAGCCTCCCCTAGTGAGCAGACAAGCCAACGTTTAGCAGTTAGAATGCGACCTAAAACTCTCGTTCATTCCAAACACAAACCTTTTAGCAAACCATAAGCCGAACTACGGCTGCTCTGATCTCTCATATCTGTTGAGAGTACGTAGGCATAGGATTGCGATAATCCTAGCGAGCACAATTCCCAAACCTTTACCCGTAGTCCCACGAACTACGAATGCTCTGATTTTCCACTTCTTACAAGTGAAGATACGTAGGCACAAGGGCCCCAATCCTTGGCGAGCACCCTATCTTAATAATCACCCCCTTTTCCTATTAGCAAGCAAATCCCTTTAGAAGATACACAAACATAGCTAACTTCTCTTGCAAATTGATCAAGAGGTTCCCGTTGAGTACAACGAATGTAGAGGGTGCTAATACCTTCCCTCTATGTAATCGACTCCCAAACCTAGAATGTTGGTTGCGATGACCATGTTCTTATCCCTTTTAAGGTTTTATCGATGTTTTCCTATTCCATCTTTGGAATGAATAAAATTCGGTGGCGACTCTGTTTCGAACAGTATTTTCCGCGGCCATCGCGAGGATCGTATTTTTCGAGGTACGACAGTATGTTCTGCACAATGACATTGAGGTTGAGCCGTATGTTGAAATGCACAAGGACGTTCTTCGAGGTTTAAATCTGAATCGAAATGAAAATTGTATAGTACGTGAGCACAATCGAAGTTTTATAACATGGTTCAAGGATCATATTTTTTCAAAGTTTTATTCTGATCCCGCTTCAATAACAGAAAGGTTGAGATGTTTAGCATATGGTCCAAGTTTGCATGTGTTTTCTTATAGCGCATACGCAATTAATGGATACACATTTTATACCAAAGAACAAGATGATAAGAGTACAATGCAAAATAGTGGTGTCACCGTGCTTGCCAAAGCAATGCACATTTCAAGTGTGAAGGACTTAAACCCCAAATATGTGAATCTGTCGTATTTTGGTGTTATCGAGCGCATTTGGGTGTTTGATTATGAAAAGTTTCAGATTCCTATCTTTGGATGCAAGTGGGTTGAAAATAATAGTGGCATACGAATTGATAAGTCAGGATTTTTGCAAGTGGATCTTAATAAGGTGGGGTACAAAGATGAGCCTTTTATTCTAGCCACGCAAGCTAAACAAGTGTTCTATGTCACTGATCCTACAAGTACGAAATGGTCTATAGTTCTTTTTTCCAACAAAGTAATCGATGATAACATTGGAGACAAGAAGGATGTTGATGTTGAGAAGGAATCTTATATTATAGAAGATCCAGATGAGAATATTAGAGCGGACGAATCATATATTAGAAATGATCATAACGAGGGAATTTGGATCAATCCATCTGTCCGTGTTGTTAAGAGACAAGTAAACCACGTTCCAACTAAGAAAAGAAAGAGATCTTAGTGACAAAGGTACTTGTTAAATTACATATTGTCTCATTGAATAAAATTACATATTTCTATCATGCAATACAATTACATATTATGTCATTCAATAAAATTATGTATGTGTTTCTCTTATTTATAATTTTCTTATGTATATATTTCTTATTTACATATTTGCATGTCATTCATTTGATACTTTGGTTTTTCTGAATTACAGGTATTATGGCCAACAATGAGGAAACACCACATGATGGAAATGAAACAACAAAAAACATTGAAGGCGATATCAAAAGAGAAATAACGATTATGAAAAAAATCATCCTTGCGAGAGATAAGGGTGTTAAGTATGATGTGCATTGGAATGAAAGAGATCAATTAGTTGAGCCTAACAGTGCGATGCTGACAAGTTACATTGGAGCACTTGTACGTTTGCAAATTCTGATTACTTGCGATAATTGGAGAATTGAGTCGCTAGAACCAGCTAAAGACAAAATTTGGAGCGAGATACAGGTATGATACTTGATTATTTTTAATTATGTTGACGGTTACATCTTTAAATTAATTATACTAACATGTTATATGCATTTGTATTTGTTTGCAGCGATCTTTTAATATTGATGATTGCAGAAGAAAATATTGTCTTCAATTGGCCGGTAAACGACTGAAGGGGTTCAGAGCATTTTTAACGAACAAGTTTCTCAAAGATTCTGATGGAAACTTTGTTGACTCGGAGCGTCCAAAGAAGTACGCTGATCTGATTTCGAAAGAAGAATGGGAGACATTTGTTGCGAAACGAAGAACCAAAGAATTTTTAGTAAGTACAACTTATCATGAATAATGTATAGTATATATACTTCTTCCACAAGAGTTCTGATATGACTTAAACTTGTTTTTTCAGGTTGTGAGTGGCGTTAATCGGCAACGGGCATCAAAACCCGCGTATCCATACAAAAAAGGGCGTTTGGGATATGCACGCTTAGAACAAAAAATAGTAAGTATATATAAATGCTTTAATATGATATAGTTACCAAAATTAGTAAGTATATATAATAGCATATGAATGGTTTATTATCCGTCTTAATGCGCAGATAGAAGAGGAGAAAAGTGACGTGACATCTCTTCCGGACCATGTTGTGTGGAAGGCTGCCCGTGTGGGAAGAGATAGAGTCGTTCAGGAAGAAGTTCAACAAGTGTTTGAACGATGTGTAAGTACAACATTAGTTTTGTTAGTAACTGATCAAAAGTGTATAATATATTTATATATGTTTTTATCTATATTTCAGGAGACTCTATCCCAGAGTATAACTCCAGCTGAGGACGAGGATTGCAGGAGCATACTGAGTCAGGTGTTAAATATCCCTGAGTATTTTGGGCGTGTGAGGGGTAAGGGATTTGGTGTCACTCCATCACAGTTGTATAAGAAGCCAACGAAAAAAATCCTACCAATAAAGAAGTGATGGATACGTTGGAGGAATTGAAAGCCCAGATTCGGGAATTACAGAAGGACAAAGAAAGATACATGGCGGAAAGGCACGGTCCAGAGGGTAAAGATGCTAGTGAAAAAGATAGTATCGGTTGTCCGCAGAAGCTTCCTGAGGTAATTGTATATATTACATTGAAATTAATTAATTTAGCACAATTTTCTTAATTTCATATTCAAATGTTCCTCGATTTTCTTATTTTATTATTTACATTTACATTTTATTATTTTCTTATTTTCTTATTTACATGATGATCTTAACTCCTACAAAATCCAAATCAAAAGATGATAGAATTATTGTGCGGGATACCGATTCAGCTGCATCAAAGAAATAGGTACTAATACAGTTACATGGTTATCTTATTATACATTATTTACGTAACTTATATATGACTTTTAGGTTCATGATTAGCAGTTGCAACAAGTCAGCAAGGGTAAGATGCCTGAAACTTCCAAAGATTACATGGTCCAAAGATTTATGGTCGCGACTACAGAGAAGTTGTTCTTGTTGCCATATAATACTGGCCATGGGTTAGATTTTATTCTAAATTCATTTATTATAATTATTCTATTTTTTCCATTAATCTATATAATATTTCCGTCTAAACTGTTGTCTTATTTTATAGTGGACACTGGTTGTTGCTCGTGATTAATCCGTTGAAAGAAATAGTGTATTATATAGATTCATTGGATGGTGATACAACAAAATATCATGATCTGAAGAACATGGTTGATACGTAAGTGATGAGATATACTATTCTGAATAGTTATATATCTTTATTTATTATGTCAAATTGTTCTAAATATGCGTTTATATTATGTTAGAGTTATACAAATATTCAGAGCACAAAGAGATGCAACAGTGCCAAAAAGGAAGGCTAACAACATCAACTGGATCAGAGTGGAGGTATATTTTCCCATGTTTGACTGTTATAGTGGTTCTACCTGATAAAACTATTTAAACTATATATACTGATAAATGTTCGTTTGTTTTTTCCATTTACAGTGTCCTCGCCAGCGCAATGGGATTGACTGCAGATATTTTGTATTGCGCTTTATGAAGGAAATTATTCTTTCAGGTCAAATAGAGATTCCAATCCTGGTATGGATCAATTCATAAGTTATATGATTCATTTTGATAATTAACCGATATTTCATCTGAGTAATTAGTTTTAAAATTAAATCGTGCATGTTCTGTTATATTATGTAGTACTTTGATGAATACAAGTGCGGTACTTACTCGAAAGCAAGATTGGAAGAAATTAAGGAGGACTGGTGTCAATTTATTCTTGAGTTGAGAATTGTATAACGTATCTATTTGTAAAGTTATCGGATTTGTAATTATATATAAATTGAATGTATTTGTGATAATTGGAGGATTGAATGTATTTTGTGATGTTGTAATATATTTAAGCAGGTTTATGTGTATTAAAATGGTTATGGGCAAAGTGATGAATACACATAAATAAGGCCAAAGTAATTGTTATATATAAGGCCAAACTGTTGAATTAAAGGCCTGAATTATAAGCAGGGAATGTAATTGTTATAAGCAGGTTTATTGAAAAATATATAAAAAATGTGATTATTTTAAAAAAAAATTTAAAAATCGTGAAGAATAGACAGCGCTTTTAAAAAAAGCGCTGCTAAAGGGTGCAAAGAGAGGCCAAAAAAGCGCTGCTATAGGTTGGAAAAGGGGGGTCTATGAAAGCGCTTTAAAAAGCGCTGCTAAAGGGGGTCTAAGACAGTGCTTTTAAAAGCGTTGCTATAGGGTTGAAAAAGCGCTGCTAAAAGCGTTGCTGAAGGGAGGGAAAGGGGGAATAGGCAGCACTTTTAAAGCGCTGCTAAAGGGGGGAGGGAAAAGCGCTGCTATAGGGTTGAAAAAATGCTGCTAAAAGCGTTGCTGAAGGGAGGGGAAGGGGGAATAGGCAGCGCTTTTAAAGCGCTGCTATATGGTGAAAAAAGTGCTGCTAAAAGCGTTGTTGAAGGAATCCTTTAGCAGCGCTTTTTCTTTAAAAAAAGCGCTGCCTTTACCTTTAGCAGCGCCACTTTTGGCAGCGCTTTTAAGCGCTGCTAAAGGCCAAAAAAAGCGCTGCTAAAGGTCTTTTTTGGCATAGTGATACTAAGGCAATTAACACACACACACGCACATACGCGCGCGCACACACACACACATACACACACACACACACACACACACACATACACGCGCGCGCGCTCACACACACACCTAAAATACTTTTAAGGCCTATTTTTACTTAATAAAATCATCTAAAAATATTATTGGAGCCTATCCAGTTTATTACGGGAATGCTTACATGATTATGACAATTTTTTGAACTGTCTAAGAAATTATATTATATGCCTAGTCGATTAGATGATACCTAATTGAGTCCATAATTGATTATGATAGTCTTTTAATGATTTGTAATGACTCAATATTAAAACCTTAATTTTTATGCCATAATAATCTATTATTGGATGAACCTAATCAATTAACTAATCGATAAGGCTTTTAATTCGGCACATGGATTGTAACTATTTTGAACCAATTTTTATCCTATATAGAGGAGACCTCTCCTCACTTAATTTCATAGTAGAATTCATATTTTTACTAATTCTTTATAATTTATCTGTCTCTTCTCTCTCTTTAAATATTTTCTTTCACAAAAGTTATCGTAGAGTCTTGTGAGTGAAAATTACTTGTGAGGAAGGAGTTGTATCAACGTCTTTCCACTATTACTGTTTTCAAGAGAGCGATGCTCTTGAAGAATTGAGTTTGGTTCTTGAGATTAGCCATTGAAAATCTATGTTTGGTTATACAACTCAACTTGCAAAAGTTATGTTCGATTATTGAGATCAACTAGTGAAATCTCTAATTGGTTCGAGAGTTCATCCCGTGGAAAAGCTTTGGATTTGATTGTACCAAGGGTTCATGGGCATAATATGTAAAAGCTCAATATTATATTTAAATCTCAAGAAGATCCCATAGGGACAGAAATAGGTCAACATTCATCCGAATTTGGATAACTCTCCGGCACCATCTCTCCAACTCTGTCTATTTTATTTATGTTATTTACTTTACTACTTTATTATTTTCCGCTGCTTTTTCACTAGGATTTTTTTGAATAACATAATTATATTTTTAAATAATAATGCCTTATAATTAATCACAAATTTTGAATAGCATAATTTAAACTCCTCCTCCTACGCACACCTCTTCTGCTTAGAGTCACCTATCTAATAAGAATAAATTTTGAATAGCATAATTTAAACTCCTCCTCCTACGCACACCTCTTCTGCTTAGAGTCACCTATCTAATAAGAATAAGTGTTGAAGTGTAATTGACGTCTAAAAGATGTTACACAAGTAACAAATTAATTAAGGTTCTTAGGTTGTTGAGACTAGTAGTTTTTGTAAGCCCAACTAATTTTGTATAAATAATCATCATTGTTAAATTATTAAATGCACATAATAACAACAAATAATCTTTAAGTGCAATACACACACATAAATTTTTAAAAAAAAATGTTAGGATTTCATTTGATAACTCATTACAAATAATAATTTGACTAATTCAAAGTATTAAATAAAAAAAAATTATTAAGTAAATCAATTCTATTAATTTTTATAAAATTTCAAATATTTAATTCTTCTTTAAATAATCTCAAATCAACATATAAAAATTGTTAACATGTTTAAGAACATGCAACCCTCCAATAATTGTTCTTTACATATAATTACTACTACAAATTTGTATAAAAATTATAACATAGAGAAACCAGGTTCAATATTTAGTAGGGCAAGATCCTGGCCTGCAGTGACATGTTAGCATGTAATACAACAACCCTTATCACATGGATTGTAGCCCGCTTGTGGTGCGCAATGACATTCATTCAAGTAACACATTGGCTTTAGAGGATGAAGACACAAATCATCTGTACAATCTTCATCAGTTGCACAAGGAAGAAGACCTGTACGCAAATGAAAAATAAATGAATGAAATAATTAAATCATGATCAAGAAAATATGTTAAATTATATGTCAAAAAAGACTTACTATGACTGGTTACAACAAGGATTAAGGAAATCCATATTATTAAAGCATAAATAATTTTTAATATGTCTGTCATATTTGCAAGTAACCAATAAATCATTATTTGATCATTTTATAAGTGAAACACTTTATGTATTTTTAGTTTTATTGTCAGAAAAACATTTATGTAATTAATTATTGTTATTATGAAATGTCCTTTGAGTAAATTAATGGGTCGCATATTTTTATTAAATATCTCATTTAAAGTTTTTGTGATGATTAAAGGTCATTGAAATTTTACTAAACTTTGAATACTTTTTTTATTTCTCCTTTAATCATGAGTAAAGGGCATTGTATTTTCTTTTTGTATATACGCTACAAGTGATTGATAATGGCTATCGATCAACTTAGTCGCAATGTCAACTATTATAGTTATGTCTTTGCATGTTTTATATTTATGATAGATAATACTGTAACTAAACATATCTAGGTTGTAAGAAGAAGAAAATATAAAATAAATTTTGAAGTTTCATTAAAAACAACTTCAACAACATTTATACTTTAAAGAGTTAGGGTTTCTAGAGGTAATGAACCAAGGCCAATTTCAAAAAGACATAAGATTGAACATGCTATAATACAATAAAGGTGTTAATCCTACTCATCAAGGACTTTGGTGTGTGTATGGTAATTAAAAGTTGTGGGACCTTGTTTACGAAAATTGTGAGAAACCCTCTCACGGTATGTTTTTGGGAAAATTTGTGATTTTTTTCCCACTTTGGAATCGAGGTATAGAGAGGTTGAGAGTAGTTTCCCTAGTTCGATAATCAGAAAACATGGACTAGAGAAGAGTTGTTCTCCCATTAATCGTGGGGGAGACAATTTTTCTCATTGACTGACATTTCTAGTCAGTAACTTCTTTGACACATCACCACCTACGTGCATCATTAATTGGTCATGGCAACTAGTTCGAAGGCCCAAGTTTGAATGGCCAACTTTTGGGGGTCTGTCGAGCGGCCTATAACCCTGCTTTAGGTGCTCTCTCGGTGCCAATATATTCATTTCTTGTTGTTTCTTTGTGGGTTATCCCTTTTCAAGTCCTAATAAATTATCCTAGTCAGCAGTCTTTTAAGCACAAAGCCTTGGAAATGTTGAAGTGTTTTAACTCGAACTTATTGCAATCTTAAAGATTCCACGAGTCTCTCGAGCAAAGCTTAGTGTGAGTCCCTCAGATGAACTTGGGGCGAGTTCCTCAAGTGAGCTTGGAGTAAGTCTAAAAGGTATCGACGCCACCTCGAATGCATATTATTTGATGTTATTGAATCACTTTTGGCAATTGTATTTCTGCCATTTGCAGGCCTCCCTTATAACCACGCCTCTCGGAGTTACTAACGAAAACTTTCGGACTTCATGATGATTTATTTTATGATATTTGGATTTTGTCGTAGTTCGTCCATTAGTTTTCGATTCAGAAAAAATTTAGCGTTATGTTAAGCAATCGTAGCACAACCTATAAAAAATGTTATACTATGGGAGCTCGGTCAATAACAATTTATGTGTTAATACAAGTTAGAGAAATGACATGTAAGTTATTCACCTAAAGCTTACCACACAAAAAGAAAAAAGGAGTGGTCACATCTTAATCAATAACTTCAAAAAGTTATATGATGTTAAAGATTTTCATCAGGCAAAAGAAAAAAAATAAGGGAGATGAAGAAGAGGCAGCAAGGAAACCAAAACAACAAATTGAATCCAAGGATTAATCAAGTTGTCATCAAGATCAATCATCCATTTTGGTGGATTAGGGTTGTCACCCCATCAACATCCAAGATCGATTGAACTTGATGAAACTTGACCAAATCAACCAAGATTCAAGTCAAACAAAGTCAAAAAAGGTCAAACAAGAACGAAATGTAATAAAATGAAATAATATGCCTCAAAATAATTTTTAAAATGAATAAAAAAGGAAATTAAATATGAAAATGCAAAAGATGCATCAAACAAGATCACAAATGATCAATAAAAAATTAGAAACTCAGGAACAACTCAAGGATCATATACAAAAAAAAAATTGAGAAGTTTAAAATGCATAAAAATATTTGAAAACTATTTTAAACATATGCAAAAAGAAGAAAATCATGAAAAATAGCAAATGATAATATAAAAATGCACAAAAATGCTTAAAAAATAGGAAATATTTTTATGAAGCTATGAAAAAAATTGGAGTGAAAAATATTAATATAGCTATTTTTTAATGAATTTTTGAAGTTTAATGCAATTTTAAAATAAAAATCAGAAAATAGTAAAAAGAGAAAAAACAAGTCACGTTTGATCAAGCCTCATTAATTGACGTGGTAGATCCAACGCACCTGAGATGAGGAAACACAATAGAACACCCGCAAGGCAAAGCGTCAAATCACATTTAAATTTAACCAATGAAAATATTTCAAATCTCCAATATGGCGCCACACAGACCATCACTTTCAACCTCTCCGGTCATCTTCTCCGGTGATCCAGTCACCGGAGATTGTTAGATGGTAACATTAAGACATGACACCACCATCATTGCAACCGTCTTATCAAGACGAACACAACTTCATCCTCCATTTTTATTTATTGAAAAGGAGTGAGGAGAACTTTGGAGAAATGCATAAATGAACACGAACACTCGAACAAAAATTAAATAATCAATTCAAGCAATCAACATCATATAAGTTAGGGGAAATGATCAGCAACCCAAGGTCTACATTGTGGTAACTTGTTTGAACTGAATTGAAACTTCTAACTACCATGTTGAGATGGTGGCCAGAGGTTGAAGAAGCTTGATATGTTCAGAGTACTTCAGAAGGTCTGGGAGCTTGAGACTTGATGCAAAAGCTTCATAGGAGGCAGATGAAGGTATTAGAACAAATAAATTGGATTGAGAATGGCTAGAATTCAAAACCCAATAGTGAAATTTTTTGGGAAAGTTTGAAGTTCAAACATGGGTTCAATGGCTCTCAAAAGCTTGGAAATAAAGGTAGTGAGGTCCTCTATTTATAGATGAGAATGATGGAATGCTGAGAGGGGTGAATTGAATGGAAAATCAGTGTAATCGTGTGCACCATTGGTCATGAGGAAAGTGTGACTTGAAATCACCCAAAACTCAGCTAAAACTTGTGTTTGAAGGCTTAGTTAAACTTTGGACACTCCACTAAACTTGCTTAAGTGGTTAACTCGTGACAAATTGATCTATAATTAAAGATTATATGAATCAAAATTATGATCATGGAGTTTTCTTTAGTTTCAAGTCACCATATTCAACTCAATGGGGCATCCTACTCAAAAGGCTTTTTGATCTCGTTCTTCTTGCAATGTGTAGTCCTCATGGCCTAATTTTCAATGTGCCAAGAAAGTATTCATTTGGGCATCTGAGGAGAAAGTTATGGTTTGTTGAAGTTGGCATGAAAAACTGGTCGTTGTACTTAGAAACATTTTAAGTCTCTGAGGCAGAAAATGACCTATAATGTGTTAACAAATTCGAAGGTCTTCCAAGCATAATTTGATCTTGATACTTGAAGCAAACTTGTAGAGAGAATTGTAAATTATATTGTGTAAAAATAATCAACCTCAAAGGATAAAAATTGAAGAAATTGTGATCCCTGAGAGTTGAGAAAAAGTCACTTGAAAATAGGTCAAATTTCACTAAGTCCACAAATGACCTATAATATCTTCAAACTTTTGATGAACCTTCAGGCATAATTGGCTCTTGTCATGTAAAGAGAAGTTGTAGATCATATTAATAAGATCCATATTCAAAAAGAAGCACTACAAATATGGATAATTGAAGGAGTTATAATCCTTGGAATTTTGGCTTGAAAATGTTGACGTTTTGGTCTAACCTTCTTGAACCAACTTGTGCACTTGAGGTTTTCTTGCATTTTAAGCTACATGGATGATCATATGAACCCAAAATAATACTTCCTTGAATTTACTTTTATTAAAATTACCAAGGCTTGAGATAACTTGTTGAAGAAGGCATGGAAATAAACACATGAACCTTTGACTTTTCTTGAGAAATAAGTTACACAACCTTGAGGTATTCTTGATCCAAATGATATTGAGAGATGCTTAATGACCATAAATCTTGAGATTAAAATCCATGTCTTGGGAGGAAAGCTCTTAAGGAACAATGGATGACACACTTTATGTTAAGATAACATAACCATAGTTGAGGAACCAAGCATGGTGCTCTTGATGAAATGCTCTACCTTGCACAAAACTTAAAGAAACAAGATATATTTTTGCATTTTGATTAGTGGTTAGATAAAAAATAAACATATAAACATAAAGATATACACACACAAAAGGATTCTTGGTAACCTCGGGCAAACCCCAAAGGATAAGAGGGAGGGAAGAACCAAGCATATGATCTTGTTTGTTGGCAAAAAATGCAAATGATATGCAGGGTCTTAAAGTTAAAAATTAAGGTATGACACTATCCATGTTATAATCAATTCCAAACACCATGGTGAATTTTTCTATTTTCTTTTGAACCTTCCTCTCCTATAGCTCATTTGAAGGGATTTCATTTGCCGTCTGGTAGCACATTATCAGTGCCATCCAACTTAAAGGTTGGGCGGCCTGAATGGAGTTGATGTCTTTTGTCACTAATTCAAGCCCAAGAAGTCCCTTATATATACCCAGTGTGCAAAATGGTAAATGGATCACAAAATTCCCTAAAAAACATATATAGAAGCTCTTTACTACCCTTACAATCGCACACAACCCTACACAACTAAGGGTTATCTGTCATTGTGATTTTATTAGCAAGCACAAGATTTATTTTTAGTTATGAATAAAATTTGGTGTCAACATACTTTTAATTATTCTGAAAACATACCCCTTTCTAGATAGTGATATGAGGTGGTGGATGCATGCTAAGGATAATGTATTTTCTGCCACCTAGACATATTGTTCCCTCTTGAAGAAAAATATCCCCACTAGTGTCTTTTCTCTTAGGGTGGAATTGGTTTTCTTCTAGTATATGTTAGTTGTGCTCCCTCTAGAGTGGTTATGCTCACTTGGAAGCTTCTGCAAGATAAGATCACTACTAGAATTTTTTTAAGTGTAAGGTTTTAGTTGATTCTCACGATGTCATTTTTGTTGTGTGTAGGGGATGATATAGTCGGTTTCTCATGTCATTGTAACATGTGAGGTGGTGTCATTTGTGTGTATCAAATCTTTTGATGGTTGGGGTAGGTTTTGGTTTGTCCTAAGGATCTTAAGTCTCTTTTTTAGTTTTTTATCTTGTTGGAATGAGGGTCTAAAGTTAGAGGTGGACTCACTATGATTTTCCATTTGATTGTTTGGTCAAACTGAAAATTCGAGAATGATATTATTTTAGGATCATCAACTAATGTGATAGATGTGGAAAAAAAATAATATTTACTTATGAGAAACATCAACACACGTTGTATCCTTATTTTATCCAAACTTTTTTGGTTGAAAAATAGTGAATGATGTAAAATTGATTTTTAATTACTATTGATTTTTTAAATAAATCTTTTATTTATTTATTTTATTAGATATCACAAGGACCTTATATTGAAATTTTTGTACGATTATATTCTAATATTCATTACAAAAAAACGTTTATAAAGATTGGTTTGGTCTTCTAGTTTTTGCTTTGTATTCCCTATAATACCCTAATCTTTATCCCTAAGATCCCATATATTATTTAAATTTCATACCACAAGCAAGATCACAAGTTTGGGTTCTCTTGCCTTCCATTACAGGTTTTGTCTTTGAGGGAGATCATTGGACACCCTTATTTTCTTGTATGTTTGATGTTTGTTTATATGTATGTTTACTAACCCTTAATTAAATTCCAAAAATATATTTGTCTTTTCTTTACTAACTCTTTTTCAGGAAGAGGTGTGGATCAAGAACACCAATCAACAGTTCCTCGACTCGAATGAAATTCAACTGAAGAAGTCAAAGTTGATATGCAAACAATTCAAAATCATTTGATCAAGAGTTTCCCAATAATTGATTGACTTTTATTCAATAGACTCCAAGGTTCATGTGTTTATTTCCATGTCTTCTTTGACAAATAAGAAAAATCGAGCCAGAACACATCAAAAATCCATTTTCACTTTTTTTTCACTGTGTTAATCGATTAACACATTTGTACATGCAAATGGTTAATCGATTAACCAATGCATTTTTTGTGAAAATGAACCAAATTCAAATTTTGCAGCACTTTGACACCAATCTTCAAATATTTCATCATGAGAATATTCTAGATCACCTCATTTTAACTCCCCTTCCTCATCATAATTAATTCCCACCATACACCTTCACAAATCACTATTTGATCTTAATTTTGCCTCAAAATTCAGATTCCAAGCCTAATTTTGGTTCCAAACCACCAAAATTTCCAAGCCTAAATTCTATAAATAGAGACCTCATTTCATTCATTCTTCAAGCTTTTGAGAGCCAAAATCACCTTGTCAAATTTCTATTTGACTTTCTCAATTTTCTCCAACTACCAAATTCACCAAAGTTCTTTCTTCTTTTGAAAGTTAGTAAGTTCTTCATTGGAACTTACTAATATTTGAGTTAAAACCTTCATCCAATCACTTTTTCATCATTAATTTCAGTAGATCAAAGCTTTGGAGTGTGGTTCTTGAAGTTAATTTGAAGCAATTTCAGATTTTAGATGGTAAACTCATATTCTACCATTGTTGTGTTTGATCCATCTTCCACAATGTGATCTATTGTTGATTCTTGTTTCTTGATCTTTGGGTCTTGAAAATTGTGTTTTATTGGTGTTATTTGTTGTTGTTTTACTTGAATTTTCGTGCTAATTCTCACTCATGATCATGAGGTGTTTGATAAAATGGTTGGATCATGAATGCTGAATTTTTTTCAAAATTTTTGTTGTCGTAGCAGTGTTAATCGATTAACCATTGTCCAGAATGTGCTTTTGGTTCTGTTTTGGGATTGCTTTGGTTCTTTCCTCTTCTCCTTCCATTTTCTTTTGACTTTTGCCTTGGTTTGCATTTTTAAAGGTCCTATTCCTCTTTAAATTCAATGGACTTATGGTGTAGATGAAATTGGATAAACATTCACTAATTCAAATATATCTTTAAAGTGAATTGTTCAATTCATTTTAGGTGCTTTGAGTTAATGATATGTTTAGTGCTTTAATCCACCAAGACGAGTGGTTGAACTTAAAGATGGAAATATTTTAGAATTACGATTCAATTTGGCTTTCCCATCCCCCACTTCTTCTTTTTAATTTGATCGATGAAAATCGTCGATATCATTGGAACTTGTTTTAAGTTCTTGATGAAGATGAGATCGCTACCTCTTTTCTTTTCGTGCGGTATTGCTTTCGGAGAGTGATATACACATCACTTCTCTAGCATGCATTAACACTAACATTTTTATTGACCGGTCTCAAATAACCGTGGTTTCTACATAAGCCCAATTACGATTGTTTAACATAGCGTTAAATTGTCCCGAAATTAAAAAAACGGTTGCATCTTGTAAGCGAATTACCAGTCTTCTATTCGTTTGTGGCGTAGTTTGAAATATATTGGTTTTCTCTTATTACCCGTGGGGGTTAGTTGGCATACTCGTTGATTTTATCCGAGTTGGAGACCTCCCCATGGTGATGTATGAGACCATGTTTTCATTCTCATGGATGTTTAGTCGAGTATTTTCGAAAAGCAACAAAACTTGTTCTTTTGTTTTGGATCATTATTGCTCTATGTTATATATCAATTGTGTTATGTTTATGCTTCTTTCTCGCTCCCTATCTCTTTTTACTTTTTATGCTTTATGTTATCATATCATATCATTTGTTTATGTTTCCGCAATTTTTCCTTTGTCCACTTGGACCATTTGGTTTTGCCCTTGCCTTTCCCTTTGTCCATTTGGACCAAAAACATTAATAACGGCTTAAACCCCTAAAAAACGTGTTCTCTTAATGGTGGACTATGGTTACTATCCTTTACATTGGACATGGAATTTTGGACCTAGAACTAGGATCTTAATCTATGCTTAGAAGTTTGTGATGGTAAACTTTGGATGTTTGGGTACTTGAAATCCTCTTTTGAAGATCTATCTTGATCAAGGCCTAATCTAAAGGAGTGGATGCTTATGTTATGAAGCTTTCTTTTATAGTTAGATTGTTCTTATCCTTAGCTTTTATATTTATGTAATAGGATAGTCCCTTCTTCTCCACCCATTCTTTAATTTTCAAAATTTTCTCCCTTTTTCAAAACCTTCTTGTTTTCAAAATCAAGCCGCTTTCATAATAAAACTTTGACTTTGCTCAAGCGATTTTTTCAAACTTTGTTTTCTTTAATAAATGTCAATCAATGTTAATCATACTTTGATCTTTTTTCAAAAAAGACATAAAAATACAAAAACTCATCTAAACTTTTTGTGCCTTTGTGCGTTTTTTCTTTTAAACCTTTTTCATAAGTTTAGACATGAGTCATCTCTTCAAATGAAATTATTCACTTGGAAATGACGACTTGTCTTTACATTAAAATTAATTATAATAAACCATTTTTTGTTATTTGTACCACAAACTATGGGGTTTTGATCCTATATTGCACTTTGTAGGTACGTAGGAATGAGGCGATAAGCCTCTCCAAACACAAAAATATTAAAAAATAATTCTCATCTCATCTCCCCAATCTCTTTTCAAACAAACATTTTCAAACCAAAAAGTGTAGATATTTCAAAGGATTCTTATAGAGTACTATAGACGTTTTGGGTGCTAACACCTTCCCTTAGCATAACCAACCCCTTTATCCATTCTCTGTTTGTTCTTGTTTTAAAACTTGTTTAGGTTTTATTCGCTCTTTTTCCTTTTCTTTTTTGGGATAAAATAAATGTGCGGTGGCGACTCTTGCATTTTGAGTTAAGTTAATTAATAGCTTACACTCACAAATTTTCCCGCTGCATTCTCCTATGTTATTTTCTATCCATATATGAACAAAAGTAAATTTTCTTTGGAATTAAATAATATTTACTCATTATATATAAGTTTTAAATAAAGTTGAGTCTTCCATTAAAAAAAGTTTGACGTATAGACAAATTCAGGTTTATCTCTTTTGGGGAGAGTTTTGCAATACTCAATATCTTTGTTTTAAAGAGTTTGACATTGGATGACTCCTTTTTAGGAGAGTCCATTAAATAAAGTTGAGTCTTACATTAAAAATATTTGACGTATAGACAAATTCAGGTTTATCACTTTTTTTAGAGTTTTGTGATACTCAATACCTTTGTTTTTAGGAGTTTGACGTTGGTCGACTCCTTTTTGGGAGAGTCTGGTCTCGAGTTGATCCCTTTTAGAAAGATTTTTACAATACTCAGTTCCTTCTCTAGGAGGATTTCAGGTGGACATACTCCTTTTTAGGATATTTGGATGTCTAAACCATCTTGGGTCGATCCCTCTTAGGGAGGGTTTCGTAATACTCAATCCCTTCGTAGAGAAGAGCTTGACATGGACTAGATCCTTTTCAGGAGAGTCTAACAAGTAGATTATCTCGACTTTATTCCGCTTAAAGATAGTTTTTCATTACTCAATCTTTTTGTTAGGAAGATTTGTACGTGAGTCAACTAATTTTTAAGAGAATTTGTCGTGTATATGATCTTAGTTTAATATACGGGAAGATTTTTTCAATACTTAGTCCCTTTGTTAGTATTAGAATATTAATAGTAATTCATATTTATTTAGTTGTACTATTTTTCTTAGCCCTTAAGTTTGTTAGAGGGTATTTTAGTATTTTATCTTATTCTAGTAACCCTAGTTTTAGCTTATAAATAGGGTGACAATCATTGTAACTTTTATCATGTTTTGTAGCCGTCATTCTTAATAGAATATTTCTCTTTTTTCATCATTTATTCTACCTTTGCACCAAAAATTGGTATCAGAGCTCCGGTTCAGATTCATTGGGAAACACGGGAAACACGAGTGAACGTGAGGTCTTGTGTGTTTGATTTTGATTCTTAGATTCGTGTTGAATCTTGAACAAAATCTGATCAGAATTTTAATTTTGTGGGTTGGGAAACACTGTGTGAGAAATCTGAGTGTATTGTGCAAGGTAGAAGATGAACGGAAACGGCAACATGAACACCAAACTTCCAGTATTTGATGGTAAAAACTGGAATCGTTGGATGATCCAAATGCGTGTACTATTTGGTGCTCAAGATGTTTTAGATCTTGTCACTGATGGTTATGTTCTGGTAGCAGCAGATGCAACAGATGAACAGAAAAACGCGCAGAAGGAAGTAAGGAAGAAGGATCAGAAAGCATTATTCTTTATTCATCAATGTGTTGATGTAAATGTGTTTGAGAAGATTGCAGATTCAACGACAGCAAAGGCTGCGTGGGACACACTGGTTAGATGTTATGGTGGTGACGCATCAGTGAAGAAGGTGAAGCTTCAGTCCTTAAGAAAGCAATATGAGAATCTCAACATGAAGAATAATGAGAAAGTTTCTGAATACATCTCCAGAGTGATTCTGATCACTAATGAGATGAAGGCGTGTGGAGAAACTCTTTCTGAAGAAACAATCATGGAGAAGGTATTGAGATCCCTTACCTCTCAATTTGATTACATTGTGGTAGCAATAGAACATTCCAAAGATCTGAGTACCATGAGAATTGAAGAGCTGCAGAGCAGTTTAGAAGCGCAAGAGTTGCGTTTGACTGAAAGAACTTCTGAAAGGGAAGTAGAGCAGCAGGCTCTGAAAGCAACTTCTGATAGGAGGTATCAGAAGCAGTCAGAAACCAGGAGAAGATCTGATGGTGGTCAGAAGTCAGAAAGCTCAACCTCTGATAGACAAAAGAATGCTCAGAAGGGAAAAGAGAAGTATGACAAGAAGAAGATCCAATGTTACTGTTGTAAGAAGTTTGGTCACTTTGCTAGAGATTGTTGGTCAAACAAGGAGAGAAAATCAGAAGAAGCAAATATAGCCAGAAGTTCTGATGACGAATCTGTGCTATTGATGGCTTCTGAATCTGATAATATGGATCTGATAGACTGGTGGTATATGGACACTGGTTGTTCAAATCATCTTACTGGAAACAAGAAATGGCTGGTTGACTTTGACTCTGAAAAGAGAACAAAGATCAGATGTGCTGATGACAAATATCTTAATGCAGAAGGTATGGGAAATGTCAGAGTGATTCTGAACAATGGGAAAACAGCATTGATTCAGAACGTTGGTATGTACCTGGCATCAGAAGCAATCTGATGAGTGTGGGACAATTAATTGAGAAAGTTTTTTCAGTTACCATGAAGGATAATCTTCTGAAGCTGTATGACTGCAATCAGAAGTTGATTATGGAGTCAGAACAGGGAAGGAATAGAACATTCAAGGTGAATGTCAGAACTGCAGACTCAGAATGTCTTAGTGCAACATGTGCTGAGAAGGAGAGTGAGCTGTGGCACAGAAGATTTGGTCATTTGAATTTCAGAAGCCTAAAACATCTGAATTCAAAGAAGCTGGTACATGGAATTCCTGTAATTAAGAAGCCTGAGAAGTCATGCAAAGTTTGCATGGAAGGAAAACAACCACGTTTGCCATTTGCGTCAGAAGTTGCTCCAAGAGCAAAACATGCCTTGGGAGTTGTACATTCTGATGTGTGTGGTCCATTTCCAGTAGTATCAATTGGAGGGAATAAATACTTTGTGTTATTTGTTGATGAATTCACAAGAATGACATGGGTATCCCTTATTAAGTTCAAACACGAGGTGTTTGATGAATTCAAGAAGTTCAGAATGAAGGCTGAGAATCAGAGTGGTCAGAAGTTGAAGATTCTTAGAACTGATGGTGGAGGTGAGTATAACTCCAAAGAGTTCCAGAAGTTCTGTGAGGAGAATGGAATTGAGCATGAGGTTACTGCTCCTTATACCCCTCAACACAATGGTCTTGCTGAAAGAAGAAACCGTACTTTGCTTGATATGGTGAGAAGCATGCTAAAGGATAAGAAGCTTCCTCAGAAGCTCTGGGGAGAAGCTGTTGCCACTGCAACGTATGTACTCAACAGATGTCCTACGAAGAAGTTGAAGGAAATAGTTCCTATGCAGAAGTGGACTGGAGACAAGCAAAGTGTTAGTCATCTGAAGGTGTTTGGTTCTGTTTGCTATAAACATGTTCCAGAAGCCAGAAGACAGAAGCTGGATAATAGAAGCAAAGTGATGATTCTGATAGGGTACCACAGTACAGGTGCATACAAGCTCTATTGTCCAGAAACCAATAAAATTGAATTCAGCAGAGATGTGATTGTGAAGGAATCAGAAGTTTGGAATTGGAGTAACTCTCAATCTGATTCTGATGTTAGAACTTCTGAAGAAAGGTCAGAGTTAAGAATTTCTGAAGTTGAAGTAAACTCTGACGTTGATTCTGACTCTGATAGTGATTCTGACTCTGAAGAAGACTCAGAAGATGAAGCTGACTCTGATGATCCAGACTCTGATGGTAATCTAGATTCTGGTGGAAATTCAGACTCTGAAGATGGCCAAGACTCTGAAAATATACCAGATCTTGAAGATGGTCAAAGCTCTAGAGGAAGTCAACCATCTGAAGCTGGAAACTCTGAAGCTCAAGACTCTGAACAAGTTCAGAGACCACAAAGAATCAGAAGCGTTCCTAGAAGATTTGCAGAATTTGACATGCTGCAAGACACTGAAGTAGACTCTGAAGGAGAAGTTATTATGTGTGCCATGTTAGTAGACTCTGAACCTATAAGTACAGAGGAGGCTCTTAAGCAGAAGCTCTGGCTGAAGGCCATGAAAGAAGAACTTGATGCTATAGAGAGAAACAAGACTTGGAAGCTGACAGAACTTCCAAAAGACAAGAAAGCCATCAGCGTTAGATGGGTTTTCAAGCAGAAGTTAAAGCCAGATGGCTCAATTGGCAAACATAAAGCAAGGTTGGTAGCCAGAGGATTTCTACAAAAACCTGGGCTGGATTACTCTGAAGTGTTTGCACCTGTAGCAAGACATGAAACAATCAGAATGGTGATTGCAATAGCTGCTAACAGGAATTGGCCTCTGATGCATTTAGATGTAAAATCTGCATTTCTGAATGGTCCATTAGAATAAGAAGTTTACGTGTCACAACCTCCTGGATTTATGAAAAAGAATCAGGAAGGGATGGTGTACAGATTATACAAAGCTCTATATGGATTGAAACAAGCGCCCAGAGCTTGGAATCAGAAGATTGATTCATTTTTCAAGAAGCAAGGTTTTCAGAAATGTGAGATGGAGTACGGTGTCTATGTTCAGCATACTTCTGAAGGCAATATGACTCTGGTATGTTTATATGTTGATGATATACTATTGACTGGAAGTTCTGAACAGGAGATAGCCAAGTTCAAGAAGGTTCTAATGAATGAATTTGAAATGAATGATCTAGGCAAAATGACATACTTTCTAGGGATGGAGTTCAGATATTCTGAGAAAGGTATCATTTTGCATCAGCTCAAGTATGAATTAGAACTTCTGAAGAGATTTGATCTGAATAATTGTAAGATGGCTGTCACACCTTCTGATACAAATCAAAAACTGGATTCAGACTCTGAAGGAAAGGATGTGGACGCTACAACCTTCAAACAGTTGGTTGGTTCTCTGAGGTATTTGTGCAATACCAGGCCTGATATTTGCTACTCAGTTGGGATGGTTAGTAGGTTCATGAGTAAATCTAAGTGGTCCCATTATCAAGCTGCTGTCAGGATTCTGAGGTATATCAAAGGAACTCTGAAGTATGGAGTGTTATTTCCCTCTGGAGGAAATAATGAGTCAGAACTTCTGAGTTATTCAGACTCTGATTGGTGTGGAGACAGAGTTGACAGAAGAAGTACATCTGGGTACTTGTTCAAATTTCTGGGAGGTTCCATTTCTTGGTGTTCCAAGAAGCAACCTGTTGTGGCGTTGTCAACCTGTGAAGCTGAATACATTGCAGGTGCTGTTACTGCATGCCAAGCTGTGTGGATTCTGAATCTGTTGCAGGATCTGAAGATTAAAGTAGACAAACCTCTGAAGTTGATGATTGACAACAAGTCTGCAATCAATCTTGCCAGAAACCCAGTGTTGCATGGGAGAAGCAAGCATATTGAGACCAAATATCATTTTCTGAGACATCAAGTTCAGAGTGGAGTGTTAGAAGTTGTACATTGCAGTACTCAGAAGCAGCTGGCAGATGTTCTGACGAAAGCTATCAAGACTGATCAATTTCTCAGACTAAGGGATGGAATTGGTGTTACAAGTTTTGATGGAATATAAATTAAGGGATGGTATTAGAATATTAATAGTAATTCATATTTATTTAGTTGTACTATTTTTCTTAGCCCTTAAGTTTGTTAGAGGGTATTTTAGTATTTTATCTTATTCTAGTAACCCTAGTTTTAGCTTATAAATAGGGTGACAATCATTGTAACTTTTATCATGTTTTGTAGCCGTCATTCTTAATAGAATATTTCTCTTTTTTCATCATTTATTCTACCTTTGCACCAACAGTTAGAAGGATTTTCACATGGACAAAAATCCTTTTAGTATATTCCAACGTGTAGACAATCTCAAACCGATCCTTCTTGGAGAGAGTTTTGTAATATATGATTGTTGTATACTCATTTATAGGGATCTTTTGCATATATGACTACTACACGCTCCATTATTTACCTTATTAATTAGTTTCATTGCTTTTATGTGTTGAAATACCTAAGCATGGGAGTGGTTGTTTCGTTTAATGTTGTCCTTATTAGTAGTAAATGATAATTCTACCACGAAGCCCGCCAATACTTATGATTTGATGCATCGATCCCCTTGACATAAGTCAGTCAGATAACTTTTTAACAAGTCTTTAATAAAGTTCATTGACTTATAAGTTGTTGTTGTTGTTGAAGGATAGAAGAGATAGATAGAAATTGTATGCTAGCTGACTTACTAATCAAATACTTGACATATAAGGTATATCATATGATTTTTTTTGCCACTAAGGATGTCCTAAATTAGTGGGAGTCACTCATTCTTTATGTTTTATAATACTGTTTTGATATCGATACAGACTTTATGTTAAGATTATTTGCAGAAATAAAGTTTATGAGGTTATTATTGTTATAATCATTTATATATCGTTTGTGAAAATATTGAATTTGCAAACTTTAGTTTAATCTCAATAAAGAACCTAGTTGGACCAGTTAGAAATAGGCATGATTCAGATATCACATTACATAGAATTTTCATATCACTCATCCATAGGGCTGGAAATGAGTCGAGTCGAGTCGAACTCACCTCAGCTCGGCTCGACTCGTTAAGAATTGTTCGAATTCGAGTTCGAGTTCGAGTTCGACACGAACTTTTTTCTAAGCTCAAACTCGACTCGTTATAAGTTCACGAACAGTTCGGTTCAACTCGTTAGGTTCATCTCATTAGGTTCAGCTCACATGGTTCACGAACTTAAAAACTATTTTTTAAAATATATATATTTTTTAGTATATTTGACATTTTAAATAAATATATATTTTTTAAATAAAATATTAAAATAAAATAAAAGTTATCATATTGAAATTTAACTTTATCTTCGAAATCTACTAATTCAAAACATACACAACTTTCAAGAGATACATTTGAGAGTCTAATTCAAAAACTACTAAATTGAAGATTAAATCTGTCTAAGATTTGAAGTAAATATTTAAACCTAATCTTAAAGACAGTATAATTATTTTCATATGTAATCGAGTTGACTCATGAACCTAACGAGTCGAACTATGTATAGTTCAAGTTCAGCTCATTTAGTTAACGAACTTAATTTTTCGCTCATACTCAACTCATTTGGTTCATGAACTTAGTTCAACGATTTAATTGTCGAGTCGAATTCCGAACTATCTTCGAGTTGGTTTGGTTCATTGCCAGCCCTACTCATCCATATCGATCTATGTCATCAAGTACAATTATGTGGTGGTCGTCGGGATTCAGTCATGTTATACGTTAGTGACAACAGTCGTGATGGTCCCATTATTGATGTATGAGGTAGACCAGATTGTAAAGTTGAAATCTAAAGATAAATAGTATTCAAACGTGCGCCTAAAGAATTGTGATATAATTATTAAAAATATATTACCCAAGTGGGAGATTGTTGAAATATTTTGTAATTTAAATATTATTTAATTATTATATTCCAATAATCATTATGCGGACATATATATTTTAATTATATTAGCTATTTATCAAAATTAAGAGTCTTAATTGATTAAGTGGTCAAATAAATTTAAAAGGCTAATTAGATTTTTATTTTGTAATTAATTAATTAATTAAATATGAAATAATGGGAATCCTAATTGGTCATCACACTATATATAGGCTATGGTCCCCAAATATACCGTACACAAGCGAATTATTTTTTCTCCCCATCTGAAGAGAATTCAATGCATGATGCAAACAGTAATAAGATGCTTCATATTTGTGTTGTATGCTTAAACATCCATCTCTTTAATCCATTAATTCTACACTTTTTTAATCATTTCACGTTATTATTTACTTTTTACAATTTCTCGTGTCCCTCATGGAAGGCTAAATATATTTATGAAAAATCAATGACCTCCTATATTCATATAAAAAAATTAAATCATAATTTTTTGTTAAAGCATAGTGATCAATTGAGTGAGTTCTAGAGATAACTGTGACATCTCTATGAGTTTATTCCTTTCTTAAAAATAATATCTAAATGTGACGCACTAATGCACTTAACAGACAATTTAGTAGTAATGTTTTAATTACAAGAAAGCTTTCTTAAAACTCCCTAAGTGTCAAAAAGAAATTCATAGAAATTACAAAGCATGAAGTGTTATACTTATCAAATAACCGTTGGTTTGTTACATGCAACTCAAGGAGACAAAATATGGGTGAAATTCTAAAAACTGTTTATGCTTTCCTCATCTTGTTTTTCCTAGTTCTGGTGGCAACCATCCATGGTAAGTCCATTTTAACACTTTAAAATCTTTTATCATTTTCTGGTAACATTCATTGATTCTTTTTATATATATTTAGGTTTTTGTCCATGCGAAACTAACGAGGATTGTGCATGTGAAGTATGTCCTGATCATAACAAAAACGCGTCGTGTATTTGGAATGGATGTTACTGCCGTCAAGAATATCGATTTCGTTAAAAATAATGATGCATTGCTTCTAATTAGCTTCAAATAAATGTTCTCATGTCATAGTGTAGTGTTTTTTTTTTTTTTGTCATGGTCATAGTTTAGTGTTTCTTTTGCTACGAAATTACTCTTATTTAGACTCATGTTTATGTGACATTTCAATTTTTTTGATAAACTTAAAAACTGTTAATATTATATTATGCCATTATTACTAGTAGATATTAACTTAATTGAATATTTTTAATTACTTAATTTAATTGATGACAAAATATGATTTCTTAGAGTCAGTAATGTATTCACTACAAATATGATTTTTAACTACTTACATTAGGAAATTTTCTTCGATGTTAAGGTTGTTGAGAATGTAGTTTTTTGTGTCGAAGTAGGTGTAACTCGACAGAAATAAAGATGTGTCAAAATTAACCTAGTGTGTATGTGTCGAGTTGTGTTAGATATTGAAGTGTCGAAGTAGATTGTTTGACACGGAATTTCGACTTAGACCAAAATAGAAATTTTGGGCTTTTATAACTTGTGAGCTTTATCTTAGGGAACAAGCTAGCTCAATTATAAATTGAGAGTAACACTATTATGAATTTTAACACATAACAAAAAGTGCAGTTGCACAGTTGAAAAATACTTTCTCAGTTTGAAAGTTGAGAGTTATTGTGCATAAATCATCATCTTCTTCCATATTTTGTCAAACCTTAATTTTCTTTCTTATTCAATTTTCTTTCTTTCTTCTTCCATTAACAATTGCTGCGCAGAATCATTCTTGCAATCAAGGTGTGATTGTTTCACTCAAGTGAAGAGTGAAGAACAAGAGATTTTGATCGGTTGGTTGAATCTTGTTCGTCAAGATTGATTCAAAATTCTCAAAGTTTTGGGTTAATTCCAACATCTGGTATCTAGAGCTCCGGTTGTGATTCGTAGACGAGATGGCGATGAATCATCCGAACGGGCATTTCTCGGCGAGTCTCTCATTCTGAAGGGTCAGAATTATGAGAATTGGTGCAAGCAGATGAAAATGGTTTTTTATTATCAAGATCTTTGGGATCTTGTAAAGGAATGAGTAAACACTGCTTGCAGAAAACGCGACGGATCAAGAAAAAGTTGCATACAAGAATTGAAGAAGAAAGATTATAAAGCTTTCTTTATAATTCATCAATGTGTTGATCTAAACAATTTTGAAAAAGTTAGTGATGTAGAATCAGCTAAAGAAGCATGAGAAATTCTAAAGAAATCGTTTGGAGGTGCAGAGAAGGTGAAAGACGTGGGGTTACAAACTCACAAAAGGACGTATGAATTGCTTCAGATGGAAGAAAGTGAAAGCATAACTGATTTATTCATTAGGGTTACTAAATTGGTGAATTAAATCAAAGTATATGAAAAAGTGTTGACATCAAGATCAGTTGTTGCAAAGATCTTGAGGTAATTGGCTCCAAAATTCGACCGCGTGGTAGTAGTCATAGAAGAGTCGGAAGATTTGTCAACATTGACAAAGGAAGAGCTTCAAGGGACGCTTGAGTCTCATGAACAAAGGGTGGCTGAAAGAGCTGCAGGAAAGTCGAAGAATGATATGGCTTTGCAGGCGCAATCATCAAAAGAAAAGAAAGGAAAAGGAAGTTGAAATGGCAATAAAAGCATAGGAGGCTACAACAATTTGACTCGTCGAAATCAGCAAGAAGGAAACTAATTGAATTAGAGAAAACCCTAGAACCAAGGCAACCAAAGAGGTGGTGTTGCAGGCTAAGGAAGAGGTGATGGTCGAAAATCTAACAAAAGTCACATTCAGTGTTACAATTGTCAGAAGTATGGTCATTATTCTAGTGGTTGTCCTAAAAAGCAGAAGAATCAAGAAACTGATGCAAAGCTGGCAAAACATGAAGAAGAAGAGATGTTGTTGATGGTCACAGCAAGAGATGAAGAAAGGTTTCAGGACCAATGGAACTTGGACTCAGAATGCTCATCACACATGACTAGAAGAAAATATTGGTTTGTCAACATAAAACCCTCAATGAAGAACATGGTGAAATTTGCAAATGACAATACTCTAACAGCTAAAGGTATTGGTGATATTCTGATTACGAGGATAGATTATAAGAGGTCAATAATTTCCAATGTATTGTACATACCAGGCATGAAGAGTAATTTGCTCAGTATAGGGCAGCTGGTCGAAAGGAACTACAAGGTTTCAATCAAAGACAAGATGATGAGAGTTCTCGACTCAAGACGAAGGTTAATCTTGAAGGCTCCTATGTCTCGAAATACAACCTTCAATATTGAACTTAATATGATGGAGCATAAGTGTCTTGCAACTGCAGCCAGCAAGGATGAATGAATATGGCATTATAGACTTGCCATCTCAATTTCAAAGACATCTGAGATTTGAAGAGAAGAAATATGGTTTCAAGATCACCAGAAATTGACATTCCAAGTGAAGTGTGTGAAAAATGTGTTCAGGCAAAACAACACAAGAATAGCTTCAACAAGGATGTAGGAAGCAAGTCGAAGGAAATTCTTGAAGTCATATACTCTGGTGTATGTGGTCCTATCCATGTGGATACGATTGGAGGTAACAGATACTTTGTCATGTTTATAGATGATTTTAGTCGAAAATTATGGACTTACCTGATCAAGAAGAAAAGTGAAGTGATTGAGGTATTTTCCAAATTTAAATCTATGGTCGAAAGACAAAGTGGTTGAAAGCTATTAGATTCTGAGGACTAGTGATGGTGGAGAGTATGTGTCAAAAGATTTTGATGCATTATGTGAGAAAGAAGGGATTATCCATGAGGCGGTGCCACCCTACACTTCACAGCAGAATGGAACTTCATAAAGGAATAATAGAACCATCATGAATATGGTGAGAAGTATGTTGAAAGGAAAACATTTATCCAAAGAATTATGGGGAGAAGTTGTGTCGACTGCAACATACATCTTGAATAGATGTCCGACAAAGAATCTAGAAGGAATCACACCAGAAGAATGTTGGTCTGGTGTGAAGCCTAGCCTAAGTCATTTGAAGGTGTTTGGATCTATATCACATAGACATGTGCCAGATCAGTTGAGAAGAAATCTAAATAACAAGTCGAGTCAAATGATCTTGATAGGATATCACTCGACTGGAGGATACAAGTTATTTGACCCATTGAACAGGCAAGTTGTGATCAGCAAGGACGTGATCATATATGAGCTTAAGGAATGGGATTGGACTGAGAATGTTAAGAAGGATTCAGTGAGAATCTTATGTGAAAAAGCAGCTAGTGAATTCTAAAATTCTTGTATGCAGATATTAGATGTCACAAGAGATGTCGAGACACTGATGTCTGTTTAAAACACATGGGCAAAATATAACACAGTCAAAAGTGCAGAAGTTAACAAAAAACAAAGAGTTGTTAACCCAATTTGGTGTACAACAACACCTACGTCTGGGGGCTACCAAGCCAGGAAGGAAATCCACTATTAGCAGTATAAATTCAAAGTTAAACTCCCTCGTTTACAACTTCTGACTTAATACCTACCCAGTGCAATTACTGCCTAAGACACTCTTAGCTATAAGAATTCCCTATCACTTTTTACCAATCACTAGTAGATGTGACAGACATAACAATACATCAGAAGATGTCACACAAACAAAACAATACTTAATCTTACTTAAAAGCTTCAATCAAGTAAAACACACTCTTGCTTAAAAGCTTATAGTAGAAACTTACAACTCAATAACATCAGTCCAATTCAAGCATCTAAAGGATGAATGAATGGCTCACAAACAATCTACCTCAATGTATCAAAAGGTACATGAGTGACACAGTACAGCAGCACACTAAAAGAAACTCAAACCCTAAACCCTTATTTGCATACACGGTTTCTTCAACAATTATTCCATGCATATTCTAGGTTTAGTAAGTCGCTTTATATAGTCTTGTGCAGAATGGGCTTGGACTCTTCCATTTTATTAATTTTAAACTCTCTAAAAAATCTTCTCCACAATAACAGGAACAAATCTTCAATGTTTCCTAAAATGTCTCATCATCCAATTTTAGCGTTTTTTGTACAGTTGGAGATACAGAATCTTGTTCCTGATAGCATCTTCTTGACCTGCGTAAATTGTTGAGATATATCCAAAAGTAATATCATAGAATTAAAACAAACCAAATCTATGAAGATTTAAAACACTTAGAACAAATATTCTGGTAGAACATGTTCTAACATCTGTTATGACATTTGCTCTCAAGGAGAGTTGAGCAGCATGTTGCAGCATTACACACGACATCCTGTAGTGAACCATGTTTTAGAAAAATTATTGCCATTCCATAAACCATGGAACCCTCAATCTCCCCCTTTGTCAAATTTTGGCTAAAACACCTTTTGCATAATAAACCCTGAAGAGAGGAATAAAACCACAAAAACAAAACAATACCAGTTGCATTACATGTAACCATTGCAACTGTGTACATGAGAAAGAAGATAACATGCATCTTCAGGAATTTCACCTACATCTTCAGGAATTTCCAAGATACTTCCCCTAGACCATAGAACTGATCCTTCTCACGAAGGAATAAATCTCCTTCTCAGATTGGAAGAAGAAACTTTTTTGAAGCAAAAGAAAACCAATCTGGACACAAGCTTGAACTAAACTAGTGCAAATCATTAGAAACACATATGGTAGAAGCCATAGTCATTAGAAACACATATGGCAGAAGCCACATTCATTAGAAACACATATGGCAAAAGCAGCATATGAAGAACACAAGACACAAGACATAAGACTTCAAGGTACAACCAGAATGACAGAACATTTGGTAGGACATTACAGACCAAGTTCATACCTTTTTGGAGAGACTATACTTTTCTCCCCCTGTTGTGCAAAAATTTGACACAAAAAAACTGACTCTACAAGAACAGAAACACACCAGTAGAAAAGGAAACAAAACAGTTCAAATACACACCAAAGGAAACGAATAAAAACAACTTAAGACACCAAATGAAAACAATTGAAATTGTGACCTTAACACACACAAAAAAACAAAGACTAGTTATTCCCTCCAACCTTCTGAGTTAACAAATTGAACCCAGACTTCATCACCATTACGACTAGAAACAAGATCCTTAGAATGAGTTTTCTTTAAAAATGTGACCTTTGTTACAGAAATTTTCCCTGTCAGGACAGCTCCTGTTGATGATCCAGCAGATGTCACAGCCCTTGACCGATCCTTCTTTTTGTTCAGAGCTTCCTTCTTATTATAATATAATTTGGAGGATTGGCTCATGTTCGAAGTACACCGTGAGGGAATGGAAAAAAACACGTTGGCTTCAGTCTTTATATAGCACAAATTCCTTGTTTGTAACACCTGATAGGTCAATGATAGAAATGTTGGAAACAGATAAGTCAGCCTTGAAAATGGACCACCGTCCACAAGTGGGAAACAAATTTATTAACTCTAGGTCTCGTTATCCAATCTTAAATTTAGATGATTCCCATGTTATGGAAACACGTTACGCATGCACCAAAAAAACATGTTTTTCAGGCCTACTATTAGACCACCAATGACTAGACACACCGTCCTTGGCCTGCTGACCACACATAGACTCTTGACAGTCTTAATTCAAATGGCTTAACACAATGTCCTAACATTTTGATAGACATTGTATACTCATATGACCTAGCTAAAGACACAAAACAAGCTACAAACAAAAAGCTTCCCACCAAAAACCTTGCCTAGAAAAATCATCTTTGATCAGCCCAAAACAAAAATACAGTGTCATGATATTACGTTAGACATATTACAGTCAAGCAACATAACCATCCTGAGCAATGTCAAGACATCTTATTTGACATTATACCTTCACTAGAGACAAAACAGGTTGCATGAGAACATGCATGTTTCTGTACAAGTTGTACCAACGTAGCTACGCAGCAGACAGGTACACATCTCCCCCTGTCACACATAATTAGTTCTCCCCCTGAAGGTGGAGACTAGATAAAAAAAACTTAAGCAATTCCATATCTTATACACAACAACACCAGTCATCACATTCACACTGCAGAGAAAGAAGTTTCTCAATGTACAGTTATCAGAAGCAAACACAACGGAATAAAAGAAACACGCATCAACTCCCAAAAAGGGCTTGTTAAGACATCTTGTCTGATATCATAAGACTATTAGCAGAACTCCCCTTGAACTGTATAGCACAAAGGGAAACAATGTCCAGACACAGTATATGGAAACACACATCACTAGGTGGAAAAACACATTCTTGATCAGCATCAGGTGCTCTTCCATCTCTTACCCCTGTCAAAGATCCATCTACACTTATTGTTGTTGTCACAAGTTTTAGGAATTTTGACATTTAAATTTCTTGCCACAATCTTAAAGCTTATCTTTTTCAAAACAGCCCTTCTATCGTACAGAGATCTGTTGTTCCATCCCTTAACAAAGACAACCTCCTTAGGCTTATTATGCCTCAGAGAATAGAGGAAACATATAGCAGTTGTTGCATTCCTCCATACCTGTAGTTGCTATAAATTCTTCATGGAATAAGTATTTAGCCCACTACTTATGTTCTCAAAATCACATTCATCAGCATTGTACAAATCTTTCATCGGGCTATTAATGTTGTGAGAGGAGAACACACCATAACCCCATGATCCAATGATGTAACTCAAGCTCTTCCTTTCTTGAATAATAGGACTCATCCTTATTTCAAACTCAGAAACAGGGTGTCTTGCAATGAGTTCCTTAGATAGTTATGCCTGAACTCTAGCTGAAGGATCTGAAGTGACTTGAGCCTCATCTAACACAATGCTAGAAAGATTGCATCTTTCTTCTTCTCTAGTCTGCATGGAGGATGTCCCAACATTGTTCTTAATATCTATTATTTGCTCAGTAATTGAATCATTTATTACTATGCTACTAGATTCCTCAATCATTTTAATTCTGAAGTTAAAAACCCTATAGGCTTTACTACTGGAAGAATACCCCAAAAATATCCATTCACCACTTGTAGGAGTTGTTTTGCCATTTTGATGTTTGTCAGTTAATACAAACCATTTATTTCCAAATGTATGCAAGTGTTTGATTTTATGTTTCCTCCCGTTCTGTAGCTCATAGATAGTGGTTGAAGTTCCTCCTATTAGTGTGACCCTATTATGAATGTAGCATGCAATATTCATAGCTTCAGCCCAAAATACCAATGGAAATTGCTTGGTATGAAGCATAACTCTAGCAGATTCTTTTATTCCTCTGGTCTTCTGTTCAACAACTCCATCCAGCTAAGAAGTGATAAACAAAGAGAATTCATGACTAATATTTTCGGAATCACAAGATCCTGAGAATTTTGCATTCTTAAATTCCTTGTCATGGTCACTTCTAATCTTGACAATCACATTATTCTTTTCCCTCTGAATACTTTTACACAGATCTTTAAAGACTTCAAACAAGTATGATTTTTCTCTAATAAACTTCATCCACGTGAACTCATAGAAATCATCTATAATCACATAGACTTACCTTTTTTCCATCCAAGCTTTCTATCTTCATTGGTCCCAACAAATCCATATGAAGCAGTTCCAGCACTCTGGATGTAGTCTGATGTTGCAACATTGTATGAGGCATCATACCCTGCTTTCTAATCTCACACTCTCCACAGATTTTCCCTTCTTTAATCTTAAGATCTGGAATTCCTCTAATGACTCCTACAGACATTATTTCCTTCACTCTTTTTGGATGAAGATGTCTAAGAATCTGATGCCATAACTTCACTTCATCCTCATTGGTTATAGCTCATGTGGAAGAATGAGCAGTTATTTGAGGATCCCACAGATAGCAATTATCCTTGGACCTCATACATCTCATTAGAACATTACATTTTTCATCTTTGACTATGCATTCTGATTTTGAAAATTTGACCAACAAGCCTTGATCACAAATCTGATTAATGCTAATAAGGTTAGCAGTTAATCCTTTCACCAGAGCAACATCTTCCAAATTAGAAGATTATGCACACTTCAATCTCCCCACTCCCTTAATTTCTCCTTTAAATCCATCACCAAATTTGACAGACCCTGAGGGCTGAGACCTAATATCCACCAACAGCTTCTGAATCCTCGTCATGTGTCTAGAGCATCCATTATCGAAGTACCAGTCTTCTCTAGTTGACACTCTCAAGGAGGTATGATCCATAAGATTCACATCCATGTTGATAGACCTTATTTTCTTACTTACTTGATTGGATTTGGAACAAGCTGAAGATTGTTGCACTCCATATAGCTTATAACAAAAAGGCTTAATGTGACCATACTCCCCACCGTAATGACACCTCAAAGTTGAGGATTTAGAGTTTGTTGAAGACACACCATGTCTTCCTGGATGTTATAACATGTGGTTGGATATGATGACCATTTTCTTCTTTTCAGAAGAAGGTAACTCTTTTACAGGCTTATTTTTATGTTGATCATCAGAAAGATAATCAACTCCTACACTTTTATACTCTTTCACCACATCATATTCGTTACTCATTCTTCTTAATGATTTGTCATGTTATTAAGCTTAGACTTTAGGAAGGTTACCTCATTCTAAAGATGATGAACACTACAGAGAAGTTCTTTCTTCTCATTCCCTAATACAACTATGATCTTTCTATGATTCTCCCCTGTCTTAATATGTTCTTCACACTTTTCACAAGTTTCCTTGTAAGACATATTCAGATCTTCATAAAGGAAATTTTATGCACACTATTCTTCCTCATCAGCCCATCTACCAGAGAGAGTGATTACAATATTTCCAGTCTTAGAATTAGATTCATCTTCTGACTCATCATTATTAGGCCATGATACAGACAATCCTTTCTTTTGTTTCTTAAGAAAAGTGGGACATTTTGACTTGACGTGACCTAAACCCTCACACTCATAGCATTGAATTCCTTTGCCTTGATTTGACTTCTCTTCATACCTGGCATTCTTTTGAGAGTCATTGTTGTTTCTGATGTCGGATGAGATGTTCTTGACACCTGATCTTCCTCTTCTATCCAACCTTTTCAAAACTTTATTAAATTTCCTCCCAAGAAGCACAATATCATTCAATATATCTTCATATGTATCTAGGTCACATTTATCCTCTGAGTCTCTAGCATTTGACACAAAAGCTATGCTCTTCTTCTTTTCAGCCTTTTCACTGATCCCTAATTCAAAAGTTTCAAGAGATCCCATAAGTTCATCAACTTCAACATAAGTGTAATTTTGGCAAGCACACGATGGATGTTATCACAGATGTTATAACATCCACTGTAACACAGACTATTGGAGTAATTAAAATGTTGTAAAGAGAAGCAGTAAATAACACAGTAATTGTTCACCCAGTTCAGTGTCAACAACACTTACATCTGGGGGCTATCAAGCCAGGGAGGAAATTCACTATCAGTAGAATTAATTCAGAGCCAACCAATCCCAGTTTTCACTTCTCACTTAAGACCTACCCAATGACACTTCAACCTAGAGACACTCTAGACCTGAGTATGCCCACTCACTCCCCCTCAATCACCTCAGTGATATCAAGACACAATTACAGAAAAATATGAAGATACACTTCAACCACACCTTGATCGTGCTTCACAGCTTTGATCAAGTGACACACACTCTTGCTTAACAGCTTTGAGTGGCACAATAAACACACATGTTCATACACAATAAACCAGAGCAATCATACAGCCTATAATTTCTTGGCACACATGGAATCCTAAGATCCCTAGACACACGTGAAGAACAAGGTTCTTCACTCACAAAGACTCTTAGTATACACTCTCTAATCTTCTGTCAAGAGCTTCTCTTCTAGGATTGCTCCTTCTGTTATTTATAGCAGCAGTCAGTCCTTGGGCCTTGGTGCAGAAATTAGGTTTACCCAAACCTCTCTTCAAAAAACTGCACTTACCACTTAGGTCAGGTACATTTAATTTCTCCAGGGCTTCTAAAATGTTTCCTGACTTCCAGCTTGAGCTTCTATAAAGTTTCCTGAATTCTAGCCTGAGTTTCCTCATTCTGAATAACAGAAAACTAAACTTGTGCACCTGATGTCATACGATCAGTGTCATGACATTCAGTATGACATCCAACTCAACTTACTACTTACCCTGCATATTGTGTGTCACATCATTATTTATGACATCCATACACACTAATGTTTTGCCACAAAATGCAGCCAATCATAAGCACTTACAAACTCCCCCTTTGGAAAAAATTTCGCTAAAACACCCTGTTAACAGCGTTTACAAGCAGCAGAAGTCTAACATATAATCTTTTACGCAGGTAAGCTACTAACACCCTATTAGAGTTGTATATATTCACACAGTTAGCTCTCAGCTTCTCAAGATCAACCTGTCGCACACAACCATCTGTTAGTCAGCACTACAAATTGTAGCACCCTAAAATTTGTCTTTCGTTTTAACCATAACTAGCTTTTGTTTCTTTGCATTTTGCATTTTTTCGCATCGCATAGCATTCGTTCTCGAGGCATGGGATTAAGGTGTTCCTGTGACTCAAGTTCATTTCGGAGCAAAAGACTGAACAGCGAACAACAAACATCAAGAGCTTCGGACATTTATTTTGCCCAGCGGTCAGGCGACCGATTTTTGTTTTGCAGGTTAATTTCAGATCAGGATCAGCACTCAAGCTCATAATAAGCATTTTCACAATAATAACGGTCAAAAATGAGGTTCAGCAGCTAAACAGATCTCCAGACAGTTGAAACAGGGCAAATGGACGGATTTCCCACCAAAAGGCGCCAAAATTCAAAATTTGAAGGTGTTAATCGATTAACTTATATGGTTAATCGATTAACCAAAGGAAAATTAGCCAAGATTTGGAATTTTAACAGTGTTAACCGATTAACGCATATGGTTAATCGGTTAACCATAACAGATTTTGCCCTGTACGTGATTTTGCAAACCAATTACACTTGGGGTCCAATTTTGATCACCTTGGAATTCAAATTTTCACTTGGGAAGGATCTAGAACATCTTCAAATTTCAGATTTCCCTCCAAAATTCCATTCCACATTCCAAGCCAAGTTTTCCAATCCAATTTCCAAACCTTGCTTTGGATCCCAAACCTAAGTCATATTTAAGTGATTTACTCCAAACCAAACCATCCAATTTTCATTTCTCACATCTATTTTTCAGAATTGATCAGAATTCTCTCTCAAATTCTCTCAACTTCTCCATTTCCAAAACCCACACTCAAAGCTCTTTTTCATTGGAATTCTTGATTCTTCATTGGAATCAATGGATTCTTGAGCTAGAACCTCTTTCCATCACCATCATTGAATCAATTTCCTTCTTCAATTTTCGTGCAAGCTTGGATCTGAATCTGGAGTTGGATCTAGAAGTGATTATTTGAAGCTTTCTAACTTAAATTTGGTGGATCTTCAATCATACAACAACAATTATTGTGAATCTTGAAGTTTTCCGGATTTTTAGCATTTGATCTGCTCAAATTCAGTTGATCAACATTTACCGAAGCAAATCTCCGCTTCAAAGGTTGGAATTCTCGATCCGACTTAACTTTTTGAGCTTATCATGTTAATCTTCATATTCGATTGAATTTTGTTGATTTTGATATGTTCGAATTGTGATGTTGTTGTGTAATTGTGTATCCATGTTGTTGGATCTCTGTTTTCTATTGTTAATTTCGTGCATAATTGATAAGTTGATCTGTTGGAACCATGGATAAGCTGTTTTGGTGCTGGAAGTGATTTTATGTTGTTGTTTTTAGCTTCTGGTGCAGTGTTAATCGGTTAACCTATATGGTTAACCGGTTAACCATTTCAAACTTTCAAAAAAAATTTCAAACGTTAACAGTGTTAATCGATTAACACATATGGTTAACCGATTAACCTGTTCAAAACTTCAGTTTTTTCCAAACTTTTTAAGGTGTTAACCGATTAACCCTAGGGGTTAACCGATTAACATTGTGCCAGAATTTCATATTTGCTGCTTTGCTTGCTTGTTCGCATACCGTTTCAATTCGAATCATCATAGATCAGTGTGATGCATTAGGATTGAAATGTTTTGGATATCTGTCACTGTTTGTGGTTGATTAATCATGATTTCGTTGACATGTATGATCATTTTTCAATTGTTTGCATGCTCGAGTATGTGGTTCAAATTGATCATTTGTTTACATGTTCATTTGCTTTCGTCTTGTTTTTCTCCACATGTTTGCATCATTCTTGCATCGCTGTTGAGATCGAGACGCGCTTGTGGAGGCTGCTACCCCATACATTTTTTCCTCCCTCCCACCATTCTACGTGTGCATTTTCATATTTGCATTTTTCTACTCATGATTGATTCTTCCTTTGTTTTTCTTGTGCTTTTTGCCATGATCCCCATAGGATTCCTAGTCCCTCCGTTTAGGATGGGAGTATGAGAGACATTAGGTGCTCAATCCAAGTATGTTAACGTTAGGGTAGATGTTTCCCCTTTTCATCCGAACTTTAGGACCACTTTGCATAACAACGTTAGGGCCGAGTTTCCCTTAGACCTTCCGTGCGTCTCTCTTCTCATCTCAAAATCATTCTAACTCATCTAATAAATGCGATAAACATTGCGCTCTATGAGCCTTAAGCTACATGGGGAATGATGAGTGAGGGGTCTCCTCTCGCTTATCTAGAGTGTTTAGTGTACGTCCCGTTTGGGGGCGATATACGACGCATTCGCCTCCATGTCATAGTCTTTAATGCAACGTGAATCACAAACCGAATTAATTCACTTCACTAAAAAACACAAAACAAAATTCAAACATTTTTCCTTCGGGATTAATCGGAAACTTCTTTTTTCAGAAAAGAGTGTTGTTAAGCTTCGGTTCTACCGCAAACAGGCTTAGTCCCTAACTGCTGGAACAGATGTTTAACCCTACTCGGTTAAAACACTTAATCAACCTGTGGTTTCGTGTCCGCCCGAACTACGTTTGCTTTGATCTTTCATACCAGATGAAAGTACGTAGGCACAAGACGCGATGTCTTGGCGAGCAACCTTTCCCCCTTCTCTCCCGTAGTTAGTCGAACTACGTTGACTCTGACTTTCCCATTACACGAGGGAATACGTAGGCATAGAGCGGCGATGCGCTGCCGAGTCTCTTTTCTTTTCTTTTTGTCCTGCAAGCCTTTAGCGTAGATAGTTTAAACACACCCTTAGATAGACAACAAACGTGGATCCCGTCCAGTACGACGGACGTGAGGGGTTCTAATACCTTCCCCTTGCGTAACCGACTCCCGAATCCAGGACTTGGTTGTGATGACCTCGTCTTTTCCTTTTCGTCAGGTTTTTCCGATCGTTTCCTTTCCCTCTCTGTGGGATAAATAACGAAAGGTGGCGACTCTTCTGTTTTCCGCTGGGTGTTTTTCACAGTTGCGACACAAATGTCACAGAGTTTGTTGAGTAACATATCAGAATTTACTCCCCCTCAACTGATGCATATCACACCAGTTGTACAGAACCTGCAGACACCCTGCAGTCACACATATTCATCCAGCCTGCTCTAGATGTTACAACATTCAGGATGACATCCTGAAGCACACTTGTTGTGGAACAACCTGTGCTACTCCCCCTGAAGAGATGCACAACCTTCTGCAATCATCCTACAGATACACACAGCACTAGCAGCTATAAAGCTACTAGGTTCCATCAAGGAACACACATACAACTAGCAGCATCAGCTATTATCACACATGCATATTTGTAGCAGCACCTGTAACACACCTGCAACACACCTTGTAGCAACAAACACTCTCTCCCTCTTTTAGCCACAAATTAAGATCAAACTAATAAAATAGTATGGATCATAATGAGTAACATTACACATGTTTGGGGTCATTACAAACAAAAACTATTCATGAAGAGCATCACAAAGTGTCATGCTGTCACAAAACAAAAGTTTATGCAAGAAAAGAAAACTTAGCAGCAGCACACATAGTCAGCTCAGCAACCAGCAGCCTGAGCTCCACAGCAGTCTATCATCTCAAGACTTTTCCTCCTCAGAGGAAGAACTGGAACCAATGTCATTGGTACCGATTGAGACATTCTTCTCAGAATCTTCACCTGACATACCCACACCATCAATATCAGCTTTACTTCGTTCAAGGCTTTGAATAAAAGATTCTAGCTTGATCTTTCTTGCAGTTGTTGTACTAATGATTTCTTCCAAGTCCCTACATGTTCCCTTTAATTCAGCAATTAACATTTCTTTAGAAATATTGGCCTTCTCATCAGAAGTGAGCACCATATCAGGGACGTGTCTCCCTGTAAAGAGTTTGAAGTGCAGAGGCAGTGCTGACTCCCTTTTGCTGACAGCATCACTTGAGTTCAGGATCCCAGGATATTGATTTAGGATGATTTCACAAATGAGGGAGGGATATACACTAGGTAACATGATAGCACTGGTTGTGAAGTGCTTAACAGTCTGATCAAAGATGTATAGACCAAAATCAAAGTTAACTTTGGTACCTATGGCACGAATGATCTTGCCCAGTCCAACAGCAATGGAGGATGTATGGTTGGTAGGAACCCAACTTGTAGCTCCAATTCTATGAAGAATGGCATACTTTACATTGAGCAGTGCTGCAGACAGCTTCCCTTTGGATGGCCATGTTTTGAATTGATTAGCAGTGATGATCTTGCAAACCTGGTTGTCTGAAGCAACCAATTCAGTCTCACCATCATTTTCTCGCCCTAGATACTTGTTGATCACAACAGGATAGAATTGCACACACTTTCCTCTGACAAACACCTTCATGGACTCCTTGCTGTTTCTATTTGAGATTGAGTCAGGTATGTTTACAATGAACTCCTTTACCAGTCCTTCGTAGCATTTGGAAAATCCACAGACTGTCTTAAGCAGTCCAGCCTTGTTGATGAGTTTCATTACCTCCTTGATCTCCAAGGCATCCTTCCCCAATTCTCTCTCAAGGACTATTCTCCTTTGATAGACATATATCTGTTTGGTTACACTGTGAATGGAGTGGAAGGAGATGTTGTCCAGAGGTGTCGTTGGCATAGGTACATCACTATCAGACTCAGTGTTACTATTAGTACCTTTCCTATTCTTGGATGCAGCTGATACCTTGCTCCAAACTTTGGAGGGGCCATTAGAAGTCTTTTTACTCTGACTTTTGGAAGGATTTTCTTCAAGTACAACTTTTCTTTTCTTGGTCACTAGTTTCCTGCTTATCCCAAGAGCAACATTCTTGATGAGTTCATCATCTGATGACACATCTATAACATGTTCTCCATTTCTAGGAGCTTCATTCATCTCTTCCTCCTTAGAAGTGCTCTTGGTTTCACCATTATTTTGGCCATCATCCTAACCTTCCTCATGTACCTCATAGCTTCTTGGTATGCATGTAAGGAAGCTGAAGTTCGGGCTTCACTGTCTCTTCTAAAGGCCATGCTTAGAGGAATGACATCAAGGATATCCTCCAGGGAGATGCTCTTGTTTTGATCACAGTCATGCTTGGTAGGGATGGGAATTTGTTGAGACATTGTTGGTGACTTTGGTTGTAGAAGGGAAGGTTTTCTGTGGTGGTTGAATGAGGTATGTAATGAAACGAATTGGTATGTGCACTCACAGAGCCAATCTGATATTGTAAGGGGGCTAGAAGGGTTTGCGTGCAACAGAGGAGGGAGCTTAATATTTTGACCAATCAGAAACTGATTAATTTTCAAAATATAACTCCCTATTAATTGCTATAATCTCTTATTACACCATCTTCCCAAATTGCATCTTCCATTTTCTCTTAGAGTAGTTTTATGATCCCTTGTGAAAGTGTTAGCCCTTGGTATGTCAGAGTCCTCAAGCTCCACACTAACCTTTCCAAACTGATCCTCGTTACCACTATTCCTTGTTCTGTTAGACAGAATTGAGTTCATGTAGATGTTACTCTGAATGTCACAATATAATGTCATAACCTTCTGAGTGACATTGCTTTCTTTATGCTGGCCATCTTTCATGGACTCCATCAACTTCCAATATACCAGGTCCAGATTTCTGTGTTGTCCCTTCTTTGAATATGCTATATTGGCTTTCCTATCAGCTTGATATTCTCCTGTTCTATCATCTGGAGATTGCCTTGAAGTTCCTCTTACTTCTTCCTTGAATATGGTCTTCTTTATCCTTTGAGGATGTCTGCCTTTCTCCCCCCATATTTGATCCTTCTTTTCTTCATTGATCAAGATAGTTAGGTTACTTCTGGGCTCCCAAAAGTAACAGTTGGTCTTGGATCTAGATCCTCTCATGACTTCCTCACCTTCTTCATTGGTGACAACACATTTATCCTTAGTAAATGTGACACTAAGACTTTGGTCACAGAGCTGACTGATACTGATAAGATTAACAGTCAAACCTTTAACCACCATGACATCATCCAGTTTTGGAACACCAGGATAATCTAGTTTTCCAACTCCTTTGATTTCTCCTCTAGCACCATCTCCAAAAGTTACATGACTTGAGGAATAAGGTATGATGTTTACCAAAAGGCTCTCCATTCCAGTCATGTGTCTAGAGCAGCCACTGTCAAAATACTAATCTTCTTTGGGTGGCATCCTAAGAGAAGTGTGAGCTACTAGAGCCACATTCTTAGCAACCCATTGTCTTTTCTTGACAGGAGCTTCCTTCTTGGATTTAGCATGATGAAGTTTCTTGACATGAGCACCCTGTTTGGATTTTCCTTGATGAGGATGACTAGGAAATCCATGTAGCCAGAAACAAACAGATTTAATATGTCCAAGTTTTCCACAATGGTAACACCTATACCCTTGGAATTGTTTCTTGGTTTGGTTCCAGCTTCTGTTTCTCTGATGTTGAGACATTGGTCGTGACATCCATTTTGACTTCTGAGTTTCAGGCTTTGGCCTTTTTAGCTCCAAGATGGGTTTCTGTTCACCAACAAATCCCAGTCCAGCCATGTTTCTAGCTTTCTGACCAATCTGTAGGATTTTTTTTAAAGTGTCAGTCCCAGGGTTTAGCATCTTGACAGATTTAGTCAACTGATCAAGTTTGGAGTTTAACATTTTGACCTCACTGTTGAGTGAGTCAATGGTTGCAAGATTCTCCTTCTTCTCAGCTTCCAACTTCTTGATGATTTTCTTATGCTTCTCCTCTAGTTGACATATTTCAACACTCTTGTTGTATAGCTGTTTATATGACGCTGCAAGTTCATCAAAGGTCAGCTCATCTTCACTTGAGTCACCCTCAGATATGCATACACTGTTCAGAACAGTGAAATGCTTGGTTGATTCTTCTTCTGATCCACTCTCAGAATCTCCATCAGACTGATTAACTACTAGGCTCTTCTTTTGCCGCTTGAGATAGGTGGGACATTCTGTGTTAATGTGCTCATATCCTTTACCTTCATAGCACTGAGCTCCTTTGTTTTGGTTGGACTTTTCTTCAAACTTGACTCTTTTGTCAATGTCAGATGAGATGTTATTGACATTAGATATGCCCTTCTTATCTACCCTTTTCATGAGTCTGTCGACTTGTCTACCAAGCATAGCTACAGCTTTTGAGAGATTCTCCTGGCTTCTATCATTGTCTTCATCAGAGTCTTCTGCTGATTTTGTGACGAGTGTTATGCTTTTGTTCTTTTTCTTCACAGCTTGATCACTCATTCCCAACTCAAAGGTTTAGAGAGAACCAATGAGTTCATCCACCTTCATATTGCATATGTCTTGAGCTTCTTCAATGGCAGTGACTTTCATGGCAAACCTTTTAGGTAAAGACCTGAAAATCTTCCTCACAAGCTTTTCATCAGACATCTTTTCTCCCAAAGCTCCTAAGGTGTTTGTAATTTCAAGGATGTTCATGTAGTATTCATGAATAGTCTCATCCTCCTTCATTCTCAGGCTTTCAAACTTGGTTGTCAACATTTGTAATCTTGACATCTTGACTTTAGAGGTTCCCTCATGAGTTGTTTTGAGAGTATCCCACACCTCTTTAGCCAGTTCACAATGGTGTACCAGTCTGAAGATGTTTTTGTCTATGCCATTGAAAAGTGCATTCAATGCCTTAGAGTTCCCAAGAGCCAAAGCCTCTTGTTCTTTGTTCCATTCTTCTTCAGGAATTGATACAGATACCCCATCCTTGTCAGTCTTCACTGGATATTCCCATCCTGAATTTGCAGCTCTCCATGCCTTGTTGTCTAAAGACTTTAGGAAGGAAATCATCCTAGGTTTCCAATAGTCATAATTAGAGCCATCCAAAATTGGTGGTCTATTTATGAATCCAATGTCTTTATCCATAGTACCAGAATTTATCTTCCCTAGATCTCCCCTAGAAGTAACAGGCAGGGTGCCTACTCTAATGCCAATTATAATTCTGGCAAGCACACGATGGATGTTATCACGGATGTTATAACATCCACTGTAACATAGACTATTGGAGTAATTAAAATTCTATAAAGAGAAGCATTAAATAACACAGTAATTGTTCACCTAGTTCAGTGTCAACAACACTTACATCTGGGGGCTACCAAGCCAGGGAGGAAATTCACTATCAGTAGAATTAATTCAGAGCCAACCAATCCTAGTTTGCACTCCTCACTTAAGACCTACCCAATGACACTTCAACCTAGAGACACTCTAGACCTGAGTATGCTCACTCACTCCCCCTCAATCACCTCAGTGATATCAAGACACAATTACAAAAAAATATGAAGATACACTTCAACCACACCTTGATCGTGCTTCACAGCTTTGATCAAGTGACACACACTCTTGCTTAATAGCTTTGAGTGGCACAATGAACACACCTGTTCATACACAATAAACCAGAGCAATCATACAGCCTACAATTGCTTGGCACACAAGGAATCCTAAAATCCCTAGACACACGTGAAGAACAAGGTTCTTCACTCACAAAGACTCTTAGTATGCACTCTCTAATCTTCTGTCAAGAGCTGCTCTTCTAGGATTGCTCCTTCTGTTATTTATAGCAGCAGCCAGTCCTTGGGCCTTGGTGCAAAAATTAGGTTTACCCAAACCTCTCTTCAAAAAACTGCACTTACCACTTAGGTCAGGTACATTTAATTTCGCCAGGGCTTCTAAAATGTTTCCTGACTTCCAGCTTGAGCTTCTATAAAGTTTCCTGAATTCTAGCCTGAGTTTCCTCATTCTGAATAACAGAAAACTAAACCTGCGCACCTGATGTCATACGATCAGTTTCATGACATTCAGCATAACATCCAACTCAACTTACTACTTACCCTGCATATTGTGTGCCATATCATTAGTTATGACATCCATACACACTCTAATGTTTTGCCACAAAATGCAGTCAATCAGAATCACTTACAGGAAGTCACCTTCATGTCAAATCTCTTTATAAGAGATCTGAGAATCTTTTTGAGGCATTAGTTATCTCAATAATATTCATGTGAAAATCATGAATGCGCTCATCCTCTTTCATTTTTAAGTTCTCAAACTTGGTGGTAAGAAGTTGTAGTATTGACATCTTCACCTTAGAAGTTCCTTCATAGGTAGTCTTAAAAATATCCCAAGCATCTTTAGCAACAGTACAATTATTTATCAGCCTGAAGATGTTCTTGTCCACTCCATTAAACAGGACATTCAGTGCTTTGGAGTTTCCCTGAGCTAGATTTTCATCTTCATCATCCTAGTCTTCCTCGGCCTTTAGCACATCAGTAATATTACCATCCTCATCTCTAGCCCTTGGTGGACCCCGCCCCTTGACCACTAACTTCTAAACCATGTTGTCCATAGACTTCAGAAAGGCCACCATATGTGCCTTCTAATAATCGTAATTGGTTTCATCAAGGATGGGTAGTTTATTCACAAATCCTCATTTCTTGTCCATTGTACCAGAAAGTATCTTCCCTAAATCTCACCCAGACACAGAGCAGGATACCCGCTCGGATACCAATTGAAATTTTGGTATGCATATATCAGATGTCCTAAGAGATGTCAAGACACTGATATCTGTTTAAAACAAAAGGGCAAAATATAACACAGTCAAAAGTGCAGAAGATAACAAAACATGAAGAGTTGTTAACCCAGTTCGGTGTACAACAACACCTACGTCTGGGGGCTACCAAGCCAGGAAGGAAATCCACTCTTAGCAGTATCAATTCAAAGTTAAACTCCCCCGTTTAAAACTTCTCACTTAATACCTACCCAGTGCATTTTCTACCTAAGACACTCCTAGATATGAGAATCCCCTCTCACTTCCTATCAGTCACCAATAGCTATGATAGACATAACAATACATCAGAAGAAGTCACACAAACAAAACAATACTTGATCTTGCTTAAAAGCTTCAATCAAGTAAAACACACTCTTGCTTAAAAGCTTAGAATATAAACTTACAACTCAATAACATCAGTCCAATTCAAGCATCTAGGGGATGAATGAATGGCTCACAAACAATCTACCTCAATGTATCAAAAGGTACATGAGTGACACAATACAGCAACACACTAAAAGAAACTCAAACTCTAAACCCTTATTTGCATACACAGTTTCTTCAACAATTATTCCATACCCATTATAGGTTTAGTAAGTCTCTTTATATAGTCTCGTGCAGAATGAGCTTGGACTCTTCCGTTTTGCCAGTTTTAAATTCTCTGCAAAATCTTTTCCACAATAACATGAACAAATCTTCAAAGTTTCCTAAAATGTCTTATCATCTAATTTTAGCGTTTTGTGTACAGCTGGAGATACAAAATCTTATTCCTGATAGCATCTTCTTGACCTGCGTAAATTGCTAAGGTATATCCAAAAGAAATATCACATAATTAAAACAAACCAAATATGTTAAGATTTAAAACACTCAGAATAGATGTTCTAGTAGAACATGTTCCAACATCTATTAGAACATATGCTCTCAAGGAGAGATGAGCAGCATGTTACAACATTACACATGACATCCTGTAGTGAACCGTGTTTTAGCAAAATTGTAGTCAAGGCATAAACCATGTAACCTTAAAAATCAAAAGAGAAGTTCAACAAGAAGAAGTCAAAGGTGAAGCAGGCTCGAGAAGACCTCAACGAACAAGACACATGCCTGCAAGGTTGCAAGAATGTGTGATTACATCATATGATGTGGTCAATGAAGAAAGTGAGTTGGTACACTGTGCTTTCAATGCATATGTCGAACCAATCAATGCAGTTGAGGCATTAAAAGATTCGAAGTGGGGGAAAGCAATAAATGAGGAACTAGAGTCCATCGAAGTCAACAACATTTGGTCACTTGTCGAATTGCCTCAAGGCAAGAAGGCAATCGATTTTAAGTGGGTATATAAGGTGAAGTTGAATCCTAAAGGAGAAGTAACTCGATACAAGGTGATACTTGTGGCAAAAGGATTTCTTTAGAAAGAAGGAATTGACTTCGACGAAGTTTTTGCACCTATTGCTAGGATTGAATAAATCAGGTTGGTTGTTGGTCTAACAAACATGAACAACTGGAAGGTATGTCAAATGGATGTGAAATGTGCATTCTTGAATGGCCCCTTATATGAAGAAGTTTATATTGCATAACTATTTGGGTTTGGAAACAAGGCGATGAAAGAAAGGTGTACAGGTTGCATAAAAGCTTTGTATGGACTTAAGCAAACTCCAAGCGCTTGGAATAAGAAGATAAATAGTTTTTTAAGGGAGAAAGAATTTTTGAAGTGCACAATTGAGCATGGAGTACATATAAGGAGAAGCAATAGTGAATTGCTTATACTATGTATCTATGTTGATGACCTGTTGATAACATGAAGTTGCAAGAAGGAGATCGAAGATTTTAAACATGTCCTAAGTGAGGAGTTTGAAATGTCAGACTTGGGAAATCTCTCATATTTCCTTGGCATCGAGTTCTACAAGAGTGTTAGAGGTTTGATGATGCACCAAAGAAGATATGCAGGCGAAATACTCAAGATATTTGAGATGCAAGATTGCAACCTAACTTCGACTCTAGATGAGCCCAGATTGTAACTGTCAAAAGATTATGATGAAGATGATGTCGACCCAACGCAGGACAGAAGACTCATTAGATCACTTCGTTACCTTTGTCACACAAGGCCTGACTTAGCATACAATGTAGGTATGGTAAGTAAATTCATTCAGAAGCCAAAGGTATCACACCTAGCAGCGGCGAAGACGATATTAAGGTATCTGAAAGGAACTCTCGACTATGACATTTTGTTTCCTCCAGATGATGAAGGAAAATAATGCAAGTTAGTGGGACACACCGACTTAAGTTGGTATAGTGATGCTGAGGATAAAAAGTCCACAGCGGGCTATATATTTATACTAGATGGTGCACCAGTTCCTTGGAGTTCGAGAAAGGAACCAGTAGTGGCCTTGTCATCATGCGAAGAAGAATATATAGCTGCTTCTCTCTATGCGTGTCAAGTAAAGTGGATGGTGAACCTGGTCAAAGAGACTACAGGGAAGAATCATGGAGCAATTACCATGAAGATCGACAGCATGTCAGCTATCAACCTGGTGAAGAAACTGATAGCACATGGACGAAGCAAGCACATCAAAATGAGGTTCCACTATCTTCGAGAGCCGATAGCAGAAGGGAAGATGAACTTAGAACACTACAGAACTGAGAATCAGATTGCAGATATCATGATGAAGGGAATACATGACGAAGTGTTCAAGAAGCTAAGGTCTATGGTGAATATAGATAGCTTAGACACCGTTGTCGCTACTGCGAAAATCGGCGCCGGCTGAACAGAAGAGTCGCCACCGTGCGTTATTTATCCCACGGGAGGGAAAGGAAACGCTCAGAGTAAACCTCGCACAACACGGGAAAGGTATGGTCGTCGCAACCAAAACCTGGGTTCGGGAGTCGGTTACGCGAGGGGAAGGTATTAGCACCCCTCACGTCCGTCGTACTCGACGGGATCCACGCTTGTTTTCGGGTATGGATTGTTATTCTATCTAACTATAGGTCAGGGGTTAAAAAGAAAATAAAATGAAAATAAAAATGACTCGGCAAAGTATCGCACTTTATGCCTACGTATTCCCGTCTGGAACGAGAAATCAGAGTCAACGTAGTTCGCCTACCTACGGGAAAGGAGGGGAAGGTTGCTCGCTAGGATATCGCATCCTATGCCTACGTACTTTCACACGGCATGAAAGATCAGAGCAAACGTAGTTCGGGCCACGTACGACACAAGCTTGTCTTGATTGATTTTATTCCTTCTGAAAAAGGTTTTTCTGATTAACAGTCCCGGCGGACAAAAATGACGTCTTGATGAGTTCACATTCTTTTACGGAAGAAGTGTCTTTTATTGTGTTTGAAATCTTCATGTGTTTTTCTGTTTGTTTTGAGAAAGAAAGAGACAGAACTCTAACCTACGGTTGCGAAGGGAATCAAACTAACCTAATGTTATCATGCATGGGTTAAGACCTAGTGTCTATCATGCTCCTCTCTTGCACAGAGAGAAACAGAGATCCTAAGGGATAGGCAGAAACAGAAACAAACCAGATATATACAGTAAAACAGTAAAATGCATGGATGCAACAATACAAGCGAGGCAAGGGAGTCCCACTCAACCTCGAACCTAGAAAACAATAGGCAAAAGTGAACAGGCTTCACTTTCAACCCAGCAGGGTAAACAGCAAACAATACAGCTCAGAAAACCACTCAATACATCAACAAATGAAATACAGCAAAAGAAACAGCATCAGCAGCTCTGAATCAACAACTGGCTTCAAGCAATCTCCAATCATTCACAAGCTTCAACAAGCATCAATCTCCATCTTCATGACCTTAAGGCAAGGGCTTTGATCATTAGTCTTCTCTCTGCAATGGCTTTTCTTCAAGCTCAAGCCTCCAGGATGAGGGATCAGTCACAATAGTGAATTGGGTGTTAAGCAATCAGTTGACTACCAAGGGTGGTGAACAAACTGCTTCTAACACAAGAGACATTTTCTCTCAAGAGTTCTATCTCTTAGACACTATCACCAAGCCTTCCAAAGGAAGGGGGTGAGTGCCTTAGAGAGACTCTGATTCACAGAGAAGAATGGATGCAGACAAGGCAATCCATGTTTGAGAAACAATCATTCTAATCTAAAGCTCTGCCTAGCTCCTAAACCCTAGTCTTCTCAGCATCTGCTAACAAGAACTCCTCCTCAACTCTGACAGTTGATCTTCAATCTTTGAATCTCCAATGGCTTCATCTTCACAAATCTTCAGCTTCCCCAGGGCCCCAGGCAAACCCAATACCCAAACAAACAAGCAACAATCCCCAGAGGGCACACCACACCAGACAACAGATATACAGACAGTAATAATATCAGTAGGGGAATCCTAATTTTTCTAAGGGATCTAATAGCTACCCATAGCCCCTATAGTCCCATAACTAATCTATTTAAACCCTAAGTCCTAAGGGAAATGAAATCAAACTCCTAAGTTGTCACCTAAAACCCTAGTTTTGTACATGATGTTCAAGCATTTGCTAATCACCTAAAATTAACCTCTAAAAATGGGAACTAAAATATTTCTACAAGCTTAATATCTCATCTAAACAATATAAAAAGAATGACCAAAAAATATTAAAGCATGTGAGAGAACAAAAATCATAAAAATAATGCATGAAATGAAACTATTTAATATGACATTTATTTAGAAAATATGAAAAAAAATATGAAATAAAACTAAAAATGAAATTTTATCTTCCTATAATATTCTAGACATTTTAATGAAAATATGGTAAAAAGAATGAATTAAAAATGAATTTTTATGAATTAGTTATGAATTAATGAAAATGGTAAAATATTAAAATGAATTTTAGAAAATAAAATGAATGAAATGAATGAGGGGGGGTCAGAATAGAAGTTCGCCCAGTTCAATCCATGATGGGCCCTCACAATGGGGGTGCGCTTATCACTTTACCAAGGCCCAGCTTCGTTCAGCAAATAAAGAATAGAAAGAAATGCCAGGGGGGTGAGAAAAGCAACAGAATCACGTTAGAAATTGGTTTTGGGCCTAACACGGGGGGTGGGATTAGCACGATTCAACTCAGGCCCGCCCGTTTCAATTAATGAAACGGTGCGTTTTGGCCAAACCTCAATTCCCTCCAAACGCTCAGATTGAATAACAGCCACAAGATCATGCTGAAAGTCAAAAGTCCAAGGCCCAAGGAACGGCCACGATTGTATCTTCTTCAATTGGCCTGAAACTTAGGGTTTCAATTCACCATGGCAGCCATGCACGATCAATCTTCCACCTCTCTATTCTCGCTCTACACGCAATGAAATGCCACGCCATCAACATGAAACCTGCTCAGAATCTTTCCCTCTATAATCCTAGGGCATCAATTCATCTTGAAACTCATCACAATAACAAACCCGATGACATCAAACTCTGGCCTCTATGAGATTACACTGATATGAACCATCACCATTCTCCCTCAAACTTACCCTAATCTGATCTATGCACAAAGGTGATTAACCTACACTATCGATCTAAGATTCTAATGGCTTAACCTAAGGGATATTAATCCAAACAGTTTGTTGCACCTGTCACTAACCATCACCAATCCTTTCCAAATTCATCTAACTTAATCTCCTAACCACCTAGATCAAGTCTAAACTAATAAAATCATGTGAAACTAACTGAATTAAGCAAATCGAATGAAAACTTACCTGATGTAAAACCTTGAGAACAGCTATGGAAGATGTGGATCTGAAGCTTCTAAGTGTTGAATCTTGATCAATCCTTGAGGAACTCGATTCTGTATGCAAGCTTTGGATGAAACTTGGCCAGAATTATGCTATCCACTTGAGATTATGATTTTGATGTTGATGAAAAAAAGCACTCGAAAATGGATGAGAATCACCAAAACCTTGCTTCAATTATGATCTATGATGATGATGGAGTAAAATTGAATTGATTTTGATGAAGATTGATGAAGAATTTGAGAGATTTGGAATGAAACTTTTGTGAACAAGAATGAGAAATTTGTGGAATTCTTGGTGCAAATGAAGCCAACCCTTGCCAAATTCTCCTTTCATGAATATATAGACCCCAATGGTACATTCTAGATCCATCTTGCACATTCCCTTGTTTTCCAACTTTGGCTCATTTTGATTATGTTTCTTAAAAGGCAAGCAACCATGGATAACTTCATTTTTTCCTTCTAAACTCAAAAAAGTGTGTGAACCATTGTTCTTAGAATTGTTTTTCCATTCAAAATCATATATTGGAAGTCTCCATTTGGACTTGTAAATCTCCCAAACCATTTTTCAATTTGAAATTATTCACTTTATAAGCCTTTTTAGTTCATATTTTGACCAATCATGCAACTCCATGCTATGGGCTTCTCCAATAACTTGTGACCTTCTTTCTAAACTTAAAATCCCATTTGGAGCAAGTTTGATGTTGTAAGTTTTTCCATTTGAGGCCTCCTTGTATGAGTTTTGGACATAGGTTAAAATGACCTGTAATTCACAAATGCCCAAAATACCCTTTGCTTGCCAAGACCATAAGTTGAGTTCTACACATCATATGAAGGCATACTATACCATTCTAGAAAGCTAAGACAATGAGGAACAATTCTTATGTTGACCAATAATTCATTTGAAATCTCCTTGAGGGGCAAAACTAGCTTGGAAGTCAAGTCACTTTCACAGACAAAAATTCAGATACCCCAGATGACCTGTAACTTGCAAGGACCATAACTTGAGTTCTATAAATCTCCTTGAGGTCTTCCACCACTCAAATTAAAGGTCTTGAGATCCTCTACAAGTTTCATGTTGGCCAATAAGCCATTTGAAGTTAGCATTTTGACTTGTCTTGCCTGGGAATTTGACCTAAACTAGGGGATTTTACAGAGAAACCCTAATTTAGAAACTCCTCTTCTCCTTGATTTCTCTTGAATTCTCCTAGCCATCTCTCCATATCCTTCTTCATATGTCCAATGTTGATCCCCACATCTCTCCAATAGCCTTGAATGCTCTTTTAAACCAGTCAATTGACCTAGGGTTGACCTAGGGTTGACCCAGATGAAACCCTAGTTGACTGTCTTCAACTATAGCTCTTGTGCTCACATCAACAACTTGTTTTCTTCTCCAAATGACTTTATAAGTCTCTCAAGATGTCTAGATACTCCCCATGCTCTCAATTCACAACTCATAATTCCCTTGTTGATCCTCAGACACCCTCAGCTAGGAGATGGACTCAGGGCTTGATCTGCTGAACTCTTTGCTTTCACATTCTTTCCTGATGACTTGAATGAGATGGAATTAGGATAATAACCTCATGATAGGCCTCTAGAGATGAGAATAATGATTGGTCCCCTGTTGAATGACTTGCTATGCTGATGCTATGCAGATGGTTAGTCTATGTGCATGACTCTATATGCAAATGCTGATGATATTAAAACATGAACCAGGGAATAAGGTTGGGCAAATTTTAGGGTGCAACAGCTGCCCCTATTCAAGCGACTTGGACCCGATTGGATGAAGAGCCCGGAGCCTTCAGACATTCGCGGTACGAGACGGTTGAATACTAGTGAAACCAGAAATTTGCCAACCGCAGAAATAAACTGCGCTCCTGCTTGAGGAATGACATTCGTCAGCTGAATCTGACTGTTAGAGTAACCCACTGATCTCGCGCGACCGTGTTGGGGATTGTCTTCATCGTTCTGAAGAGGATTCTGTCATACCAGATTGCTTGCTTGTCCACGTTAGGACTCCGTCTGTCATCAATACGAAGAAATCTCAACTAAATCTGTCCACGTTAGGACTCCACTTACTGTCAACCCAGAAAAATCTCGGCAACTCCGCTGGGGATACTTCGTCTGCATTTCCATAAATTGAATCGCCCACGTTAGGAAAAACTCTTCCACGTTAGGAGTAACACCTGTCCACGTTAGGAATCACATCGTCCACGTTAGGAGTAACGCTTTTATCTTTCCACGTTAGGAAGCAATCTTCTTTCCACATAAGGAGAACTGCATCAATCTGTCCACGTAAGGACTCCAATACCACTTGACATGTCCACGTCAGGACTCCGATCTTTCCACGTAAGGAATTCCACTTTTCTTGAATCTGTCCACGTAAGGACCTCAATTTCTTCCACGTCAGGAATAATCTTCTTCTTTCCACGTTAGGAATCAATCTATCTTCCACGTAAGGAATAAACTTCTTCTTCCGCGTTAGGAATCAATCTATTTTTGCTCTGTCCGCGTCAGGACTAAACTCTTCCACGTCAGGAATAATCCATTTCTTTCCACGTCAGGAATCAATCTTGATATGTCCGCGTCAGGACTTAATCTTTCCACGTAAGGAATAAGCTCGTCTTTCCACGTAAGGAAACCATTTTCCTTCTACGCGAGGAATGCTCTTGATATGTCCACGTAAGGACTCTGATCTTTCCACGTAAGGAATACCAACTCTTTCTCGATTTGTCCGCGTCAGGACTCATTTTTCCACGCAAGGAATGCCATCTTAATCTGTCCACATAAGGACTCTCTTCTTTCCACGTTAGGAATACTGTCATTTCCACGTAAGGAAACTATCTTCTGATACGTCCGCGTATGGACTCCATCTTTTCCGCGTTAGGAATCTCCGTCTTTCCACGTTAGGAATCACTTCTGTTGATATGTCCGCGTAAGGACTACATCTTTCCACGTTAGGAATAATAATCTCTTTGATCTGTCCGCGTTAGGACACTGATCTCGTCTTGATTTGTCCACGTTAGGACTCAGGCGTCTTCGACTCACTGAGGAAATAAGACTTGTCCACGTAAGGACTCACGCGTCTTCGACTTGCTGGGGAAATATCCGCGTTAGGACTTACACTTTGCCAACAACACGAAGAAGGATAAATTTGTCCACGTCAGGATTCTTGTATCTTGTCATCACAAAGAACTACAAACTTGTCCACGTCAGGACGCACATTTCACCATTACGAATAAAGGTATCTGCTGGACACAAATGATCCACGTCAGGACACCAACACGAAGAGTAACCAATCTTTTGTCAACGTCATGACCTCCCTTTCTCCAAATTTCGAGAGACCGAATCTATCCACGTCAGGATTAACACACCTTACCAATCCGGTAAAACAAACCTGTCCACGTTAGGACGCCCACTTCTGAAGAAATCCCGTCATTCTAGGAGTAAATTGTCCACGTCAGGACTTAGTTCTTCAATGATCCTCACCCACAAACTGCTCAGCACTGACGCGACAGCGACTTTGAGATGAACTCTACTGGGGATGTCTGAAAACCAACTATCGGACGCCTGCTCTGATAACCGGCGGTGGTCTCTGAAATTCTGATTCATGCGACCCGTTGATGACAAACAAACTCTGCTTGGGGATAAGGAGATTCTTATCCTGGCCACTCTGGCTGGGGAAAATAAGAGACATTTGCATAAATGACTCTGCTGGAGACAAAGAGAGTTTTATCATGATAACTCTGTGGGGAATGCAGCCGAAACTGACATTATCGTTGAATATCTCCTGCCGAGATCTTGACTGTTTGGTGATTTATTTGAGCAAGAGCTCTCTCCACCTGAACTACTAGAGTACAGAAACTGCTTCAGCAAAATAAATGCTGGAAGGATAACGCCGACTCGCCGGGGATAGCCTGATGCTACAAAATTATTCCGGCAAAATAAATGCTGGTAGGGTGAAGTCGACCCTGCTGGGAAGTTGGGAACTCAAACCACACGTCTTGTTGAAGTAACCCCCTGCTGGGGAATATGACTTTGCTGGAGAATAACAGATGTGCACAGTATGCTCAGACCTTCTGCTGGAACGTGAACCGATATCACCAGTATCTCTGACAAAATAAATGACAGGACCCGCCATCAACTCGGCTGGGGAGAGTCTTGATCTTCGAATTCCACTGGAAGGAAAGAACACTTGCTGAAAGAACTCCGCTGGAGAGAGGATGATTCTCTAAGGGAACATTAACTGACTCCGCTGGGGGAGAATGTATGACCCTGCGGGGAAGATGAACCTGTCTGAATACAGCCTTACGATCTCGGCATCACCCAACTCTGCTGAGGACGAGTAACTTCTCTGGAGCACGTCCTTTGGATAAGCTACGGCTAGCTGGGGAATTCTATCCTTCTTCAGGAAGAACATGCATGACCTGCATGGGGATTATCGCAATCTTTTGATCACCTTCCTCGTACGGTTGTGAAACCTGCAACAACACAAACAAGACACGACAAGCCTATGCAATTGAATCAATTCAGGTTAGTGACGTTACACTCAGTCAATTCAAAGCTTTAACAATTGTTGGCAAGGGCCGATGATGTTATACTCATGTTAGTTTCATCAAACTTAGGCGTTTTATCATGCGCAAAACAGTAAAGAACAGGCATCAAGTACTGAATAACACATTTTCATTGATTGGGCCCCTGAATGGGCAGAGTTTTTTTGTACACATGATGCAACTCCTGAAAAGAGGAAGCTACGCAAAGCAAATATACAAGTATGCAAGTATTCACAAGAAGCATAAATATTGACAAATTAAATTTTGTACACATGTCGGCAACTGGATGCAGATGAGCACCACGAACTGATCCTCCCATGACTCGTCCGACTCTTATACTTTCCCGGTATCCCTACTTCTGAAGAGGTTGTATCCGATAACTGACTCCTCAAATATATTCTCCCGCATTGATACTCATTGAATTCAAATTCGGACCGCAGTCATTTGCTTTTCTCATCCCTAACTTTTGCGTGAACCGCCCTTTACGGGTTTTCAGTTCACCGGGATACCCTTTTTTGCCGAAGCCGCCCAGTGTAGGTTTTCAACTTCGCGGGTGTACATTTTTTCAATTTTATCCCTAACTTTTGCCCGAACCTTTTATTCTGTTTTTGGTTCGCCAGGATGCCCCATTTTTGCCTGGACTCTCTTTTTTCTGTCCAGCGGGTCTATTTTAAGCAAAGTATTTTTTAACTGCGTCCGAATTTACAGGTGATGCAAAGTCTTCCCCGTCCATGGTGGACAACAATAAAGCTCCTCCTGAAAAAACCTTACTGACAACGTATGGCCCTTCGTAGTTGGGGGTCCACTTGCCCCTGTGATCTGCCTGCGGCGGGAGAATCCTTTTCAGCACAAGGTCGCCCGTCTGAAAGCTTCGCGGAAGTATCTTCTTGTCGTACGCTTTCTTCATTCGTCTTTGGTACAAACGACCGTATGCCAGAGAAGCTAGCCTCTTCTCATCCATCAAACTCAGTTGGTTCAACCTATTCGTTACCCATTCTGCCTCGTCCAGCTGAACGTCTCTCAATACCCTCAGAGAAGGGATCTCAACTTCCAATGGTAATACCGCTTCCATTCCGTATACCAACGAGAACGGAGTTGCCCCGGTTGATGTGCGTACCGTCGTACGATAACCGTGCAAAGCGAAAGGTAGCATCTCATGCCAATCTTTATACGTCACCACCATTTTCTGGACGATCTTCTTGATATTCTTATTGGCCGCTTCGACAGCGCCATTCATCTTGGGTCGGTAAGGGGAGGAGTTGTGATGTTCGATCTTGAAATTCTGACAGAGCTCCTTCATCATTTTGTTGTTCAGATTAGAACCATTATCCGTGATTATCCGCTCGGGGATTCCGTATCGGCAAATGATATCTCTCTTGATGAATCTAGCCACCACTTGCTTCGTTACATTTGCGTAGGACGCCGCTTCCACCCACTTGGTGAAATAATCGATTGCTACTAAGATGAACCGATGCCCGTTAGAAGCCGTCGGCTCGATCTTTCCGATCATATCGATTCCCCACATCGAGAATGGCCATGGAGATGACATCACATTCAGAGGACTCGGAGGCACGTGTATTTTATCAGCATAAATTTGGCACTTGTGGCACTTCCTCGCGAACTTGAAACAATCAGTTTCCATCGTCAGCCAAAAGTAACCTGCCCTCAGCAGTTTTCTCGTCATAGCATGTCCACCTGCATGCGTACCAAAGGCACCTTCGTGAATTTCCTCCATGAGAAGCTTTGCCTCTTTCTCGTCTACACAACGCAACAACACCAAATCGTGGTTCCTTCTGTATAAGACGCCATCCGGGTTCAAGTAGAAATTACCCGCTAATCTCCTGAGAGTCTTCTGGTCTTGACTGGATGCCCCAGCCGGATACTCTTTATTCTTCAGGAAATTAAGGATATCAAAATACCACGGTTTGTCATCAGACGCTTCATCGATAGCAAATACATAAGCCGGCCTGTCCAACCGAGAGATAGTGATCTGGGGAGCTTCGTTCCAGAAATTGACCTTGTACATGGAAGACAAAGTGGCAAGGGCGTCAGCCATTTGATTTTCTGCCCGCGGCACGTGATGCAATTCGACCTTGTCGAAGAAAGGCAACAATCTCCTTGCATAATTCATATAATGTATCAAATTGGGCTGCCGTGTCTCCCATTCCCCTTTAATCTGATTCACCACCAGAGCTGAGTCTCCGTATACGTCTAAATGTTTGATTCGCAAATCAATGGCTTCTTCAAGCCCCATTATACAAGCTTCGTATTCGGCCTCATTGTTGGTAACGGCGAAGGTCAATCGGGCAGTAAACGGGATGTGCGACCCGTGCGGCGTGGTGATAATTGCCCCTATTCCGCTACCGTAAGCATTCACAGCTCCGTCAAATATCATCTGCCATTTGGACCCCGGCTCTGGCCCCTCGTCTGGCAACGGCTCTTCACAATCTTTCATCTTGAGATACATGATATCCTCGTCAGGAAAATCAAATCTCATTGATTGGTATTCTTCAATAGGCTGCTCCGCCAGATACTCAGACAGCACACTCCCCTTTATCGCCTTTTGCGAGACGTATTGGATATCGTATTCAGTCAAGATCATCTGCCACCGGGCAATTCTACCTGACAACGCCTGCTTTTCGAATATATATTTGATTGGATCCATCTTCGAGATGAGCATGGTTGTATGATTCAGCATGTACTGCCTCAAACGCTTGGCGGCCCAGGCTAGCGCGCAACAAGTTTTCTCCAGCATTGAGTATCGAGATTCACAGTCTGTAAATTTCTTACTCAAGTAATAGATTGCATGCTCTTTTCTCCCTGTCTCGTCGTGTTGACCGAGAACACAACCCATACTCCCCTCAAGAACCGTCAAATACATTATCAAGGGTCTTCCTACCACCGGGGGTATCAAAATAGGAGGCTCCTGCAGATACTTCTTTATTTTATCGAACGCCTTTTGACAATTTTCGTTCCACGTTACAGCTTGATCTTTCTTTAGCAACTTGAATAATGGTTCGCACGTAGCAGTCAGGTGAGATATGAACCGAGCAATGTAGTTCAATCTCCCCAAAAACCCGCGCACCTCTTTCTCTGTTTTAGGCGTCGGCATTTCTTGAATCGCTTTTATTTTAGCAGGATCGACCTCTATTCCTCTTTCGCTTACGATAAACCCCAGCAGTTTACCCGATCTCACCCCGAAGGTGCATTTATTAGGGTTCAGCCTCAGCCTGAACTTCCTAAGCCTTTTAAACAACTTCAACAGATTCACCAGATGCTCTTCCTCTGTCTGGGATTTAGCAATCATATCGTCAACATAAACTTCGATCTCTTTATGCATCATGTCATGAAAAAGAGTCGTCATCGCACGCTGATATGTTGCCCCAGCATTTTTCAAACCAAAGGGCATCACTTTGTAGCAAAATGTTCCCCAAGGCGTTATGAAAGTAGTCTTCTCCATATCCTCTGGCGCCATTTTAATTTGATTATAGCCGGAAAAGCCATCCATGAAGGAGAATACAGAGTATTGAGCGGTATTATCAACTAATACGTCAATATGAGGAAGTGGAAAATCGTCTTTTGGGCTTGCTTTATTCAAATCTCTATAATCCACGCACATTCGAACCTTGCCATCTTTCTTTGGCACCGGTACGATGTTAGCAACCCATGAGGGATACTTCGTCACAGCCAGGAAACCAGCGTCCCACTGTTTCTGAACCTCCTCTTTGATCTTCATTGCCATATCTGGGCGAGTTCTGCGAAGCTTTTGTTTGACAGGCGGACAGTCTTCTTTCAGTGGCAGGCGATGCACAACCATATCAGCATCGAGCCCGGGCATATCTTGATACGACCAAGCGAATACATCATTATACTCTCGGAGCATTTCAACCAGTTTTCGCTTGATATCACTCTGCAGTGCGGCTCCGATACGAATATTTTTCTCAACCCCTTCCGACCCCAAATTGATGATCTCGATAACCTCGTCGTGAGGCAGAATGGCTCTTTCCTCTTGCTTCACCAACCAAGACAGTTCTTCAGGAACGTCGCTATCTTCGACAACCTCTTCTTCGGTCTGGAATACCGGGTGCTCGAAGTCGGGACGATTCATAGGTGGTTCAAAGATGTCATCTGAAAATGTTATCCTGCAAAAGAGAGGGTTAAGTGCTTCAAAATGCGTATAAAGCGAATAACCACATTGCCATTTTATTGAAAAATACAAAACAAGAAAGACAGGGGTTACAGTATTTGCACATGAAAAACGCCATTTATTTAATGATTAACGAAGCGATGTTTATAACAACACAGCCCTGAGCAAATCCTGATGCCCCGGGCAAGACATCAGATTATTCAACAATTAATAAAGCAAAGCATTACTGTTTAAAAGTCACAGGAACAAGCTCCTGAATAGACCAGTTGCACAGTCCTTGTCCTGGCGTGCTTGGCTGAATCCAGGCATCCATATTACAGTCGCTGTCCCCTTCATCGGACTCTGAAGCAGCATTGACAGATTCATGGCCTACTCCACTGGCAGAGATGGTGATTGACTTTCTGAAATGAGGGGCCCCCACAGAAGGAGTTGATGACGACGGTCGGTACCCCAGTCCGAACCGGTCCATTTTCACAGGAATGTCCAATACTTTGCCCCAGCCCTTGGCTTCTCCGGCTTCCACTAGAGCTCGAGCTTCCTTGTACGATGAGACAGCTATCTCTGGCACTTTGCTTGACCCGGGACCCTTGTCCTTTATGCGCAAACCTTCGAATGCCTGGCATGGCGTCTCGTGGATCTCCCCGTCGACTTCCACATATTTAAACGAAGAAAGATGGCTGACCAGGATGTCTTCTTCCCCGCACACGGTGACTACGCTGTCTCCGACCATATACTTTAACTTCTGATGCAGGGTAGACGTGACTGCCCCTGCCCCGTGAATCCAAGGTCTTCCCAGCAAGCAGCTGTACGCAGGCTGTATATCCATGATATAAAACTCCGTTGCAAACACTTCCGACCCCACTTGCAGAGGCAAGGTAATCGATCCGAAGACTGTTCTCCGCGTGCCGTCAAACGCTCTGACTACCAAATCGCTAGGTGTACACAAGATCCCTCGAACATCCAGCTTCATCATAGCCTTTTTAGGCAGCACATTCAAAGACGATCCAGTGTCAACCAATACGTGCGACATTGTCGATCCTCTGCACTCAACAGACACATGTAATGCCATATTATGATCCCTTCCTTTCGGAGTCAAGTCAAAATCAGTAAAGCCAAGACTGTGGCCCGCATTCACGTGTGCCAATACTCCTTCTAGCTGGTTTACGGAGACATCCTGGGGTACAAAAGAAGTGTCCAGGACTTTCAGCAAAGCGTTCCTGTGGGCCTCCGAACACAACAACAATGACAATATAGATATTTTGGACGGTGTTTGCTGCAGATGCTCCACAATTTTATAATCACTTTTCCGAATTAAGCGCATGAATTCTTCTACGTCTTTCGATGCTGCTTCTTTTTCATTTGCTCGAACCGGAACGTTCTCAACCGCTTTCCCTTTTCCTTTCGCTATCCTTTCAGCCTCTACTTCAGGAGATATAAAGATCCTGCCGCTCCTCGTCATGCCTCCTGAGCCAACAACATTATCCACAACCTCCGCTGGCTGCTTGTTAACATCGATTTTAATCCCGTCACAATACACCTCTAGCCCATATGACCATGGGACTGCTTTCGTGTTCTCATACGGAATTGGCCCGGCTTTAGTTATGGTAATCGGTGGGCGCTGAGCTGGTGCTGAAATAGTGATCGTCTTCCTAGGAATTGTCACTGTGGCAACATCACTCCGATTATCCACTACTGCCCCTGCCGGCTCATCAGTTGCTGTTCGATCAAACTGCAATACACCTTCATCAATTAAGGCCTGAATGCCTTTCTTCAAATCCTCACACCCCCCAGATAGGGCCCAACAGTCTAAACAGTACTCATTACATCCTGGGTAAACACCTCCTTGCAACAGTCGACTCTTGATCTCGCTCAGCGGCGTCTTTAAATCCTCAACATTCATAATCAGATTCAGACCTTCCTCAGTCAGCACGGCATTCGCCCCATGATTAGGCATGGGTTTCTGGACTATATTCGCACCGGTCGTTCCGAAGTTGATAGACTTGTTATCCAAAAGATCCTGCACGACATGCTTAAAAGCATGGCAACCTTCTATATCATGGCCCGGGGCCCCAGAATGAAACTCACAATGTCTATTTGCATCATAACCGAACGGGGGAGCTCCCGTTATCGGTGCCAAGGTTCTTTTCTCTACCAGATTCAATCCCAACAATGTCTGCAATAAATCAGCATAGTTAGAGGGAGGCTTCTCAAACACCCTTCTCGGCTTACCACCCTGGAACTTTCGTTGAGCTTGTTGTGCCCCCTGCTGAGGCTGCTGCTGCTGTGGCATTGGTTGCTGCTGAACCGGTTGTTGCTGGATTGGTTGTTGCTGATAGGGGATAGTAACACTCGACACTTGCTGCGGCTGACGATATTGATTTCTTCCCCTGCCTCGGCCCCGGCCTCGGCCTCCAAATACCGCGCTAGCTTCGCCCTGACGGCGCCCACCATAAGCTTTCCTATTACTGCCAGATGCAGTTGATTCATCGACCTGGAACTTCCCTTGCTTAATGTTCCGCTCAATCTTTTCACCCATCAGAATCAGATCTGAAAAACTGGCCAGAGACGTATGAAACAGCATATCATGAAACAGCCCGGTGAATGTGCCAACAAACATGTCATTCATTTCTTTATCTTCCACAGGGGGACGGACCCTGGCAGCCATATCGCGCCACCTTTGCGCGTATTCTTTAAAACTCTCCCCCTTCTTCTGCGACAGCCCGGCCAACTGGACCCGATTGGGCGCCAGATCGCTGTTATACTTGTAATGGGCTACGAATGCCTCCGCTAATTGCTTCCAAGTCTTGATATCAGTGGGCTCCAACCCCATGTACCACTCTAGGGAAGGACCCGATAGACTATCCTGAAAGAAATGCATGAGCATTCTTTCGTCAGTGGAGTATGCAGACATCTTTCTGTAATAAGCTCGGACATGCACCTTCGGACATGTATCTCCTTTGTACTTATCGAACGCAGGCGCCTTGAATTTAATGGGCACCCTCAAGCCAGGTACCAAGCCCATAGTTGCCATGTCCAATCCTACAGCACTCTGATTTAGGACTCCCTTCATTTGCTCTTCCAGCATTCTAATCTTTTGAGAATCATCCATCGGCCCTTCAAAACCTCCTCCAGAGAAGGCGTCCTCCTGTTGATCCTCTTGCCACATACCGTTTCCAGCCCCGTATCCATCATATGCATTATTACGTCCAGCTCTGACCTGATTCATCCCCGGAACTCGGCCTCTGTTGCCGTGCCCTTGAACACCTCCAGCAGGACCACCAGCCATAAATCCAGTACCGTTTCCGTTTCCAAAGCCTCCGTAACCCTGATTGACCATACCATAACCATCTTGCCCAAAGCCTTGAGCATTAAAGCCGTACTTGCCAGTGTTGTCGAATCCCTGATCGTTGAATCCGAACCCAGTATTGACAAAGCCATTGCCTCCGAGATTATCTCCCAAATTGACATCACCCAGCCCAGTGTTGTGGACAGCAGTTTCATTTCCAACTCCGGCGTTACCATTCACAGCAGCGGTAGCGTTGTTGACGTTAGCAGCAGTCATATTGACGACAGGCGGAGCCACTGGCGTTGGAGTGCCATCTCCATGAGCAGTATCAACCCGGACAGACTGATGATCTTCGTTACCATGACCAGCGTTGCGAGCCAACAGAGGCTGGACCATGGCCTGCAAATTCTCTTGCCCTTTTGCTATAGCCTCCATGGTCTGCATGAAGAGGGCGAGCTTCTCGCGTACATCCTGCATCTCGTTCTGAATCTGGTCCATGACTTTCCGACAGTTGGATCGCGTAGAATAGCGGTGCGGATGTTGATCTGGAATCCTGTTAAGTACCTGATACAGAGCAAGAGATAAGACACCATTCATAGATTACCTGTTATGCAATATGAATATGAATGCAATGCAATGTGTCTGTGCATTAGGGAAGTTCATTCCCCCAGTTCTAGTGCGAAGGTGTCGGTGCAGTGACAGTGTTGACAATAGGAATATCGGAGCTGAATCATAGAAAGCCTCATATATTGCAGAGAGAATCAATAAGCCCAGGGTACAATATCACTGAGAGTACAAAGATGGCATGACCTCAACCAACAATCCTGGTGATGGTCAGCACTATGCAAATAAAGCATACAAATAATGGAATGATCAAATCCTCCCAAAAGTCTGGTACTCCTCTATCAACTTCTTGGTCTCCGGATGGCTTGGTCGGTCAAGCAGCCCTTCAACAAGCTGGTTTCTCTTCTTAAGGACACGGCGTACATCTTCAGCAGTTTCTTCCCATGTTGCTTCTCCGAAGCAATCTTCTAACTTTCGCTTCTGGGACACTGCTTCGTCTCTGGATTTGATTGCCTTGTTCAGTGCATGCTGGACACTATACCGGTTCATCACTTCCTCCTCACACTTCTTGATGCTAGACTTCAACTTCTCTTCGAGGTCGGAAATTTGCTGCTTCAGCTTATCTTCCCTCTTCTTGTTGTTAGTGAGAGTAGCATTCCAAGTCTTATTGCAAGAAGATATCTCTCGGTGTGCTGCGTCGAGCGCCTTCTTTTTGGCTTCCAGCATGTCATGGGAGCTTCTGAACTCTTGCCCCAGACGTTCGCGCTTTTTCTTTTCCTCAGTCAACTCAGATCCTAACCTGTTTACCAGCTCAATCTGTTGTTGGAAAGCATATACAGCCTTGTTTTTCTCACTGCGTGCCTGGGCTAACTCTTGCTCTAACCCTTCATTAATCTTCATCAAGGCTTCTTTCTCCTTCACAACCTGTTCATATGCTTCTCTAGAAACAGTAGTCGGCTCTTCTACCGGAATAGGATCAAGAATTGGTGCATCTGGAAACGGCATCTTCAACTGACTAGCCCTCTCCTGAATCCAAGCTCTATAAGGTGCATAGGCCTGACAGTCATTCTTTCCTAACAACGGCTTCCCTTTGCGGTTAATACGTGTCCAGGCATGCTGCAGCTCAGCTAGCAGTTTTCCCTTCAAATCACCTGTGAAGTACAGAGATTCCTGTACTTCCTCCTCCTGAGGTGGATTCTTCAGTGCATATCCGAACTGGCGAATGAATAGAGAAGGGTTGTAATTGATACACCCTTTTCTTCCTATCAGCGGCACATTAGGGTACCCAGCACAGCTAAAGATGAGCTCAGATCCCAACAGGTCTCTATCAAACCACTCCATATCTTCCGACGATAGCCTCATCAAGCGTTCTGGCCAACCAACTGGAATTGTAGTCTCTGCAGCAGATCCTCTCTTAGGAAGATGACTCTCAAACCACATACTCAATAAGGGCACACACAGGTGAACATTTTTTCCTCTCCCCTTCTCATTCTTATAATGCAGTGAGTGGTAGAGATCCCCGAGTAAGGTAGGCACAGGATTACCAGCGGCAAACAAGTAGAAAGCATCGAAGTCCACAAAATCCGGTATATTGGGGAATAAAACTATGCCATAAATGCACAAAGCCAACACAGCATTGAAAGCAACCCAGCACCCATTCTTGGCGTACTCTTGGGCTTTACCCACTAAGAACTGAAATGAGAAGCCTGGAACTCCACGGGAAACAGTAGTCACAAGTTCAGAAGCATCAATATGCAAGGCTTTTGCCAATTCCTCCGGCTTGGGTTTGGCGTCATAATGAATGAATGGAACCTGGTTCTGCACAGGCAGCTCAACATACTCAGCGTATTCCTCCAGAGTTGGTCCCATAATAAAGTCGGAGAACGTGAAGCACCTCAAAGCAGGGTCATAGAATTGCATCAAAGCATACAACCCATCTAACTCTACCTCTGTAGGTTTGCACACCAATCTCAATAATCTACCATAACTCATCCGGAAACTCCTACGAACACTCTCATCAGCAAGAGAGATCAACCCCAGTAAAGGAACAATATCTGGCGTAGGCAATTTGTAGGCAACTGTTCTCCTTAAGCTAGTCATGATCAAACACTCAGAAGTCTGGGCACTAGAACTAGGGAAATGCAAATGCACCTGCAGCACAGACACACGTTAGTGAAATGCAAATGATAATGGATATGCAGGAATGCAATGCAAGTAACATTCAACAGGGACCAAAGCTGCAGCTGAATAGCCTAAACCCAATCAAGAAAGGTCTCAGATAGACCGTCCAGAAGTCATCAAACCCTGGTCTCAAATAATAAAACTCCAATACTGGTCTCTGACAGACCACAAATCATAACTCACTGGTCTCTGACAGACCTCAAATCCCATCTATAACTGGTCTCTGACAGACCTCAGAACACATCTCCAAATGGTCTCTGACAGACCTCAGAACTCTCCCAATGGTCTCTGACAGACCTCAGAATAAATCTCCAAATGGTCTCTGACAGACCTCAGAACACATCTCCAAATGGCCTCTGACAGACCTCATAACTCTCCATAAATAACCAAGATCTCTGATCAAGAAATAACCGGTAGTCTGGAGGTCTAGTTACCTGCATAACCCTGAATCCCCTCACAGGTGGGTGGCCCTATAACTGGCACAAGGTACGGCATCCTATGCGGTCGTCGGCGTCACAGACTTTCAGGGTTGATGATACGATTCCCAGAAGGAGTGGCATCATCAATTCCTGAAGAGGCCTCACTCAGCCAACTTCCAAATGATCGGTCCCCAGAGTCGACAATCCAACTAACCAGCAACCCACGCCAACCCAAGGAAGGGGCAGGAGGCCAACCAGAGGAACCTCGTCTGAGTGTAGATTTCATGGGACACCAAAGCAAGCAAAGCAAGCGGGCGCCCACTAATTTCTACGCTAATTCTAGGTGCACTCAAGCCCAGGTCCGGCTTATCTCTCAATATCAGAACACCCGTCACACCCCAGATACAGCAACAATAATCAATATATAAAGCTGAAAAATACAGGGTTAGAAATATAAAGTAACTCCATACAAAATCCTCGACGGGAAAACAAGCGTTAGGATTGACTCTCTCAAGGGACGTTGGATCCCAAATGCATAAGAACCATCGCAGTCCTTAGCAGCCAGGGGACGTTGGATCCCCAGCAGAGTCGCCAGCTGTCGCTACTGCGAAAATCGGCGCCGGCTGAACAGAAGAGTCGCCACCGTGCGTTATTTATCCCACGGGAGGGAAAGGAAACGCTCAGAGTAAACCTCGCACAACACGGGAAAGGTATGGTCGTCGCAACCAAAACCTGGGTTCGGGAGTCGGTTACGCGAGGGGAAGGTATTAGCACCCCTCACGTCCGTCGTACTCGACGGGATCCACGCTTGTTTTCGGGTATGGATTGTTATTCTATCTAACTATAGGTCAGGGGTTAAAAAGAAAATAAAATGAAAATAAAAATGACTCGGCAAAGTATCGCACTTTATGCCTACGTATTCCCGTCTGGAACGAGAAATCAGAGTCAACGTAGTTCGCCTACCTACGGGAAAGGAGGGGAAGGTTGCTCGCTAGGATATCGCATCCTATGCCTACGTACTTTCACACGGCATGAAAGATCAGAGCAAACGTAGTTCGGGCCACGTACGACACAAGCTTGTCTTGATTGATTTTATTCCTTCTGAAAAAGGTTTTTCTGATTAACAGTCCCGGCGGACAAAAATGACGTCTTGATGAGTTCACATTCTTTTACGGAAGAAGTGTCTTTTATTGTGTTTGAAATCTTCATGTGTTTTTCTGTTTGTTTTGAGAAAGAAAGAGACAGAACTCTAACCTACGGTTGCGAAGGGAATCAAACTAACCTAATGTTATCATGCATGGGTTAAGACCTAGTGTCTATCATGCTCCTCTCTTGCACAGAGAGAAACAGAGATCCTAAGGGATAGGCAGAAACAGAAACAAACCAGATATATACAGTAAAACAGTAAAATGCATGGATGCAACAATACAAGCGAGGCAAGGGAGTCCCACTCAACCTCGAACCTAGAAAACAATAGGCAAAAGTGAACAGGCTTCACTTTCAACCCAGCAGGGTAAACAGCAAACAATACAGCTCAGAAAACCACTCAATACATCAACAAATGAAATACAGCAAAAGAAACAGCATCAGCAGCTCTGAATCAACAACTGGCTTCAAGCAATCTCCAATCATTCACAAGCTTCAACAAGCATCAATCTCCATCTTCATGACCTTAAGGCAAGGGCTTTGATCATTAGTCTTCTCTCTGCAATGGCTTTTCTTCAAGCTCAAGCCTCCAGGATGAGGGATCAGTCACAATAGTGAATTGGGTGTTAAGCAATCAGTTGACTACCAAGGGTGGTGAACAAACTGCTTCTAACACAAGAGACATTTTCTCTCAAGAGTTCTATCTCTTAGACACTATCACCAAGCCTTCCAAAGGAAGGGGGTGAGTGCCTTAGAGAGACTCTGAATCACAGAGAAGAATGGATGCAGACAAGGCAATCCATGTTTGAGAAACAATCATTCTAATCTAAAGCTCTGCCTAGCTCCTAAACCCTAGTCTTCTCAGCATCTGCTAACAAGAACTCCTCCTCAACTCTGACAGTTGATCTTCAATCTTTGAATCTCCAATGGCTTCATCTTCACAAATCTTCAGCTTCCCCAGGGCCCCAGGCAAACCCAATACCCAAACAAACAAGCAACAATCCCCAGAGGGCACACCACACCAGACAACAGATATACAGACAGTAATAATATCAGTAGGGGAATCCTAATTTTTCTAAGGGATCTAATAGCTACCCATAGCCCCTATAGTCCCATAACTAATCTATTTAAACCCTAAGTCCTAAGGGAAATGAAATCAAACTCCTAAGTTGTCACCTAAAACCCTAGTTTTGTACATGATGTTCAAGCATTTGCTAATCACCTAAAATTAACCTCTAAAAATGGGAACTAAAATATTTCTACAAGCTTAATATCTCATCTAAACAATATAAAAAGAATGACCAAAAAATATTAAAGCATGTGAGAGAACAAAAATCATAAAAATAATGCATGAAATGAAACTATTTAATATGACATTTATTTAGAAAATATGAAAAAAAATATGAAATAAAACTAAAAATGAAATTTTATCTTCCTATAATATTCTAGACATTTTAATGAAAATATGGTAAAAAGAATGAATTAAAAATGAATTTTTATGAATTAGTTATGAATTAATGAAAATGGTAAAATATTAAAATGAATTTTAGAAAATAAAATGAATGAAATGAATGAGGGGGGGTCAGAATAGAAGTTCGCCCAGTTCAATCCATGATGGGCCCTCACAATGGGGGTGCGCTTATCACTTTACCAAGGCCCAGCTTCGTTCAGCAAATAAAGAATAGAAAGAAATGCCAGGGGGGTGAGAAAAGCAACAGAATCACGTTAGAAATTGGTTTTGGGCCTAACACGGGGGGTGGGATTAGCACGATTCAACTCAGGCCCGCCCGTTTCAATTAATGAAACGGTGCGTTTTGGCCAAACCTCAATTCCCTCCAAACGCTCAGATTGAATAACAGCCACAAGATCATGCTGAAAGTCAAAAGTCCAAGGCCCAAGGAACGGCCACGATTGTATCTTCTTCAATTGGCCTGAAACTTAGGGTTTCAATTCACCATGGCAGCCATGCACGATCAATCTTCCACCTCTCTATTCTCGCTCTACACGCAATGAAATGCCACGCCATCAACATGAAACCTGCTCAGAATCTTTCCCTCTATAATCCTAGGGCATCAATTCATCTTGAAACTCATCACAATAACAAACCCGATGACATCAAACTCTGGCCTCTATGAGATTACACTGATATGAACCATCACCATTCTCCCTCAAACTTACCCTAATCTGATCTATGCACAAAGGTGATTAACCTACACTATCGATCTAAGATTCTAATGGCTTAACCTAAGGGATATTAATCCAAACAGTTTGTTGCACCTGTCTCTAACCATCACCAATCCTTTCCAAATTCATCTAACTTAATCTCCTAACCACCTAGATCAAGTCTAAACTAATAAAATCATGTGAAACTAACTGAATTAAGCAAATCGAATGAAAACTTACCTGATGTAAAACCTTGAGAACAGCTATGGAAGATGTGGATCTGAAGCTTCTAAGTGTTGAATCTTGATCAATCCTTGAGGAACTCGATTCTGTATGCAAGCTTTGGATGAAACTTGGCCAGAATTATGCTATCCACTTGAGATTATGATTTTGATGTTGATGAAAAAAAGCACTCGAAAATGGATGAGAATCACCAAAACCTTGCTTCAATTATGATCTATGATGATGATGGAGTAAAATTGAATTGATTTTGATGAAGATTGATGAAGAATTTGAGAGATTTGGAATGAAACTTTTGTGAACAAGAATGAGAAATTTGTGGAATTCTTGGTGCAAATGAAGCCAACCCTTGCCAAATTCTCCTTTCATGAATATATAGACCCCAATGGTACATTCTAGATCCATCTTGCACATTCCCTTGTTTTCCAACTTTGGCTCATTTTGATTATGTTTCTTAAAAGGCAAGCAACCATGGATAACTTCATTTTTTCCTTCTAAACTCAAAAAAGTGTGTGAACCATTGTTCTTAGAATTGTTTTTCCATTCAAAATCATATATTGGAAGTCTCCATTTGGACTTGTAAATCTCCCAAACCATTTTTCAATTTGAAATTATTCACTTTATAAGCCTTTTTAGTTCATATTTTGACCAATCATGCAACTCCATGCTATGGGCTTCTCCAATAACTTGTGACCTTCTTTCTAAACTTAAAATCCCATTTGGAGCAAGTTTGATGTTGTAAGTTTTTCCATTTGAGGCCTCCTTGTATGAGTTTTGGACATAGGTTAAAATGACCTGTAATTCACAAATGCCCAAAATACCCTTTGCTTGCCAAGACCATAAGTTGAGTTCTACACATCATATGAAGGCATACTATACCATTCTAGAAAGCTAAGACAATGAGGAACAATTCTTATGTTGACCAAGAATTCATTTGAAATCTCCTTGAGGGGCAAAACTAGCTTGGAAGTCAAGTCACTTTCACAGACAAAAATTCAGATACCCCAGATGACCTGTAACTTGCAAGGACCATAACTTGAGTTCTATAAATCTCCTTGAGGTCTTCCACCACTCATATTAAAGGTCTTGAGATCCTCTACAAGTTTCATGTTGGCCAAGAAGCCATTTGAAGTTAGCATTTTGACTTGTCTTGCCTGGGAATTTGACCTAAACTAGGGGATTTTACAGAGAAACCCTAATTTAGAAACTCCTCTTCTCCTTGATTTCTCTTGAATTCTCCTAGCCATATCTCCATATCCTTCTTCATATGTCCAATGTTGATCCCCACATCTCTCCAATAGCCTTGAATGCTCTTTTAAACCAGTCAATTGACCTAGGGTTGACCTAGGGTTGACCCAGATGAAACCCTAGTTGACTGTCTTCAACTATAGCTCTTGTGCTCACATCAACAACTTGTTTTCTTCTCCAAATGACTTTATAAGTCTCTCAAGATGTCTAGATACTCCCCATGCTCTCAATTCACAACTCATAATTCCCTTGTTGATCCTCAGACACCCTCAGCTAGGAGATGGACTCAGGGCTTGATCTGCTGAACTCTTTGCTTTCACATTCTTTCCTGATGACTTGAATGAGATGGAATTAGGATAATAACCTCATGATAGGCCTCTAGAGATGAGAATAATGATTGGTCCCCTGTTGAATGACTTGCTATGCTGATGCTATGCAGATGGTTAGTCTATGTGCATGACTCTATATGCAAATGCTGATGATATTAAAACATGAACCAGGGAATAAGGTTGGGCAAATTTTAGGGTGCAACAACCGTGAATTAGGTGATGTGTTGAGAATGTAATTCCTTGTGTCGAAGCAGGTGTAGCTCGAAAGAAACAAGGACGTGTTGAAATTAGCCTAGCATGTATGTGTGTGTGTGTGTGTGTGTGTCTAAGTGTGTAAGATGTCAAAGTGTCGAAGCAGGTTGCTTGACACAGGATTTCGACTTAGACCAAAATAGAAATTTTGGGTTTTTGTAATTTTTGGGTTTTACCTTAGGGAGCAAGCTAGCTTAATTATAAATAGGGAGTAACCCTATTATGAATTGTAACACACAACAGGAAGTGTAGTTGCATAGTTGAATAATACTTTCTCAGTTTGAAAGCAGATATTTACTCTGTAGAAATCATCCTCTTCTTCCATATTTTGTCAAACCCTAATCTTCTTTCTTATTTAATTTTCTTTCTTTCTTCTTCCATTAACGATTTCTGCGCAAAATCATTCTTGTAATCAAGGTGTGATTGTTTCACTCGAGTGAAGAGTGAAGAACAAGGGATTTTGATCGCTTGAGTGAATCTTGTTCGTCGAGATTAATTAGGAATTATCAAAGTTTTAGGTTAATTACAAAAAAGGTGTAGTTTTGAGTGAATGAGTGAGTTCTTCCAATATCATGGTAAGAGTCTCCAATGCATTAGAATTGGATGGATCTGAAAAATTAGCACTTCAAGGTTAGAGTCAGTGTAGGTCGAGAGATGTTATTTATGAGAGTCAGATAATACATGTTATGGCGCATGACAAGACTTATATATGGGGGCGGTTAAAATAATTTTCATCTAACTCGACGTGAGACATAGTGGGTCATCTTATCATATTTATCGATAGCCGGTGTCCAGCTCTTTGACGAGATTCCACATGTTTTACTTTTCTTTTGTGGTGACACTTTACATTGGCCTGCTTGATTAAGTTTGCTTCTTTGGACCTTTTTGTCGATCGAGAACAATTTTCTATACATATGACTTTATATCAAGCTCTTACACTTACAAGGTTCAATTATCTAAGTAACAAATGTTCACCTGACAATTTAAAAATCAGTCTCGTCACGAGTCTAAGGGTGTGTTTGATATATCGTAAAAAGATTAATTTTGTGTGAATTGTTTATATAAAATTGTTTATGGTTAAAAGTGAGTTGAAGATAAAATGATTTATGTTTTGACAAATACTTGCAAAAGTGAATTGAATACATTAAAAAGTTAAAACTATGTTTGATGTGTCTTTTGGTCCTTTAACTTAATTTAATGTTTCGCTTTACTATCTTAACCAAAAATTGTTACAAAATAGTCCATTGACTAACATTGTGTTACCTGAAATGGTATATTCTGTTAGATTTTATCAAAAAAATGTTAAGTCTTGTCTTGCTGGACATTTAGAATCTTACCTAAAAAATTTTATGTTATTTTGATTTAAAATTTTGAAATAAGAAAAAAAACTAAGTTGGAAATGTATTTCATTTTGATTTAATACTCGTCATAATAAACGTAAACTACAAAATAATATGCAAAACAACAAAAACAAAATCCAAATTTTTTTCACATGTCTCCTACCCAAATAACCAGTTGAACCGATTAAACCCATCAATCTCTTCCTTAACAATTCCATTAACACTTTCAAAAAATTCATGATTCTTCAACCTCTTAATAAGTGACCTCAAACCCAATCCCTCATTCACAGAAACCCCAACGAAACCCCTTTTTTGTCTACTCTTCGCCCTCACCACCACCAACATCAACCATAACTGAATCCTCTTCATGCTTAAATAGCACCAGCAATGGAAATGACCTAAAAAACTTTTGAACCATTACATTCAAACTAACACCAAAATCCATCCCAGCTTGACCGATCTGGTTACCGATATCGAAAATCGTTGAAATACCATGATCATCAACAGAAAAACCAAAATCCCTCTTCCTGAAACTCTATGTTGAAAATTACAAGTTAAAAAGCTTGGATTTATGAGGATTAGGCCAAAGGAATTGAGGTGGAGTGATATACGTATGGACCAAATCGGTGAAACCCTAGACAAGTCGGTCAGCTAAATCCTGATTATGACGTTGCATTTCTTCCCATGCCTCAAACGACCTTTATGAACTCATTTTTTCTGTGTTTTGTGTTATCAATATCTCACAAGCTTTCCATTCAAATACAACACTATAGGGTTTTAGTTTTTTGGAAGATGAAGATTCAATCCCTAGAATCTGAAAACGAAAGCCGCAAGATGAAGAATCAACCCTAGAGTGCAAATATAACACAAACGCTGAGTCAGCAAGTTACATTTGCCTACATGTCATGCCACGTAGTTATTACTTAACGTTTTTGAAAAAAAACTAACGGAATAGACCATTTTAGGTAACGAAATGTTAGTTAATGGACTACTTCGTAATGTTTTTTAGTTAAGGGACTAAAGCGAAACATTTAATTAAGAGACTTGGAAATTAATTATGCCTTAAAACTATAAAAATATCTTGAGACACCTACTATTTTTAGGTAAATTCTTATTACACTCTTAAGTGTGCATCCCACACTTCTGAAAACTCAAAAATGTCCTTCATGTGTCCAGAGATGCATCTTCAGACACGCCCAAAATCACACCAGACTTCGCTTTCTGAGATCTTCCTCATTTTGAATAAAATATGGTCCAGAGATGCATCTCCGCATGCTATTTAGGTATGTTTGAAGATGCATCTCTGAAATGTCTCCTGAAGTCCTTTAAAATAGCCCCGAGTAAATTCTAGAAATGCATCTCCAGACAAACTTGTAATTCTCAGCCATGGAAGAAACTCCATTATTGCCTTAATCCTCCAAAAATATGTCAATGCATGTTCTTGTAGGCTACCAATTTTATTTCCACTATTATCTAATGTACCTAAAACAACTAATATAACTTAAACAACTAACTACAAATCAGAACATGAAAAGATATAACATTTTGAAAAACTTACTAAATCAAATTGATGCGAACTAGAAGCTTCAATGTATGAGATGATATAAAGGAGGAGAAAGAGCTCCAGTTGTAGAAGCTTGAATGATGGATGCAAACTTGAATGGATATGAGAGCTCAAATGTTTTTTAGAACTTTTTAGAAAATGAAGATTGAGAAATAGGGAAGGATCTGACGCGAAGATATGAAACAAATGCATTCAGCAATGCATTTCTAAACCACCCACTAATTTTTAAATAAATTATATTTGCGGAAATATATTTCGAAATCACCTTTTACACATATAAAAATACATCTCTAAATTTAATTTTAACAAAAATAAAATGTATCATCGTTTTGTGCTGAAAAGTGTCTCAAAGAGAACAACAATAAAATCTAAACACCCATGCACCATTAGATATTTGTTGGAATTTTTGGCTCAATTTGAGAGCATTGAAAAGAAGGGGAAGAGGGGAAAGTTTTGGAGAAAGAGGAGTTCAGAGAAATATAAATAAATATTTAATTTCTTTTTAAAAATATTTTTTATATAGAATAATAGATAAATATTTATTATTAATATAGATTGAAACTGTAGAGTTTATTTATATAATCATAAATCTACCTTTATTATTTAACTCACTAACTCCATTAATGGCATATAATTTTTTAATTTTTAATAAATTTTCTTTTAAAAAATTATTAACCCCGCTATTTTCATTATCTCACTTTTATCATTTTTATTTAATTAAGATTAATTTTAACTAACATATCTTTTTTTTTACCCCATGTTTTTTATACATAATCCTGTCATTACAGAAAGAATCATAAGTTTCGTTGTTGTTTTCTGTAATAGTTGTTAAGTTTCATTGTTGTTTTCTGATTGTAGCTACTGTTTTCACCTTAGTCAATTTATACTAATGTTCTTTTGTTATGTTTTGATAGAGGTAGCTAGAATTTTGAGAAAATGGAAAATAAAAATAAATACTTACGAAATACGCCACTATGTAATATATATTTAACATATAAATATTATAAATAAATAAAACATTAATCCAGTCGTTAAAAATCTTGCCCACTAAATTTAGATACTAAGTTTGAATCTCATTGAATCTAGACATAACTAAAAGGACCATAATGAAATATCTTAAAATTGTCTGAGTGATTGTAATATAATACATTTTACACATATTAAAAAGTATAATAAAAGTGTAATAATTAAAGAGAAGAAACAAAGTTTTTATTAAAATATTATTTATCATATATTGGGAGTGATGAAAGTGATAATTAAAGAGTACAATTCAAAAAAAAGAATTAATTTGCATCCTAAATTTAAATGATTCATTCATTTTAAAACACTTTATTATTTTAAATGATCACTCATTATAAGACCGAAGAAATAATTTAAAATAATCTAATGAAATTAATTTTTAATTTAATCATGATATAGAGGATAAACTTGCATCCAAGTTTATTTAGATTTAATTCATAAAAAAATTTGTTCGGGTATTATTTCTTAGACATATAACAAATTTAAAGTGAATCCTACTCTTCTATTTTACGAATATGTATTTAAAGTAGTAGATAGAACAAATCATCTAAGATTTATTACAAGATTCAATTATCAAGCAATTTTAGGAGGGAAGTATGCAAAATGATAATGGAGGCAAGTATTCAGCATGTGCTTTTCTGATTTTTAATAGACAAAGATTACAACATAGTTCTAATTACTTTCGTCTCTATGCCGGGGCAGAACCAATGTTCACTCATATTTTGGTACACTAAGGCCTAGTTAACAGTCAAAATGGCCTTCAATAATTAAATTTGAAATGAAGTTTGAGTATTTGGATAAAAATTATTCACTGAAGAAATTGAATTCAAAGATAGTACCCTGTCTAAATCCCTCTCAGGTACCGAATGCAACCACGCATCACCACTCCTTCTCTGCTCTTTTGAGTTGTTCTTTAAACTTGCAGAAGCCATATAGCATGATCGAGTCCGAGACATAGAGGATACCTCAAGAAATTTCCCACCTAAATAACTTCTTGCCTCGACTCTTCCCTTTGCTTTACCTGTGGCATTCAACCTACACTTTTGGCCTGTCGCCAGAGGAAAACTGACTGAAGCAAAAATTTTAACTTCGCTGGTGGGATCAATGCGCTGCGGAAGAACCAAAGCTGGTTTTGATCCAACCTTGTTCCAGAAGGTAAATGATTGTTGCAGCTTGGATGGAACCTGACAAGCCAAATATACAACAATAACATGTTCAAGAAATGAGGTGCAAGTAGGATGACCAACAGGACATATGTTTTGCTCCTTCAAGAAATGAGGTGCAAGTAGGATGACCAACAGGACATATGTTTTGCTCCTTCGCAATGCGATGCAAGCATACAGTAATATGAATAATATAACAACAATATGATTGAATATTATTCATCATAGCTCGTGTGATTATTTAAATTTGAATTGTGAGAAAAGTCAACACGCAACGGTTCACAACAAAGTCAAATGACCTATAAGCTAACTTGATAAATTGTTGAATCAAAGAATATTACAAAAATTGGTAGGCATAATAGTGTACCATGATGCATTTGAACTGTGTAAACCATATAAATTATTGTCAAATTTGTATTAAAATAACACAACTCTTAGAGTGTATTTGGATGAGGTAATTGGAAATTTTTAACGAATTTTAAATTCTAAACAATTCAAATGATTCAATTGAAATCTATTCATTTTTAAATTCTTTTGCTTGAATAGAGTATTAAGATAAATCATTATTAGATTTTTGGAGTCATTTTTATAAATTTTAAATTTTAAAAATAGAGACTAATTTGCAATTCTTAAAACTTTGGAGTCATTTTCATCAAAGGCAGACAGATAATGAAAGAGTCCTAAAATAAAACATGCATAAAAGAAAAGTAGAAAATCATAACTCACCGCAGAGATAAGGCTGCTAGAAGCGAATGCTAATGAAGATGAAGAAAAGGGTGATTTGCCAGGTTTTTCCTTCTGCTGATCTGTCTTTTGTTCCGGCTCAATTGACCCAAAACTCGATGGTGCAATATCATCCTCGTCTTCTTCATCGTCTTCCTCTTCCTCATCTACCTGAGCATTTCCATCTTGTTTGGCTACAGAAACTGTATCATCTTCATCTGATAAACCCAATTCAGACTTCTTTTTCTCTTCTTCCTCACTTCTGCGCAATAACTCTTCCATATCCTCAATAGTCTCTTCTAGACATATTTCAGCTTCTATAAGTTCAAGTTCTTTCTCCATTGCCTCCTTTTTCATTTCGCTAGTTTTCTTCTTTGATTTAGCCCATTCTATCAGTCTTTTATACCATGGGGATGCATTTTCAATGTTCTTTCCATCATCTTTCACGAAAAAATCCTCATAACCAAGGGGAAGGAACGCAGCCTTTTCCTGGTATACCTTCTCGTCACTTCCCAAAGGGGGTTGCCAGAACATCCGTATTCCATGTTTCTCATCCTCGACATAATTGATAAAATTTCCGGTTGGAGTGTGAAGGATGAGAGGATCCTCAGGATATATTTGGTTTGATGGGTCTTCGGGATCAGGCTCAGGTTCATTGTTAATGAGAATAAATTCAGGAAGCTCATGATTCTCCTCTGGTCAAGGATTTGGAGGAAGAATAATTATTTTTTTAAAAAACAAACTCTTAGGTTCTAATTATGTACTTGTTCATGCAGTAGAATAGAAAAAATAAGGAATGTTTCTTACAGAATATAAAAAAAATGATGTTGATATTCAATAATTCAATATTTTTAAGAACTGTAACAAACGGATCAAAACTTCAAAAAATGATTTTTTTTTTAAATAAAATTTTTCAAAAAAAAAAAAAAAACTGTAACACGGGTTCTAAATACCTTTGGACCACCAGTATTCCAACTCAGCTGGCATAGGTATCCTTAGAGGAGATCTATAGAAAGAGTTCAACCACCCTTCTCTTTCCTGATCGACTTCATGCGCATATGTTTTCCAGCAATCAGGGACCTGTAATGTAACAGAACCATATGCATGCTTAATTTTGTTCGCTTAAAATGAAAATAAGCAATGCACTATGGTAAAGGTTTTCCAGTAAGCCTTACTTCATAAAATTGGTTAATGAAACCAGGAGCCATCCATACATCCTCTCCTTCGAACAAGTAAGCATGCTGTGGATCATTATATGGACCTCTCTTTTCTCTTACCACTGCACAAACAAAATGTCAAATGATAAATGGAAAATAACATGATTAAAAACAGAATGGTGCCAATCAGGAAAATGAAACAGGGACAGATTTGTCTCGAAACATACAGGATATAAATTTTCAAGCGTACAATAATAGCTGAAAGACTCTTTAAGTACGCCAATAATCAACACGCATGCTAAACCATCTCTAATAGTTGAGATGATAGTCAAATGGTAAAGCGGTAAATCTGATCCTTTACATATTTGCGATGTGATGCATAGTTCTCCATCCAGGTAGAAACGGATCCAAAAATCTATCTATCAGGGGCTAGAACAAATCTAATTTTAAAACATTGTAAAATGAAGAGCATTGTGAAGACTGATCTCTCGATATAACTATGATCAGTAACTCAAGGGTTAATCAGTGATCAAAGATTGAATCTCCGATAAAATAATTAAGGGGCTTAAATATCTACTGCACCTACCACGTGATGATGGTATAATATATAATAGTATTATATACTATTTAGGACAAACAATTTAGATTGAAATTATGTTTGTTGTCTTACACATGTCATGTCAAACACTCGCGAAGCACCGACATATGTAGTTATATTCAATCACTTTTTTTTCTCAAATGATTACTAGTATTTACATGTTAATGTCGTTTGTGTATGTTTATACATAAATTAATTGCTAATAAATAATGTATAACAATATATTTTTTATAGAACAAATTTTATTGGGGAGAGGGGCCCCCTGGTTGTCCCTGTATGAATCCATCCCAGCATCCAGGAAGCACCATGGAACGGCGAACTCAAAACCATTATCGTGAGATAAGGATAGTAGCATGGCTTCTATACCTAGGCCTTTATATACAAGTGAAATCATTAATGTATAAATCCTAAAATGAATACTAAAATATAAAGGCATATATATAGTTGCCAATTGGTATTAAAAAATATATGCCTAACAGAAAACAGAACAAAAAACCGAAAAGGGTGAACAATACTGCTACAGGACAGAGGTAGACCAAAGGTAATAGAGCTAACAGCAGAAAATGATGAATAATATCTGTAATTTGTACTCAACCTAAAGAATGATGAATATATAATAGTATTATATACTATTTAGGACAAACAATTTAGATTGAAATTATGTTTGTTGTCTTACACATGTCATGTCAAACACTCGCGAAGCACCGACATATGTAGTTATATTCAATCACTTTTTTTTCTCAAATGATTACTAGTATTTACATGTTAATGTCGTTTGTGTATGTTTATACATAAATTAATTGCTAATAAAAATGTATAACAATATATTTTTTATAGAACAAATTTTATTGGGGAGAGGGGCCCCCTGGTTGTCCCTGTATGAATCCATCCCAGCATCCAGGAAGCACCATGGAACGGCGAACTCAAAACCATTATCGTGAGATAAGGATAGTAGCATGGCTTCTATACCTAGGCCTTTATATACAAGTAAAATCATTAATGTATAAATCCTAAAATGAATACTAAAATATAAAGGCATATATATAGTTGCCAATTGGTATTAAAAAATATATGCCTAACAGAAAACAGAACAAAAAACCGAAAAGGGTGAACAATACTGCTACAGGACAGAGGTAGACCAAAGGTAATAGAGCTAACAGCAGAAAATGTAATTTGTACTCAACCTGAAGAATGATTACAGAAATGGAAATGAAAATTCTGACAGAAGGATATTCTATCAGTCCTCAAAGCTAATAAAAGGCTTCCCTGGCAAGAATATCTTGGTGATCACTCTCTATAACAGATGGTATTGAAAAGTTTAAATGGTGAGGAGATGGGGGAGGAAGAAGATGATTGTGGAATATGAACCTTTATACCTTAATTTATAGTACATGCTAATGAATGGATCTATAAACAGACAAAAAGGAAAGTCAGGACCAAAAAAAACATGAATGTAAGGTTTTCAATATAAAATTTTGTATTGGAAAAAACATCATACTTCCATCAGGCTTGTTCATAAACATGCGAGCCTTTGCAGCAGCAACTTCGGCTATACCAGCATGCAGCTGAAATTGACAGTGTCAGAGAATGAGATATTGCCACACCTCTTAGATTATCAAATATTATTTTATTATTTTCACAGGTGAAGAGTATTTAATACCGCTGAAGTTTCGTCATCACACCCCTCATCATCATCCAATATTTCTCCAAAATAAAATCTACCCTGTACATGCACAGATGATGTAAGTATGCAAGAAAATAGGGCTTCTGCATGAATCAAGTAAGATGAAAATATTTTTCCCTCATGTTGAAGATGACTAGCACTTCCCAACATTTGTATTTAGTAGTAAGGTTCAACCAAATAAATAATACAGATGGTACATCTTAAACTTAAAATGCAAGCTAAAAAAAATAGTTTTATATTGTCAGAAAGTTAAAGGAAATCATATTATTCTCTGCAACTATATATAGTTTATTTCAATACAATGTTAGTGTACAAAGTTTTACACTGTCAACAGATTATAAGCAATCATGTATATGATTACAGTTTAACACTTTTAATGATCTGACAATTATAATTAATTGACATGTAAAATGAAAGAGTATATAAATTAAATCTTTATTTTTCATCTTAAAAGTCCAGCTTCATCTCCCCCTTTCTTTTGTAAAATATGAAAAATAAAGAAGTTGTTGATTGGGGTTAATCGTTGACAAAAACTATAGATGATCCATGGACCTACATATATGATACGCTCGTTAAATTCATATACACCACATCCATGCATCTTCCCATGCTTCCACTGACCAGCATAACGATAGCGACCTTTTTCCCTGGGCACAAAAATATAAACTATTTTTCAGACCCGTAACAATGTCTTTAGAGAGAAGCAAAAAAGAGACAATGCAGCATGTGTAATGTCTAAAGCAAGAATCTATAATTGAGCTTACGGATTTATTCCAAATTTCTCAACCCATCCAATCCCCTCATAATAGGGGACTTCTTGTTGTCCATTTGCAAGATGATAACTATCTTGAATATCCTTATCAAGCCATTTTCTCTCTTCTGGGGACATAAAATCCTTTTTTATAATCTCCTCTTCAACTCGCATATCTTCTTCAAGCCTAAGGACATAAAAGCAATCAAGGTTTTGTTTACAAGCAATTGAATGTAATTTCAAACTATGGCACAATCTAAGACTTCAGAAATGCATACCCAGATCCAGGAACAGGTTCTATAACAGGTATTTCAACTTCAACAACACCATGACCCTCTGGGTCGTTTCGAACCCATTCACCTTCATACCTATGAGAAAAAATACATTGTGAAATATCCGTGCCAAGAAAGAGTTGCATGCTGTACTGACACACAAAGATATGATAAAAACCACAGAAAACATGACCATCTTATGCATTATATCCTAAAAAGAAAAAAAGTAATGACTCTAACTCTGCACCAGTAGTTTTGTATAATCTGCTGTTTTCCAATTCAAATACAGTTATTTAACTGAGACTTTGTCACACTTTAATCATGTTCTTTCACTATTTTCAGATGTAAATCATTTGAAATAATGTAACTCTTTTTTATGCATCGGTTGATTGCATAACCTCTCCAAGTTATATGTAGAATACACTAGACACCACAGTTAAAGTAATGTTTTCAATTTCATTTTTCCTCTTTCCCTCTAACTAAGTTTGTTAAAGTGATATAGCCAATTCACTCATTCAATATCAAAGCCTCTTCGAAGACCAAAAGCTTGGTTTTCCACGTTCGTAAGTAGTTTGTTTGTAAATCAAGCCCAATTGGCTTTAAAATGAGGAACCAAGACAACTACTGATTACAAATTTAATAAAATAAGCATTCCACAAAAGGGGTGAAAGATTATTGTTTCACACGCTCCCCTATCAGCCCTGGAATGTTGTAGTTGCAGTCCCCCACAGTCAATCAGGAAAATCACCACCATCCAAGCAAGATCAGACGGCTTGTATTGCACATTTAGCAAATCAAATTTGACAATCATATAAGTCACGTTTTCACTACATCGAATCCATTCAAGACTGATAATGCCAACGCCATGACATCCTACAAAGTCCCCTCCAACCCCAACTTGTTACACGTGCGCCCATTTAAATTGGCTTTGTTAAACTTATCTATTGGCATAAGCACTTATTAAAGCTTATGGAAACAACTTATGATATGTTCACAAGTTGCTTTCAGCTTATTTCCACATGCCCTCCAAGATAGTTTATATGAAATCACTTTGAAGTTATTTTACCTTTCGCTATAGAGATATAACCTATACATAAACTCTTATTAAGCATTTAAACTATAAACACTTAATTAAGCTGTTTATTCAAACAAACCCAAGCAATTACACCACATTATATCTTGTTATAGCTCTCACCACCACTATCATTTAAACCATCTAAGCAAAAGTAACAGCAATAACTATTCGTCACCACAATGGAGCAAAGACAAACCTGATAAGTCCATCGTGAGTAGAATAAACACCTTTTCCTTGAGCAACATCATCCCAAACAGTCCCTTCATATCTAAACAATTACCATCACAGAACAGTCATAAATAACAAACAAAACCAGCATTGTCAAAGAAACAATCGATTTGTCTAATTTCTACTACACTACACGTTTTAGAACCGCTTAGCAGAAATATAATCAAATTTTCACATACGTGGTACCATCTTCAAAAATATAGCTAACCCATTTGAGAAACTCTTCAATCCTATCCAATTCTTCAATAAAATCCATGGGAGATTTAATATTAACATTTTTAGGCGGAACTTGCGGAAGATGTTTCCTATAAGGAAGATAAAAAGGAGCAACGGGAACATCTCTCCCATTAGCAAGCTGTGTCTCGACATAAACCCATTCATCTGGAGCAACCGAATTAGGGTCCCAACCAGTACCAGAAATCACGTTATTCCCATTATCCCAAACCTCCCTCAAATCTTTCTCACTCCAATCCTCGTCATCCTGAGGGTACTCAAACGGATTGAAACGGTGAACAGCCAGACGAGCGTTTTTTTCTAATACATTCTTCGCGTCAACGGATTGTAGAGCTTCCATTACGCCTTTGTAGTTTGCGGCCGGGTCGAAATCGGATTCGGGATCTTCTTGCTCGGTGTTTTGGATGCGGAAGGCGTTGAGGTAGGCTTCAATGTCGACTACATCTGTGGGCTGTCGGTCGGGGTATATTTCGGAGTCGGAGTCGGAGTCGGAATTGGCAGTTGGGTCTTCGGTGGTGGGGGGAGGAGGTTTTTGGAAACGGCGGATGATGAACATCTTGGCGATAAGATAAGGTTTGTTGGTGTTTGCGGGAAATGCAAAGAGAGGGAGTGAGAGTGTTGCATTCAAGTTATTGTAGTTTTAAATAAAGATAGTGAGAACTCGACTCTACTCAATATCTTTTATAAAATCATATAAGAAAAATAAAAATTTATATTTCTCATTAAATATTGTTGAAGTATGGTTTAAAGTTTTAAGGGAAGGTTACATTTAAAAGTATGGTTTTTTTTTATAAAATAAATTACGACCACCTAATCTAATTTGTAGTCCATTATGTGATTTTGGGAAAGAAACCTAAAAAAATATTGAGAAAGAATAAAGGAATACATAGATGAAACACATTAGAATTAAAAGAAAAAAATTTGATTAAATGCATGCATAAGATTAAGCTTGATTTCAAATTAGTTGGATATAAGATACAAGTTTGGAGGAAGCATATGATTAGAGAATCAAATGGTAAAGATAGAAATCTTAAATAAGTCTTGTTTGGAAGGCAACTCAGTGATTGATGTCAATTGTTTTTGTAGTTGTATGTCTATATTATTTGGTTATTTGTTGTTTGTCTTATTGTTTTTATCTTTGATTTTATTTTAATTTGTTAAGTCTCTTTCATGATTGCATTTCTCATAATCGAGTTTGATTTGATTCGTTTTTAGCATGCATAAAACTTTGGGTAGATTTGATCTTGATTTAAATGTTATTTGATCAATAGCATATGTTAGTGGAATAAAAGCATTTTATGTTTTTGGTTAAAGTTGATTTAAAAGTAAAATCTCAAATTGCTTTTGAAATTTTGAGATTTTACACGATTGATTTGAATCATTCAGTTTTATACTAAATTGTTTATCCTGATCAAATTAGACAGAAGTATACCTCAGTGATTTGATTCTGATCAAATTTTACACCTGATACTAATTATTTTTCTAGGAATAGATTATGTATGATTTGATTCGAGTCAATATTTGTACATGATTCGAATCAATTTCATTTTTCAAAATTCCTTTTTAGTTATGTGCATTTGATCTGGATCAAATTTTAAACATGATTCGAATCACGTGACATTTGATTCGAATCACACTTTCCTTGACCTGAATCAATTGACTTTTTTTTTTAAAAACTGTTATTTCTTCCATTCCATTTCATTTTACTCATTTGATTCAAATCTAATTTTTCTCTTGATTCGAGTCTAACTATTTTTTTCAACCATTTTGTGTGTTTCATCTCAAGCACATATAAAACCTTGTTGGCATCATTTATCTTATAACACCTATCATTCTGAACATATTTTTCAGAGTGTGATTTTTAGTGAAAATCAATTTTCTCTATTTTAAGCGTTCAAAGTCTTGCTACGAAATTCTTACATCTTCAACTTCAATTGAGTTCAGATCTTGATAACGAGAGTTCTGAGATTGATTGAAGGAGACACGTACTTAAAACTAACAGTTCTTAGAGGTCTTGTTGAGTTTTTCAGAAGAAGAAGAAGAAGAAGAAAGTCATGGGAATAATCAAGGCATTGTTTGATATTGAGTGAAAAACTACTTGACCTAAAAAGCCTACCTTTTGAGGGTGTGAATCCTTTGAGAATCACCTTTAAGTCATAGTTCTTTCAAATTTATAACCTTAGCCGATTGAAAAAGAAAAAAAAATGTTCACTACCTTATATTTAGGATAAGATAGCAAGTAAAAGAAATGGTATTGTAAAAAGGAAACTTGGGGAAAAAAGAAAGAACATGTTTTAGAAAAAAATCAAATAGTATTGGTGTAATGAAAGAAAAAGAAAAATGATTTAACAAAAACAATCCAATACTCAAAATTTTAAAATAAAATAAAATAAAAAAGACACTTAAAGAAAATGATTGTGATAATGTGGAAATAAAGAAAGAGAAATTTTTGAAAATAGACACTTTGTGCTCTCTTTTCTTTAGGATTTTGAATCCAAAGAAAAACCAATATTTTTTGTAAGCCCAACCACCTTACAACCTAAAGAAAGACCTTAGTAATTCATGATTGATGATATATTTTGTGATACTATTTAGATAAAATGAGAAGTGTTTCTATAGTACATGAGTTATTTTATTTTTATAGGAAAACACTAACCATTGAAAGATACTCAGTGAGATCATGATCCTGATGAATTATTAACTGTTAATCTATACATGTTTTAAAAATCTTACTCTAGTCAAGCAAATGACTAATCTATATGTTATGATTTACGGATAGTCATGATAACGATTATGAACTTTCATTTGCAAGACTACTATGTTATAAAGACAAATTTCAATGTTCTTAACATGAGTCAGTGCATCTTGTCAATGAAACATGCAAAAGATTTGTGAACCATTTGATTGATTTTGTTTGAGCCAAACAAAAAAAATAAGTTTGGGGAAGTTGATAAGTGACAGATTCCTGTAAAATACGTAAGCACTTAATAATTTATTTTACAAGCAAATATTATAAAATCTTCTAATTTATCAGTGAAAAGTGATAAAACGCTTGTTTTGACTTTTCTAGTGTGTATTAACTAAAAACGGATAAAAGGGGCTTAAAAGCCACGATTGAGCACGCAAAGACCATGCTTGAGAAAAACCTTGAAAATACAGTCTCGCTAGGCTCACCCATAGGTGCGCTAAGCGCAGTCAAGAAGCTAAATAGAATTTTAAGTTCAAGTACTTCAAGGTGAAGCAAGGATTTGTGCGCTAAATGGATATACGATGCGTTTACTGAGGCAAAGCAGCTAGGGGCACTTGTCAGATAACTAGAATTGCTTAATGGGAAAAAAAATAGGCTTGTTAGGCACAAGGGTGGTTCCCATAGAGAGGGGTCCAAAATCTTGCTTATAAATGGGCTTCTAGTTCATTGCAAAGGGAGTTTCACTGGAGTGAATTAGTGCAAAATTGGAGTTGGTTCACCTTGGTCTATAATAGGAGAATGAAAGAGTGAGCTTGAAGGGGGAAATACTGCTCAAGTGACAGGGCAAAGAAATTTTTAAGATCAGCTTCGTAGAATTACTGATAGTTACGATGAGTAAGCGTAGCTAAAATCTCTTTGTTGGGGGTTCGATGTAGTCATTATATTCATGTGTTAAATAGGCCATTAAGTTCTATATAAGCTACTCATGCTTTAATATTGATGACTTTAATTTTAATGTCTATTTTATTGTTGCTACCTAAAATTTATTTTCTTTGTGTGACTTGAAATTCAAAAGGTGTTTGTCATTACTTGATCTAAGATCATCATCTATTGGATACTAATGCCTAAATATACAGTTATATTCAATACATGCACGTACTGTAGTAGGATCAGTGTAGATTCTTACAAATTTATAACTATTAGAACTTAATGCTTTGTGTTGGTTAATAGTCTGATATATCGGCTATTAGGTAATACACTTATCTTACAACATGGATACTGAAATGAGATATAAACGAGAGCAACGGGTGGTGGTGATATTAATAGTTGAGTATAAGAGGATATTACAGACCTATGGATGTGCATGATAAATACATAATGATGAAATCTGCCCCTATCAATTTTTCTAGTTGTTAACACCACAATCTCCATTTTACTTTATGTCATTTATTCTGTGTTATTTACTTTCATGCATCACAATAAATATAAAATCCTTATCTACTTAAGATCTTAAAAACTGTTGAACATTCTTTGAAACCACCAGTCTATATGGATACAATAATTATAAAACATATTTTTCTTGCTCAACGAATAGTCTCACTTAGGCGCATAGGCCCGAGCCTCAGGGTATACATATTGGAATATGTCACAAAACTTGAAGGGAGTAGATAGGGTCCCACTAATAGTAACGGTAAGCACCGAGGGAGAAACATTTGAGGGTTTGAGCCTCTTACTAGGATTCTCCCCCTCAAGAGAATTTGGATTTTAATATCTCTTATGATTGTCAACCAAGATAAGACCTTTCGATCTTTTCTCCAGCTTTGTAAAAAATATAGACCCCGACCACGAGGAGCCAAGGAAGACTGAGCGTAAATTGCGTCCCTAACATCGCCCAAAAACCCCTCAAATTGTCCCTTTATGGGAGTAGTGGTAAACTAAGCAAAAATGGATAAGGTAGCCACCCGACCCTTTACTGAGATTTTTGTCGACCAAAGAGATTTCTCACTGTAGTCATACCTTTTGAAGCCATCGAATTTACATAAGAAAGAGAAAAGGTATATGTAAACCAATTAAAGAGGTTCATAAATAAATCCTATTAGTGTGAATTTCCTTTCATCACCGAAAAGTTCCTTTCTCTCGTTAGTACTTGCAACACCTATTATAGCCCAGGTACTAATGGAACACTTCTTTTTCTTTTTCGGACAAATTCAGAGTCTTCTATATCTAATCATCTTCTACCTCGAAAGAATGAACGCCATAGCAATTTCATCTCACTAGGTTTAAGCCGATTAGATAGGGGCATCTGTCATACCCCAAATTTGTCCTACCTGTACATTTGGTTTTCATTCGTATTTCTGTTAACCGACCATTATTCAGAACTCCAAGAGAGGGGGTGTCGTCGTTGCTTTCTTTTGAGCTCATCTTGGCAGAGATGAATGGAGTTTCATTTGAAGTTCACCAGGACAGGTGCGTGTGTGTGATGTTGTTTTCGGTTCAAATGGTTCTGACCTAATATTGGTCAGGCAAGAGTTATTTTTCATGATCAGGGACGATGTGGGTGCAATTGATTCAAGCGGTTATTCTTGAGGGTGTTCAGTAAGTGGTGAAAGCAAAAACCCACCCATAAAATCATGCAACGCTTAGTGTACATACCCACAAATTTAGTTGACCAGCCGAAGTATAAGCTTAGAAAAGTCAGTTTTAGGTCTTAGAAAGACATTAAATCCAAGTTGGAAGAGCAGTTTAACAAGGGAAGATCACCAAGTCAGAAGGAAATATTCCTACCTACGAGTCGAATTTCAGATAAAGGTATCCATATAAACAAGGAGGAGCCGACTACATATAAAATGAGGTCTCCCTTACTCACACTAGTCGAATCTGATGACAGGGATGGAATGCCATGTGAAGGGTCACAAGAAACGGTTATGGGATGATACATTATGACAGAAGAGTTACAAATATTGAAGATGTGGTGTTACACTGTATTACAGGTGACGAAGGGCGTTATTGGGGGATATTTATGAGGAATATGAAGAGTAGAAACAAAGATAAGTAGATACCTATAAATAGGACAGAGTTTGGAAGGAACGAGGCATGCAATATACGCATAACAAACACTCAAAAATCGTTCATCTAAGGCTCTCTTTGGACAAATAGAAAAGAAGTCAACCTTTTAGTGTTTTATCAAGAACATTTGGCGCCCACCATGGGGTCTTGGTAAAATTTGCCTAGGCCACTAAATTTTTTCAGTACAATCAACAGTTTAGTGACACAATATCTGGGTCATCTTCTATTCGAAGCGACCCACCTCTACCACCTAATATAACCCAGTTATTGGCAGTGGTAGAGGCCCTCCGTTGGAAGAACGGAACCCTACAAGACAATGTACATGTTCTACAGACTCAAAGACAACAAGAAGGAGAGGCGAAAGAGGAATTCTTGGACACTCAGCCTCTGTCAAAAGCTATCTGGGATGACCAAGCCCCAGAGAACTTCAAACCACCAGCATTAGCATCATTCGATGGAAAGATATATCTGCAAGAGCACATCATTGCAATCAATAATCAAATGGAAATTGTGGGGGGATCCGACTCCCTTAAATGTAAACTCATGGATGAGAATTTTAAGGAAGGGGCTTTGTTGTGCTATATGAGCCTATAAATATTTTAGATCATTAGTTACCAGGATTTAACCAAAAAATGATGCAACATTTTTCAGCAAGCAAACACCGTATTAACTACCAGTCTATTCAATGTCCGACAAGGATACTCAAAGGCTCTATGAGAGTATTTAGCAAGATTCAATGAGGAGTCTCTGAGTATCAAGGTAAGATATTTAATTTTTAACATTGTGTCTCCTTGTAACATTACTATTGGCATGCCATCATTCAACACTTTAGAGGCGGTGTTGTCCATGTTGTATCTCATGCTGAAGTATCCCTTTAAAGACGATCGAGTAGGAGTTATAAGAGGTGACCAAGGGATACCCAGGAAATGTTAGAAGGATAGCTTGAAACTTAAAATAAATGATCAATTCAAAGGTCATATCAAAGAAGAACAACTAAAAGTGAATTTGGTAGATGTTAACTTAAAAGAAGGGATACTAGAAAATCGGTTGACAAACAAGATGTGAGACATTACATTGAGGCTCACTGCCTAAGTTGAAGAAAAGATATTATACAAAAGAATTCTAATGGAAAAAAAGTGGTAAATATCAAGAAAATCCAAGTGACAATAGGGAATGAAGGCGCAGACAATGGGGATTAAAACTTAAAAGAAATGAAGGAGAGTAGGATGTTTCGGGGTGGGAATGTAATATAATTTGTAATAAGTATCAGAAATAAAGTTTCCAGGGTGTACTCTTTTCCCTCTTAGAGGGTTTTTAGTGAGGAGTCCACGTTTAAAAAAATGTATCTTAGAAAGCACCAAAGTCCAAGTTAATTTACCTCTGGCATAATTAGATTCATGTGGGATATGCGCACTTGATGCCTCTGGCCAAAGTCCAAGTTAATTTACCTTTGGCATAATCAGCTTCGTTTGGGATATGCGCACTTGATGCCTGACAAAGTCTAAGTTAATTTACTTCTGGCATAATTGGCTTCGTCCGGGTTATGCGCACTTTATGCCTCTGGCCAAAGTCCAAGTTAATTTACCTCTGGCATAATTGGCTTCGTCCGGGCTATGCGTACTTAATGCCTTTAACCAAAGTCCAATTTAATTTACCTCTAGCATAATAGGCTTCATCCGGCCTATGCGCATTTGATGCCTCTGGCTAAAGTCCAAGTTAATTTACCTCTGGCATAATCAGCTTCATCTGGGTTATGCGCACTTGATGCCTCTAGCCAAAGTCCAAGTTAATTTACCTCTAGTATAATCGGCTTTGTCTAACCCATGCACACTTGATGCCTTTAACCAAAATCTAAGTCTGCTTGGAGTTTCTGGCAAACTCATTTCTTGTCTAGGTATGTTAATATATCACTAACCTACTGGCATCTGATCTGTGTGGGCGTTAATGCCTATCATGTTAAGATGATGCAACCTTGAACGATCTGACATCTAATATGATGTGTTAGGGACTAACCATTCTTAGGTCTAAGATATTAAAGGCATGTAGAATTCATGTTCGAGGCTTTAAATTTGTATATAACAAACTTCGATTAAGAAGGTGAACTGGTCTAATCATTATATGTTCGAACGACAAAACAAGTTGTTGAGAAAATTTTAGGACTACGTATTCTAAAGGATTAAATAAGATTATCTCGTAGAAAATCTAATTCTCGTTCAGAATACGAGTCCTTAATACGCCAATCTGTATGACCAAAATGAGCATCCCTGGCTCTAGAAGTTAGAACCAATTATATTTCATTCGATCAACTTGCTCACACAAATTAAAATCCAAGTGTAGAAAAATGATAAACTACAGAAATAACATTCATCAAGCAAAACATAATCTTATTACAGGTCATAATAAGGCCTGGATACAAAATAAAAAGTTGAGAATACAAACATACTTAAAAGCATTACAAAACAGAAAGAAACCAAAAGCTATTCTTCGGATTTGTCTTTATTGACAGTTGCAGAGTTAGTTTTGATGGTGGGGGCTTCCTGGGTTGGATCACCAGCGAGGGAAGGTTCAGTCTCTTCCATGTCCACAAGATGCCCGTCTATCACAACCTTGAAAAAATCCATCTCAGGCAAATCAAGGTCAGAATAGAGGCATAGGATCTGAGCTTTCTCCCTGTCGAAGGCGACATCACCTACATTAAGAATATCAATCTGAGTTTGTTTCAAAGAATTCTGCAAATGACCAATAGATTCCTAGGCAGCTTTATTCTCCTCGAAGTATTTTTCGACAGTTGCCTGTAATTCTCGCTCTGAAGACTTCGACTTCTCCATCTTAGCCTTCTTTTTCGCCAATTATTTCTCCAACTCAAGTACCTTAGCCGCGTGTGACTCATATTTATCTTTAAGCTGGGAAATCTCATGTCTAATACTAACTTCCATTTTCTCGTTATCATCCCCAGCTTCAAACAAACCTAGAGTAATAACAGCACACCTCATTAGATAAGAGCTGATATTTTGGGTCAATTTCTGGCGCTCGATGACCTTTACCTTGTTCACATCCTCCATGGTGTTTAAATGGTCATAGAGGAATTTCAATCCATAAAACTGTTGCTCCAGAACTTGAATTTGTTAGATAACTAGGAATGATCACTTCCTCCAGCTTCATGCATCAGGGAGGAAATCTCTCAGTCGGCCCTGCAAACATCGTCACTTATCAAGTTTCTCATAACCTTGGGAGATCCGGGGCCGGTTTCCTTTGGCGGAGAAAGGGGAAAAGGATAGGGCCCGAGGCATTGGAAGCCGCCTTGCTTGATGCTTGCTTCCTTTTCTACAAAACCTAGATTTCCATATCGGGAAATTCCAACTTGGTAGCAATTGAAATTCTGGTATAGCAGATCATGAAGATGTCCTAGGAGATGTCGAGTCACTTGATCTCTGCTTCAAACACAATGATAATAAGGAGTAGAAAACAAATCGCAGAAAGTAAACAACACATAGAATTGTTAACCCAGTTTGGTGATCAACAACACATACGTCTAGACAGTAACGTGTCATGACATCTTGGTTTACATTGTACTCAGTCAGCATCTGTTTCATCCACATCATTTGAGAATAGCTGCTACCTGCAGCTATGTATTCAGCCTCAGCAGTAGACAAAGAAACATGAAATCAAGTTATTTCCCAGAAAGAAACATCCATCAGAGGTGCTCTTTCTATCATTAGCACTCACGAACCAATCAACATCACAATATCCTATTAACAAGGAATTAGAACTATGAGAATACAACAGACCATAGTCACATGTACCATTTACATACTTCAAAATTCTTTTGACTTGATTTATATGACTAACTTTAGGTTCAGCCTGATATCTAGCACAAACCCCTACCGCAAAAGTTATGTCAAGTTTGTTTGCAGTAAGGTATAGAAGATTGCTAATCATGCTTCTATACACACTCTGATCAACACTAACACCCTATTCATCTTTAGACAACTTCAAGTGTGTAGGAGTAGGAGTTCTTTTGTTTTTAGCATTCTCTAAGCCAAACTTCTTCACAATACTTTTAGCATATTTCCCTTGACAAAGGAATATTAAGTCTTCCATCTGTTTGACTTAGAGACCAAGAAAGTAGGTTAATTTACCCACTAAACTCAACTCAAACTCATATTGCATTTACTTGATAAAGTGTTGAACCATCTCATCCGACATTCCTCCAAACACAATATCATCAACATAGATTTAAGCTATCATGAGTTTTCCATCACTCTCTTTAACAAATAGGGTTTTGTCAATTCCTCCTTTTCTGTAACCCTGGAAATGTAGGATCAACAAAACCTTTATGTTGTTCCACATAAACTTCTTCATTCAATTATCCATTCAGAAAGGCACTCTTAACATCCATTTGAAATAGCTTGAATTTCAACAGGAAAGCTACTCCAAGTAATAGTCTAACAAACTCCATTCTAGCAATAGGAGCAAAGGTTTCATCAAAGTCCACTCCTTCAATTTGAGTGTACCCTTGAGCTACAAGTCTAGCCTTGTTTCTCGTGACCATTCCTTGCTCATTAGACTTGTTTTTAAACACCCATTTTGTACCAATCACATTTGACCTTTCAGGTCTTGGTACAAGATCCCAGACATCATGCCTTTTGAACTGCCATAGTTCCTCTTGCATGGCATTGATCCAGAATTCATCAGTCAAGGCCTCTTTGACATTCTTAGATTCCAACTTTGAGACAAAACAAGCCCCAACAACAACATCTTGTGGCCTGGTCATTCTTCCACCATTTGGATCTCCTATTATAAGCTCTTTAGAATGATCTTTCTCAACTCTAGTGAAGGGTCCCTTATCAACCTTTTTAGTCTCTGCAGATTTAGAATTAACATTATTTGAGTCTGCAACACCTTCAGAAGCATCATGCGATTTTCCAACATCCTCTGTAACATCTTCACCCCCCATGGGAAAGAATGATACAATATCATTAGTGACACCAACTTCTGTAGTTGAGTCATCAACCACAACATTTATGGATTCCAGCACAACCTTAGTTCTTGAGTTGAAAACTCTGTAGGCTCTGCTATTTGTAGAGTATCCCAGAAATATTCCTTCATCACTTTTAGGATCCATCTTCTTCCTTTGCTCACGGCCAGCCAAGATGTAACATTTGCTCCAAAAACATGGAAGTATTTCACTGTTGGCTTCCTTCCTTTCCACAACTCATATAATGTGGCAGATATGCCAGATCTGATGGTTACTCTGTTTAGAATGTAGTAAGTTGTATTCATGGCTTCAGCCCAAAAATGATATGGAAGTTTCTTATCATGAAGCATGGCCCTTGCACATTCTTGAATTATCCTATTCTTTCTTTCAACCACACCATTCTGTTGAGGAGTGATGCGTGAAGAAAACTCGTGACTAATTCCTTCAGAGGAACAAAAATAATTAAAATTGTTGTTTACAAATTCCTTCCCATGGTCACTTCTGATTCTAATTATGCCACAATCCTTCTCCCTTTAGAGTTTCTAACACGATCCTTTGAACACTTCAAATACTTCGGACTTCTCCTTGATGAAATACACACATGTGTATCTAGATAAGTCATCCACCACAACATAAGCATACCTTTTTCCGCAAAGACATTCCACCTACATAGGTCTCATCAAGTCCATATGAAGTAGCTCCAAGATTTTTGAAATGGAAAGATGTTGAAGCTTTCTATGTGACATTCTTGTCTATTTTTCAATTTGAAAGTCGCCATATACTTTTCCTTCATCTACTTTTAGATTAGTAATGCCTCTGACAACCTCCTTTAACAAGACTTCTTTCATTCCCTTCAATTGCAAGTGGCCAAGTTTCTGATGCCATATCTCCACCTCATCTTCCTTTGACATCAAGCAGATGGAGAGGCACTTTGTTTCAAGAGGAGTCCACAAGTAACACTTATCCTTGGATCTGGTACCCTTCATGATAACTTCCGTTTTATCATTTGTTACCAGACACTCAGATTTGGAAAAGTTAACCTTGAGACCTTGATCACACAATTGGATAATACTTATCAGATTAGCAGTCAATCCTTTGACAAACAAAACTTTATCCAAGCTAGGCTACCCAACATAATTCAGCTTCCTAACACCTTTTATATCACCTTTTGACCCATCTCCAAAGGTGACATAACTAGTGGAACATGGTTTGATATCAACTAAGAACTTCTTAACACCAGTCATGTGTCTAGAACAACCACTATCAAAATACCAGTCTTCTTTGGCAAAGGCTCTCATAGAGGTATGAGCTATAAGGGCTACAGTTTCATTCTTAGGAATCCACTTCTTCTTTGCTTTAACAACCTCCTTTCTCCTTCTGAGTCGAGTTGATGGTTTGAGATAACCATGCAACTTGTAGTTGTAAGGCTTTATGTGACCATACTTACCACAGCTATGACACTTCTTACCTTGATTCTTTCTTCCTGAGAAATTCTTCTGAGGTCTTTGACAATTTTGGGACATCTTACTTGACATCGTTTGATCCTGCTTTCTTTTCTATTGAATAGAGTTTACACCAAGCCTTTGTCCTTTATTCCCAACTTGATTATTGTAATTGAGTCCTCTTCCATTTTCAGCATTTCTTCCTGATTTAAGAATTTTATCCAACACATCTGAACTGCTATTGAGCATTCTTATGTACTTAGTCATATTGTCAAGTTTGGAATTGAGCAACACAACTTCATCCTCCAGATCATAAATGGTGGCCAAGTGCTTTAGTCTTTCATCATAAAGTTGAGCAATAAGATTATGTTGATCCTTCCCTAATTGACACACTTCAGCACTTCTGATGCTCAGCTCCTTATAAGAGGCATCCAGTTCATTAACAGTGAGATCTTCAACATCTGATTCCTTGTCGGAATCATATACTCCAGTAAGTGCAGAAACATGTTTAGCAGTTTCTCTGTCGCTAGAGGAGTCATCTTCATACCAAGAAGTAGATAACCCTTTCTTTTCCTTCTTGAGAAAGGTGGGACACTCTACTCTTATGTGTCCAAACCCCTCACACTCATAACATTGAATTCCCTTTCCCCTGTTGGATTTCTTATCATTGTTAGTTCTACTACCAAAATCTTTCCTTCTATTGATGTCGGAAGAATGAGCCTTGACATTATATTTTAACTTCTCGTCAAGTTTTTTCAACAATTGGTTATACTGTTTTTCAAGAAATCCCACAGCCTTGGACAATTCCTCATTGGAATAAGGATCACATTCTTCTTGATTCGACACTAAGTCTATACTCTTCTTCTTCTCAGATTTCTCAATGATTTCCATCTCAAAAGTCTGAAGAGATCCCATGAGCTCATCCAACTTCATAGTGTTTATATCATGTACTTTTTCGACAGCAGTCACCTTCATATCAAATTTCTTTGGAAGTGACCTTAGGATCTTTTGAACCAACTTGGCTTCTGGAATCTTTTCTCCAAGATCACTTGAAGTGTTGGTAATATCAATAATGTTCATATGAAAGTCTTGAATACTTTCATCATCCTTCATCCTAAAGTTCTCAAACTTGGAGGTGAGAAGTTAAAATCTTGAAGACTTTACCCTAGACGTTCCTTCATGTGCAGTATTCAAAATCTCCCAAGCATCCTTGGCAACAGTACAGTTTTTGATCAACCGGGAAATTTTCTTGTCAACACCATTGAACAAGGCATTCAAGGCTTTGGAGTTACCTTGAGCAAGCTTGCCATCTTCATCATCCTAGTCTTCCTCAGGTTTCAACTCATCAATGATCTCCCATCCTTATCTTTTGCCTTTGGTGGGCCCCACTCTTTGACCACAGACTTCCAAGCTTTACCATCCATAGTTTTGATTAATGCCACCATGCGCACTTTCCAATATTCATAATTGGAACCATCAATAATAGGTGGTCTATTTAATACTCCTCATTCTTTATCCATTGGACCAGAAAGTATCGTCCTTGAATCTCACTCAGATGTAGAGCAAGATGCCTGCTATGATACCAATTGAAATTTTGATATAGCATATCACAAATATGTCCTGAGAGATGTCGAGACACTTGATCTCTACTTCAAACACAATGATAATAAGGAGCAGAAAACAAATTGCAGAAAGTAAACAACACACAGAACTGTTAACCCAGTTCGGTGATCAATAACACCTACGTCTGGGGGCTACCAAGCCAGAAATGAAACCCACTAGATAGTATTAATTCTAATTTAAACTCCCTCATTTACAACTTATCACTTAATCACTATCCGTGCTTAATTTCTACCTAAGACTCTTCCTAGGTATGAGACTCTTCTTAATTCCCTTTAAATCACTGCAGTGACTGAACTTACAACTCAATGTAAATTTTCCAGATCTGGTATCAACACGACATAAGAGAGGCTCGTAAAGTACAAACCCTAAACTCTCTAGGCAACAATGTATTTTTCACACACTTTTCTTAGGTTAAATCCATCATATTTATAACCATAAAAAAAGAATGGACCTGGGCTTCAAAACCGCAGCAATTTTGTTCCATAGAATCTACAACTAATTCTCCTCAAGAATAGTTTCTTTAGTCCTAAGTTTTTGTTGGTGCAGTAAAGCGGTAAGCAACAAAAGTTTTTAGAAGTATTTATCCGGGAAATTATCGTGTCCACAAAGATTAGTGTTATTGAACTGTCCTTCGACAATTTAAATGTTATTGAGTTTGAGCTAAAATGGTTTGGGATAAAAATACAAAAGGAAAAACATAAAACAAGAAAATAAATACATTCTTAAGAAATGAGAAAACTCGTTAGGAGTTGTATTTCGTTCTACCCATCATGTACTAAAAAGTATATGGATTAAATGCACGCAACCTAAATCGCTCATCAATAGCATTACTTATCACTCACAACAGAGGTTATGTCTAACGTAAATAGAGTTAAGGTGACTTTTTCTGCAGCTTTTGAAATTTCTGGCTTGCCTCAGGCTCGCCCGGCAAGCTCGGGGCGAGAGTTGACAGTAGAAAAATTCAGCATCTTGTTTTCTTCATAACTTTCGAACCATAACTCCGTTCGAGGCCCGGTCGGAAGCGTTAGAAAGCTTATTCAATGCTTTGTATAAAAATGACTACATATAAATGATTTAACACCTACAAAAATGATTTAAAAACAATTAAACTCAATGATATTTACACGAAAATAACAGTATACACTAAATATACACTTTTACAAACAAAGTGGGGTTTTATTCAAAGAATTCAATACAAATGAATCGATAAGTGCCACAAAACTACTACTCAAAACACGATATTTTGGAATTTATCAAACTCTCCTCAACTTAAAACATTGTTTTTCCTTAAACAAAGTCAAACAACTTAAAAAAATAAAAGACGATAATCCAAGAATCACGAATCAACAGATTTTTTAAAACAGAAAACAAATGTATGGTTCAAATAAAAAACGTACAAGCAAAGTAAACACGTGCCACCATTCTACAATGACAACATGAAAATGAAAAAAATCTTAAGTACAAAAATCATGCCAAACAATCTAAAACAACACAAGCTAAATCATGAATCACACCTAGCAAAAATTCATCGAGGGATAAAAAACACACAAAGGTGAGGATTTAAAACTCACCCAACAATCTTGCAAACAAAAACTAAATTATGCATTCATCCAGAAATTCACATTGAACATACAAAGGAAAGAATCACAAGGGCTTTTCAAGGTTGTAATATGGTTTGGTTAATGTTGCGGTAAGAATCGGATGTCAAGCTATTGATTAACTTGAATCTTATTTTATTAAATTCACAACTGGACTTTGATTTATCCAAAGGAAAGGTTAAAGAAAGAAAGACCTTTTGCACGATGTAACAATAACGCTAAGAGATTTGGGGATCGGGGGTTGGTTATACCTATGGTAGGTATTTCACATCTTAAATATCTGTAGTACTCTACAGGAACCTTTTGTGTGTGTGTGTGTATAATAAACTTGATATGGTTATGCTGTGGTTTGGGATTAGGGTTTGGGTTTTGAAGGTAAAGACCTATGGTTGATAGTTTTTAAGTTGGCTTGCAAAGATATCGCATCTTTTGCCTACGTATCCTAACTAGGATAGAATCAGAGCAATCATAGTTCACCTCACTAGGGATAGATGAACACTTGATTATGACCAAGGTTCAAAGGGGGACAAACATAACAATGCTTGTGTAGAGTTTAACAAAACTCTCTATTCTAAGTTGTACACTCAATATTGACTTTGACAAAAGCCAGAGGGAAAGTAAGTAATCATTACCATGATTCATACATAGAGTTGACAAACTATATCTTAGAGTTCTAGTTGAAGAACACTCCTAGTAAAGGTGAGTCTTTTAGACTTAAGCAAAGTCTAATGGCTAGTAGGTTCTAACTTAACTAAGTTAGGGTTCAAAATGACTTAACAAAGTCAGAGGGGGTGTAATGAGATATCTATGACCCAAGGGTCAATAGAGAGACTTTCCTTTGGACACAATGACACAAATAACTTGATGTGAACTAGAAAGTTCCATCACTAGGGAATAACTTGACAAAGTTTAAGAAATAAAGCAAGAACATGTAACAACATGTAACAATAATCAAGATAAACATTTAACATCTTAACAAAGATCAAAGAGCAAAGAGGTAACCACCATCAATGCAAGTAAAGAACATGTGTAACAACAAGTTCATCTATAACATTCAAACAAGATTAATGCAAACAAGTGACAACTTGAAGCAAGCATGTTATAAGGATCACATGAGATCAAATGTAACAACATAATACCAACTAAACATGTATTAATGACAATCAAACAAGAAAGAATACAAGAAATGTTACAACAGTTCAAGTATGAATTCATGATTTCATGGGGAGAAGTAAACAAGTTTCATGGTAACAACCAAGCCAACAATCAAACCCTAGCATGTTATGGTTCTAACAAGACACATAAACAAGCATAATAAGGCATGGTGAACATATTCAAGAGGTTACAACATTAAGAATCATGGCAAAATTCACAGATAAAGTGAAACGATACTACATCATAGGACGAGAGAGAGAGAGGACACACTCGCATCAAATGGAACTTTCTAATGAAAGTTGAAAAAATACAAAGAGTGCATGCAACAAAATGTTTATCGAGAATGCCCAGTTCCCGTCGAATATTGAAAAATGGCTAAGTCACAAGAGGTTTTGTGAAAATGTTCGCAAGTTGATTTTCGCTATCAACATGTTCAAAAACGACATCGCCTTTTTCAACATGGTCGCGTAGGAAATGCTGATGTATCTCAATGTATTTACTACAAGAGTGTAATAACATTTTTTTGTTAGGTTAGTCATAGTAGTATTATCACACTTTATCAGAATATGTTGAAGTTTGATATCAAAAGTCAAGTAGTTATTATTTGAGCCATAAAATTTGTGCACAATAACTATCGAGTGCTACATATTCCGCCTCTGCAGTTGACAAAGAAATGAATACTTACTTCTTGATATGTCAACTAACTAAGGAGTTTGAAAATAGGTGGTAAGTTCCATTAGTACTTTTTTCTATCCGATTTGCAATCAGTGCAATTGAAATCAAAGTAACCAACCAGACTACAATCGCTACCTTTGGAAAACCAGAGGCCATACTTAGATTAACAATGAAGGTATATAAGGATGCACTTTACATATTTTAAATGTGATTCCTTAGGAGCAAATTGATATTGAGTGCACATGCACACGCTAAACATAATGTCAGACCTATATGCGGTAAGATATAAAAGAGATTCGATCAAACCTCTATACCTCTTGACGTCAACTGTAACACCCTTTTCTACCCCATAATTATAATGGCAAATCAATCACATTTATCAGAGTAAAATATTAAACATCATAAAAATCACCTCAAAGGGCGTACATTTCTCAATAATTCAACTCAAAGTTAATGCTCCGTAACAACGAGTTTTCCCAAAATTACTCAAATTTGCTCAAAAGGCAGCGAAACTCAAAAGGGCAAATCCAAAGTTTTCCTTGCACAACAACATAATCAAAATAAAAAAAATCAATAAAACATGGTTTAACTCAAAGACCCCAATCTGATGTTACACTATTAGAGTAAGACCCTCTAAGTCAACCAAAATGTCAAAAACTCCAAAAAGTCTTTGACGACATCCACGGTTAAACCTAGTCATTTGCACGTTACCCACGTGGAGGCAACATTCAAACAGGCAGGGTGAGTAAAACGACTCATAATAATCAATATAAGAATTAATATATAAAATAGCGTCATTTTCATATCCAACATCATCATAATCATCAAGGAAACATCAAAAAGCCATAATATCATAAATTACACCAAATTGTCACATAAATGCAAATGCAACAAGACCTGTGCATGTGGTACTAATTCATCAAAATTTGATGGACACTGGGCCATCAACCCTCCATAGATCCCCATCAATAGGATCGATTATACACAAGAACCGGAACACAACAAAATACTACACATCCGCATAATGGGACTGAAGCAACGAGAATCAAACACTAGACCGAAGTCCGGAATGCATATGAATGCATGATGCACACGTCAATATCATCCTCATAATAAACTCATTAGGTGCATCATCATTCATCAAAATCATCATTATAATCATCAAAAACTCATGGAATCAACATCATAACTCATCATCATTACTCATAGGAATCATCATACAATCATGTACTAATCACATATGAATCACAGTCATACTCAAGGTAATTCATCCAGAAAATCACAACATCAAAGCATCAAGACAGCACTGCACAAGAACACAATTTGCGAAACTCTGCTACATTCACTGGACAGTTTGCCATACGAGTATGGGGCGAGTGTTCGTCGTGAGAATTCGCGATTACAACAAAACGCTGTTACGCACCAGTAGCAAAACCATCCCAAAAGTCCCTACGATTTCCTTCCCCAATGCCCCCCAAAACATCCCTAAATCATTCTTAAGGTATTACAGTGATAAAGGCACAAAATCTACGACTTATTAGGCCAATCCCTATCATTTTTACGCCTCAAATTCCCATAAAATCCTTAAAAATTTTCCACATTCATTAGAGTTCTCATAATCAATTACCCTATACGGTTAAAACCTCAACAATAGATTTTGGCCACGAATGTCTAATTTCCCTTACTCCCAAATCAGCCTCAAACCTATCAGACCATCAGTTCAAATCCCTCAAACTCATTAAACTCACCAGAAAGGCAACAACAATTCAATACTCAAAATCCCTAAACCCTTAAATCGGCTTTAAATATATTGAATCACATATTGAAAACAATGAAGGTAATATCCCCATACTTAAACAGCCTCAAAAACAGATTTGGCCACGAAGGCCTAATTTTTTCAAACTCAAAAGCCTCCTAAATCCTTAAATCGACTTTAAATACATTGAATCAAATATTGAAAACAATGAAGGTAATACTCCCCATACTTAAACAACATCAAAAATAGATTTGGCCACGAAGGCCTAATTTCCTCAAACTCAAAAACCTCATAAATTCTTAAATCGACTTTAAATACGTTAAATCATATATTATAAACAATGAAGGTAATACTCCTCATACCTTAATTGTCGACTCTAAGCCTTTCTCCTTGATTCTTGAAAACCTCGCGAAGCTTTGCCTCAATCATCTTCCTCAGAGCTTTGGCCTCTATTTCTTCTCTTTTCACGGTTTAACAAGAATGAATCCTAATTCCCTCAAAATTCCTTTTTGTTAAACCTAACTTTAGGTCTTAAAATGGGTTTTTCAATTTCACACTCACTAACTCCTCCTCAAAAGTCCACTTTGCCCTCAATTCACTTATATTTATTTAAATTAATAATAATACCAATATATTTATATTATATACTATTATTTAAATAAATAACTTAAAATCCATAATTCTCAATATTCACACCAACCACCATAAATCACCAAAAATACGAATATTCATATTTAAATAAATATTCCAATAAATTTGGGGTGTTACATCAACATCCTTACCACTTTCACCTTTGTCTAAGTTCCCATTAATGGGAAGTGAAGTTTCGATTGACTTTGCATCTGCCATTACGAAGCGTTTAAGTAACTCTTGGCAATACTTTGATTGACACATAAACGTCCATTCTTTGAGCAGCTTGATTTGATGTCCAAAAAGTAAGTCAAAACTCCCACTTAGTTCCTATAACTTGATGATCTTGCGGAGGTGGGACAAGGTCCCATACATCATTACTTTTAAATTGATTCAACTCATCTTGCATGGCCATAAGCCAATGCTCATCAAGTAAGGCTTCTTTGCATTTTTAGGTTCAATTTGAGACACAAATGCAAAGTGATAACAAAAATTACTTATCTTATAGCATGTAGTTACACCTTTGGTAATGTCTCAAATAATGTTGTCGAATGGATGGTACTTGGCAGTTTTCCAAGTAAAAGGAATGTCATCCACTTCAGTTGACTTGCTTCCTTCTCTTTTTCAGGTTGTCATCTTCATCCTTCTCAAGTTTCACTGCCTCAAGATGATCACTTTCTTCTTTGGTATCGTTGAGTATGTCTTATGAAGATACATCTACATCATGAAAAGAAATACGTTTTCCAACATTTCTCGAATAAGATTCGTCAAAAGTGACATGCACAGACTTTTCAATAGTTAGTACTATTTTATTATAAACTATATATTCTTTGCTTGACTGAGAGTATCCAAGAAAGACACCTTCGTCAGCTTTTGAGTCAAATTTTCCAAGGTTTTCCTTACCATTATTCAATACAAAATACTTACACCCGAAGACATGAAGATATGATGAATTCAACTTTCTACCTTTGAGAAGTTCATAAGTGTTTTGTTCAAAATAGGAAATATAAGTATCCTATTTAAAACATAACATATTGTGCATATCGCATCGGCCCAAAAATGTTTAGGTAGACTGCGGTCATTGATCATAGTTCTTGTCAACTCCTCTAAAATTCAGTTTTTGCCCTCGACAACACCATTTTGCTGTGGAGTCCTTAGAGCGGAAAAATTATGTCCAATGTGTTGCAGTGAGAATCGTGATGTCAAGATATTAATTAACTTAAATCTTAATTCATTAAATTCACAACTGAACTTTGATTAATCCAAAGGAAAGGTTAAAGAAAGGAAGACCTTTTGCTCATTAAACAAACAACGTTAAGAGATTCAAGGATCGGGGTTGGTTATGCCTAGGATAGATATTTCACATCCTAAACACCTGTAGTACTCTACAGGAACATTTTGTGTGTGTGTGTGTGTGTGTGTATGATAAGCTTGCTATGGTTATGCTGTGGTTTAGGATTAGGGTTTGGGTTTTTAAGGTAAGGACCTAGGGTTGATAATTTCTAAGTTTGCTCGCAAAGATATCGCATCTTCTACCTATGTATCCTAACTAGGATAGAATCAGAGAAAACGTAGTTCACCTCACAAGGGATAGATTAACACTTGATTATGATCAAGTTTAAAAAAAGGGGAACAAACATAACAATGTTTATATAGAGTTTAACAAAACTCTCTATTCTAAGTTGTACACTCAAGGGGATTGACTTTGACAAAAGTCAGGGGGGAAGTAAGTAATCAGATAATGGTCCTTACATAGAGTTGACAAACTCTATCTATGACCCTGGGGCCAATAGAGAGAATTTCCTTTGGACACAAGGACACATACAACTTGATGTGAACTAGAAAGTTCCATCACTAAAGAATAACTTGACAAAGTTGAAGAAATAAAGGAAGAACATGTAACAACATATAACAATAATCAAGATCAAAATTTAACATCTTAACAAAGATTAAATAGTAAAGAGGTAACAATCATCGATGCAAGTAAAGAACATGTGTAACAACAACAAGTTCATCTATAACATTCAAACAAGATTAATGCCAACAAGTGACAACTTGAAGCAAGCATGTCATAAGGATCAAATGAGATCAAATGTAGCAACATGAAACCAACTAAACATGTATTAATAACAATCAAACAAGCAAGAACACAAGAAATGTTACCACAGTTCAAGTATGAATTCATGATTTCATGGGGAGAAGTAAACAAGTTTTATGGTAACAACCAAGTAAAGAATCAAAACCTAGCATGTTATGGTTCTAAAAAGACGCATAAATAAGTAGAATGAAGCATGACAAGCATATTCAAGAGGTTACAACATCAAGAATCATGTCAAAGTTCACAGATGAAATTCAAAGTATGCCATGCATATTCAAGCATTCACAAAGGCAAGAAGCAAATCCTAAACATGTTATGGTTCTAGCAAGACACATAAATAAGTAAAATGAGGTGTAATGGGCACATTCAAGAGGTTACACCATCAAGAATCATGGCAAAGTTCACAGATGAAGTTCAACAGGCCATTTTCACATGTATGCATTCACAAAAGCAAGTATGAACATGTTAAGGCAATGAATCAAACATCTTTGAGCATTTAAACATGTTAATAAACATATATGAATCATACAACATCAATATCACAAGAAAAATAAAGTTACAAGTTAAAAAAGTTCAAGAGCATCAAGGTAAAAACCCTAAAAACACATGTTTTTCAAGTGGATAAAAGTCTTTCTAGGATAACAATCCTTGAATTATTTCTTCACTCAATGAAAATAGACAAGTTAAGGAGTAGTTTTCAAAAATAATGGCATCAATATCACAACAAATGAGCAAGTTATGATCATTCAAAGTTGGTGCACCAATGGAGGCAAAACTAGGGCAAGGCAAGGTCACAATCTAAGGGTCATTTGCATGAAGGATTGGAACTCAGTCAAATCTTAACCAAATGAGGTGAAATTAAAGTGTAAATTGTGTATTTTTGAACAAGGAATTCAATTGTACCATTTGTTTTTCCATACCATACACTCACAAGAAAACACGATAGCATATGTGTTAGGGTAAGTTTGGTGACAACCAAAAGCAAGAACATGTGAACATCATTGTGTAGTGGTGTGATTTGTGAAACAAGTGTAAAAACATCAAATATACATCATATATAGAGGTTAGCACAAAAGAAATCAAGAAATGCACACATGGTTTGACATATTGGATGCATGATGCAAAATATGACTAGGTTGGGCCTAGTTTGTGACCTGGTTTTGACAGTTCAAAAACTACATGTTTTGCTGCAAGAAATAGTTCATGCATAACATGTAACATATATGAAACATGTTCAAACAATGTACAACACAAAATCATAGCTAGAAGTCATGGTAGTATGTGAAAATGCAAGTTGAAAAACTTACCTCTTGTAGCCTTGTGTTGCAAACTTGGGAGGCAAGAAAACCAGAGATTCCTCAAAGTCTTTGATGGTCTACAAATGCTCCAAGGATGATAAGAAGATGCTCCAAATGAACTCGAAGCAAGTTGGTGGGCAGAATGCCTTGTAAGTGAAGAAAACACCAAAAATCCAAGGATTTTCAAAGCCAACTCCCTCAATCCTTTATACATAAGTGTGGATTGATTATGGATAGATTATATATGTAAAATATGAAATGTTAGAGGTCTTAGAGCTCAAGGAAACGCAATGGATCAATAGCTGCCCTCTAAAGTGCATAAAAGTCAACAAAAATGGTTTCAACCATTGACTTTTTGATTGGATGGATTTATGGCCAAGGTGAGGGTTTGAAAATCTCTAACACATCATTTGTGAAGTGTTTGAAGCTTTGTTTGAGTTTAAGAATGTTTGGAAATGGTTTTGGAAAGGAAAATGCAAGGCAGATTTTTGAAGTGTTTGGAAACTTGGTTCAAGCTTGCAAGATCTTTGTGATTGAGTGGGAGGAAAGAGTTTCAGTTGGTTCTTAGAATGTAAATGGTGTCTTTTGGATGTAATAATGAGGTTCAATTTATAGGAAAAGGCCTTGAGCAAGAGGTATGGGAAGATTGGAACCAAATGCCAATTTTAGCCTTCCATCATGAAAATCTTGGAGTTTTTCAATGCAATCTCCATTTCTGACCTCAAGCCACTTTACTAAGAGCTTTTCCATTCCCTATAATTCATTTTTATCATGTTTGAGGTGATAGGAGATGACTGGTTGTAGCCAAGTTGGTAGTTTGAAGAAGGGCAGCCACCATTTTTCTCTTTCTTCACTATTCACTTTTGCAACTTACATTAAATAATGATATTCTTCATTTCTTGTGCAAATCTCGTGGGGTATGGTGCTAAACACTTCCATTAACAATGTAAACATCAGAAATGAGGCTTAATCCTTGATTAGAGTTGATTTGGGAAGCTTTGAAATCAAGTTGTCCATGCTGAGTTGGTTTTGCAAAAGTGAGTTTTTGCCAACTTGTGGACCTTGGTTCTCTCTAACCATGAAGAGTTATGGAAACCACTTGTGCTTTTTAACAATCCCAAATTGGATACTATAATATTTATGTTTGAGGTAGGAACTCATTCCACTTGAAACTGGGCCAAAAACCCTTGTGAAAATGCTGAAAACTTGACTTACAAGTCAAGAAATCTTGAAATTTCTAATTGTATTTTCCCCCTCATGCCTTATTTTTGCTCATAACTCAAAATCCATGCATTTTCTGCTCATGAGTGCATATACCAATTTTTAAGAACTCATTGAGACCTTTCTGACAAGCTTTGAACCACTCCACTTGGATGTGTGGTTAAGGAGTTATAGCCTGGCCTTTTTCAAAATCCTAATTTCTTGACTTTTCGATTACTTCTCAATTCTTGATCAATTGGTCACCAAACTTTATGATTAGATATTAAATGGTTTTGGGGACATAGTTGGCTTCAATTTTGGGTTAAAACCCTGTTGGTCAATGGGTTGACTTTTCAGTCAGACGAACCAAACGATCGAAAACCTCTGAATCGACTATTTGTGTCCTGGGTTCTCTGAGGCCTTGAAACTTCTTGGGTAGACTTCCTTGGGTCATATGAGCCTCATGGACCATGATTCAAGCTTTGGAACACTCCTTTATTTCAAAAGTCAAACTACAGTTGACTTTCCCAATCAGAAACCCTAATTAGGGTTCTCGTACTACACTGTTCTTCTTTCTTGGGTGACAACCTCAAATTTGATTCATTCTTGATCCAACGTGATATCCTTGATGACGTGAAGACTTGATATATGGAGGATCAATCCAAAACTTTGACCGATCTGATCAATCCTTTGAAACCCTGATTTTTGACTGTGTGAAACCCTAATTCATCTGTATCTCGACAAAAATCAAACCTAAAATAGGTTATGGTTAGATGATCAATTTTGATGCTCCTACAATTATGATGTGATCTAGGGGTCAAAATTTAGGGTATAACAGTTGTCCCTATCTAAATATCTTCACCAGATGGCAATGAGAGATGACGATCTCCATAGGATTATGGTAAAAGGTATTTAAATATAGAAAACCGAAAATTTTGTCCCTTAGATATGATGGTATGCAAAAATGACAAATGTTGATCATGTAATGAAATCTAAAAATGATGCTTCATGATGCTTTAATGCAAGACAATTCTTAGATACAAGCAAATGAAAAGAAAAGAAAAACAATGAGTAACCACTCACTAGGGACCCAACATACTGGGAGGAGATCCAAAGTGAAACCAATCAATAGTTCAGACATGACTAATGATGGTATTTCAGGGGGGGTCCTCCACACAGGGGATACAAGCTCCATCGGGGAAGATAAATCTTCACTAGGGAAAAGGTAAAATCTCCACTTGGGAGAATAAAATCTGCAAATCCAGTGGGAAGATGCATCAAAGGAAGCATATATAAGAAACCACACAGGGGAACAAGAGTCAACAGACTCGAATCCCAACTGGAGATTCAAAAGACGAGACCTGACTCCTATTGGGGATAAACCAAAGGGATTCTCTTAATGAAGAGTTCAAACGGGATCTTTGGAAGGAGACTAGAAACAAGACTGGACCTATTGAGGAAGCTAGTAAATACCAGAATTCCGGAATTTTGCTGAAGAATACAAACATTTTGGGGATGTTGGTAACAACCAACCATCCTAGGCTTTATTGGGGATACTGGTAACGACCAAACATCCTGATTTTAGAGATAGGTGAGCATTTTCAATAACCAACAAACTTTAAATGATGTTAGTAATGACTAGACTTTAGAAAAGTATATCGGTAACAACCAGGTATCATACCAATAACAATTGGATTTTCAAACAATGCCAATAACTACTGGACTTACACTGGAAAAACGGGTAACAACCATGCTCCATACCAATAATAATTGGATTTTCAAACAATGCCAGTAACTACTGGACTTACATTGGAAAAACGAGTAACGACCATGCTCCATACCAATAACAATTGGAATTTCAAACAATTCCAGTATCTACTAGACTTCATTGGAAATACGGGTAACGACCACGCTCCATACCAATAACAATTGGATTTTCAACAATGCCAGTAACTACTGGACTTCGATAGGGAGACAAATAACAACCAATGTCAAGGTACCAATAACAATTGGATTTTGAATGATGCCTAGTAACTACTGAGCTTAATTGGGGAGAACGGGTAACAACCATATTTCATAACAATAACAATTGGCTTTCAAGCAATGCTAGTAACTACTGGACTTACACTGGGGAAGTCGGTAACAACTGAACCACATACCAATAACAATTGAATTTTCAGCAATGACAGTAACTATTGGACTTCCTGGGGAAGATTGGTGACAACCAAACCAAAGTACCAATAACAATTGGATCTCAAACAATGCCAGTAACTACTAGACTTTAAAGGGGAGATAGGTAACTACCATGTCTTATGCCAATAGCAATTGGATTTTGAAAACATAGTAACTACTATGTCTCAGCAGAGTCTATTAACCAACGGAACTTCAGATGGGCGTAGATTTAGGTAAACACCAGATCTCAAAGATAAGTATTAGTAACAACTAACATCTTGGTAGACACTAATAAGCAGTATCAAATATTGCTAGTTACAACTAGTCTCCCTGGGGTTATAAGCATTTATCACAATAATACTTAATCTAGACAACTTGACCAAGTTAGGGTAATAAACCACAAAGTGAGCCCGTGACAACAGGTTTGGAGAAAAAGGATTGGTAACGACCAAAGGATCTCAAAGGCTACAGCCAGAACAGAAGCATGCAAACATATGTGTATACTAATGGTATGATGCAAATATAAATGCAGACTGAGTCATGGGAGAGAAGAAAAATAAAGGAAAGATGACAATCTAACTTCACTGGAGGGAAGACTAATCACACCGAGTCCCAATGTTACTACCCAGGATAAAATATTTCACTGGGGAGAGTAGAGTAACTTTCCAGAAGGGATTTGGTCATTGCTTTTGCAAACTTGTGGAGGAGAAGTCACAACTTCTGAAGCATGGTGGTCTCTGAGTGCAACCTTATATGAAGATGGTGTTAAGCTTTCTATTGCTCTACTCTTACGAGAGGAGTCTAATACCGTCGTGTCACACCTTTAAAGTTACGACTTGTTTGTTAGATTAGTTTTTCAAAACAGTTTTTTTTTCAAAAACACTTTGCTTTCAAAATCCATTATCAATGAATAGGTGAAATTTGCATAACAAGAAAAACACATATCATAACAATGATTGGTCCAAAATATGATTTCACTAATAGGCGAGAACCTTACAAATGGTAAAGTCTCAGGAACAATTATAATTGGAAAAATGGCAAAATAAAACAAGATGGGTTACAAAATCTAACAATGATCCAACCCTACTAATTAGTAGTCCATAGGATTCGCTGCTTCTGACGAGATTGACAGATAATGATCCTCTTGATTATTTTTTGCGGGCTTAACAACTTCTGATGCAGTAAGGCCTTACCCCCTAACTTTTTCCTGAATTGCCCCTTAGGACGCTCCTTTTTGCCTAAGTCGCCTTTATAGGTTTTCGACTCAACGATTCCTCTTTTAGGCATAGTATTTCCTTATTGCATCCGAGTTGATGGGGTACTTAAGCTGTTCGCCATCCATTGTTTCAAGAATTAGAGAGCCTCTAGAGAAAACAGTTTTCACAACAAAGGGGCCATCGTAGTTGGGCATCCATTTTTCACGCATATCCTTCTGAATTGGCAGGATCTTTCTAAGCACGAGTTCTTCTTCCTTGTATTCTTTGAGGTGGACCCTTTTATCAAAAGTTCTCTTCATCCTTCATTGGTATATCTGACTGTGACACATCACAGTCATCCTCTTTTCATCGATGATATTTAGAGAGTCGAATATTTCCTTTATCCATTTAGCTTCTTCGAGCTCTGCTTCCATCAAGACCCTTAACAAAGGCATCTCAACCTCGATTGGTAATATTTCATCCATCCCATAGATAAGGGAAAAAGGGGTTGCCCCTGTTGAAGTATGTATCGATGTTCTGTATCCGTGCAAGGCAAATGGTAACATTTCGTGCCAGTCTTTATAGGTTACAACCATCTTTTGCAATATCTTCTTGATATTTGTGTTCGCAGCTTCAACAACATCGTTCATCTTTGGTCTGTATGGTGAAGAGTTGTGATGTTTGATCTTGAAACTATCATAAAGCTCTTTCATCATTTTGTTGTTCAGATTTGACCCATTGTCAGTGATAATTTAATCAGGGATACCGTATCGGCAGATGATCTCTTTCTTGATAAAACGGGCAACCACCTGTATGGTTACATTTGCGTAGGATGCCGCTTCTACCCATTTAGTGAAGTAGTCGATAGCGACGAGGATGAAACGGTGATCGTTAGACGCTTTGGGCTCAATTTCCCCAATCATATCTATGCCCCATATTGCGAATGTCCAAGGCGATGTTAATACATTAAGAGGATTTGGAGGAGCATGCACCTTGTCAGCGTAGATCTGGCATTTGTGGCATCTTCGAGCGAAAAGGATGCAATTTATTTCCAAGGTTAACCAGTAATAACCAGCCCTCAAGATTTTGTTTTCCATGGCATGGCCACTCCCATGAGTATCGAAGGTACCTTCGTGCATATCTCTCATCAATAGGTCTGCCTTTTTCTCGTCAACACTTCGGAGCAGGACCATGTCATGATTTCTTTTGTACATAACACTGTTGTTGATGAAGAACTTAGATGACAATCTTCATATAGCCCTCTTGTCAGTTTTAGAGGCATCAGCCGGATACTCTTGATTCTGAAGAAAGTTCTTGATGTCATGGAACCAAGGTTTTCCATCAGATTCCTCCTCTACCATCATGACGAATGCTGGCGCCATTTTTCTTTTGATGCTGATCAAGAGAGCCTCGTTGACAAACTGGACCTTCCATATTGATGCTAGCATGGCTAAAGCATCGGCAATATGATTCTCAGTCCTCGGGACATGTTTGAAAGTGATCTCGTCAAAGTACTCGATCATTTCCAAAATGTAGTCTTTGTAGGGAATCAACTTTTCATCTCGAGTCTCCCATTCACCTTTGAGTTGGTAAATTACCAAGGCGGAGTCGCCGATCACCTCTAAGATCTTGATGCGAAGATTGATGGCAGCTTTGAGTCCCAAGATACAAACTTCATATTCAACTATATTATTTGTACATGAGAAGTACAGTCTGGTGGTAACAGCGGTATATCCTCCAGTTGGATTTTCCAGAACAGCCCTAACACCATGTCCTTTTTTGTTGGATGCCCCTTCAAACATCATCTTCCAACGGTATCCTGGTTCAGGACCTTCCTCCGGACTAGGTTCCATTTTCATTCTTTGAACATACATCACATCCTCATCAGGGAACTCAAATTTGAGTGGTTGGTAATCATCTACAAGATGTTCAGTAAGGTGGTCTGACAAGACGCTTCCTTTAATGATTTTTAGGTGACGTACTGAATATCATACTTTGACAAGAGCATATGCCATCTGGCGAGTCTTCCAGTTTGAGCCGGCTTTTCGAAGATGTATTTTATTGGGTCCATCTTTGATATTAATAAAATAGTATGGCAAATCATGTATTGTCGGAGACGTTTGGCCGCCAAAGCCAAAGCACAACAAGCCTTTTCCAGAGGTGAGTAACGACTCTCACAATCACTGAACTTTTTTCTTAAGTAATAAATCGTATGCTCCTTCTCTTCTGACTCATCAGTTTGTCCCAGAACACAGCCCATTGAATCTTCCAATACCGTCATATACATGAAAAGTGGTTTTCCAAGTACAGGAGGGATCAACGCCGGAGGTTCTTGAAGATAGCTTTTAATCTTTTCAAATTCCAACTGGCAGTCATCATTCCATGTTATTGCTTGATTCTTTCGTAACAACTTGAAGATTGGTGCGCATATAGGAGTCAAATTTGAGATGAATCTGGAGATGTAATTCAAACGTCCAAGGAAACCTCTGATTTATTTCTCTGTTTGGGGAGCTAGCATCTCTTGAATAGCCCTGACTTTGTCGGGATCCACCTCAATTACTCATTGACTAGTGATAAACCCAAGTAATTTGCTGAATCGAACTCCAAATGTGCATTTAGCTGGATTCAGCCTCAATCGAAATTTTCGGAGTCTTTCAAACAACTTTAGGAGATGATCCATGTGATCTTTTTCGCTTGGAGACTTCGCGGTCATATCATCTACATACACCTCGATCTCTTGATGCATCATATCATGGAAAAGTGAAACCATGACCCGCTGATAAGTGGCTCCCGCATTCTTTAACCCGAAAGGCATGACCTTATAACAATAAGTGTCCCACGGTGTTATGAACGTTGTTTTCTCCATGTCATCTAGGTCCATCCTGATCTGATTATAACCCGAGAACCCGTCCATAAAAGAAAACACTGCAAAGTTATCTGTGTCATCAACCAATGTGTCGATGTGAGGTAGTGGAAAATCATCTTTTGGACTGGCTTTATTGAGATCTCAATAATCCACACACACCCTGACCTTTTTGTCCTTCTTCGACACTGGCACAAAGTTGGCTACCCACTCAGGGTACTTTGAAACTACTAGAAATCTTACGTCGATTTGTTTCTTTACTTCATCCCTGATCTTTAGAGCCATGTATGGTCTTGATCGTCAGAGTTTTTGCTTCACAGGAGGACATTTTGGTTTTAGTGGGAGCTTATGGACCACGATATCAGTATCTAGCCCTGGCATATTCTAGTATAACCAATTGAAAACATCGACATATTCTTTGAGGAGTAGTATCAACCTGTCGTTGACCTCTATTTTGAGTGATGCCCCAATATTTGCTTCTTTCATTATCTCTTCATAACCCAGGTTGACAACTTCGATCTGCTCTTTACACAACTGAAGGTAGGTTTCTTCATGCTCAACCATTCTAGTTAACTCTTCGGGAACCTTGAATTCTTTGTCAAACTCTTCTTCAGCTTGGAAAACAAATGAACCATTACCAAAAGGAACCGAATGATCATTGGATTTTGCAGGTGATGGAGGCTTTCTGCATGGTTTTAAAGTGTTCAACATGATCAGACACACACACACACACAACAATCATGCAGATGATGGATTCAATTTTAAGTTTTTCCAAAAAATATTGTCATTTTTCCTTTTTACGAAAAGTGAAAATGATGAAAAAGTAAATGAACAAAAAGGACAAGAGTTTTAACAAAAACACTTCTTTATTCATTAATCTTTTTAATTGCAAAATGGCCCATACAAAATGATTCGTTGGCCTTGGACAAGACCAGGAATTTCAAAGAAAAACAAAAGCTAACAAGCAATACATTACTCTAAAGGTAGCACGACGGGAATTTCCACTGCCTCTCAATTGTGTAAGGCCGCTCCATCTCGGATCACCAGGTTGTTGAGGTTGCTTCCCTCATCTTCTTTAATGATGGTGTTGACTTGTACTCTATCGCTTACAAACATATCCTTTAGGGTTTTCTGCTTCTGGTTGTCATCTTCGGACACTTCGTTTAGAGTTGGTTTGTAACCCAACCCCTGTTTATCATTTTTGGCGCGAGCGTTGACTTCTATAACTTCTCCCACCCTTGCAAGAATCCTTCCTCCATTGCATTTTTTATGTTTTGCATGGAGGCAAAAGACGGTCCACGGACTATAATAGAATTATCAGTTAGCATAGCATGAGCGATTTCCAGAGCTTGATACGCTGTTTCTAGCGCATCCTCATCGGCTTCGATGTTTGGAATGACGACAAGTTGCTCACCATCAAATCTTCATCCCCGTGTACTGCAACACCCTTTTCTACCCTACAAAATAAAAGCAAAATATTCAAATTTATCAGAGTAAAATATTAAATTCAATAAAAATCATCTCAAAGGGTGTACATTTCCCAATAAATCAAATATAAGTCAAAGCTCCGTAAACAACGGGTTTTCTCAAAAGGTATAAAAAATTACAGCGGAACTCAAAAGGCATAATCCAAAGTTTTCCTTATACGGGAACATAATCAAAATAACCAAATCAAATCAAATAAGGTTTGACTCAAAGACCCCAACCCGATGTTACACTATCAGAGCATGACCCTCTAAGTCAACCACCATGGCCAACGAACCAAAAACTTCAAAAGCCCTCGACGACATCCACGGCTAAACCTGGTTATTTGCACGTTACCCACGTGGAGGCAACATTCAAACAAGCAGGGTGAGTAAAATGATTCATGATAATCAATGTAGGAAATCAACATATAAAATAGCGTCATTTTCATATTCAACATCATCATATTCATCAAGGAACATCAAAGGCTACAATATCATAATTTACTCAAGATCATCTCATAAATGCAAATGCAACAAGACTCAATGCATGTGGTACCAATCATCACAGCTCAATGGACACTGGGCCATCAACCCTCCATAGATCCCCATCAATAGGATCGATTCTACTCGAGAACCGAAGCACATAAAAATACCTCACATCCGCACAATGGGATTGAAGCCAAAGAAATCAAAGTCCTGAACCGAAGTCCGGATTCACATGAATGCATGATGCACACGTCAAAAATTATCATTATAATAACATTATAGGTGCATCATCATTCATCATAATCATCATCATCAAAAATGATATCATCATAGAATCATCAAAACTCATGGAAATATCATCATGGCTCATCAATCATTACATCGTAAGAATCATCATATAATCATGTACAAATCACATAGAAATCACAGTCATACTCATATTAATTCGTCAAAGAAGTCATAACATCAAAACATCAAGGCATCACTACACAAAATCAAAATTTGCAAAACTTTCCTACGTTCTCTAGCAAGGTTGTTGTGCGAATCTGGGGTGAGTTTCTTCGTTGTGCGAGTCTGAGACGAGCTTTGTTCACTGTGCGAACATGTGATGACAACAAAACACTGTTACACACCAGAACCTAAAATCAACCCAAAAGTCTCACGATTCACTTCCCCAATAACCCAAAAACATCCCTAAATCATCCCTAAGGTCTTACGGCGATAAAAGCGCAAAACCTACGACTTATTAGGCCAATCTCGTATCATATTCACGCTCTAAATCCCATAAATCCTTACAACTACACCACAATCATTAGAGTTCCTCATTATCAAATTTCCCTACAGGGTTAGACAAATGTCAAATCAAAGTTTTGGCCACGAAGGCCTAATTTTCTTTAACCTAAATAAATCTCTATACGATTAAAATCTCAATAATAGATTTAGGCCACGAAGGCCAAATTCCCTTTATCTCATAATCAGCCTCAAATCCTTTAAACCCTCAAATTGGCCTTAGATACATTGAAATTATACATTGAAAACAATGAAGGAAATACTCCCCATACCTTAATTGCTGACTCTAAGCCTTCTTAAATCTTTCAGAAAACCTTTCGAAGCTTTTGCCTCAAACCTCCTCCTCAGAGCTCTGGCCTCAATTCTTTTCACGGTCTAACAAAATGAATCATAATCCCATCATAATTCTCTTTTTGTTAAACCTAACCTTGGGCCTTAAAATTGGGCTTTCCAATATTACCCTCACTAACTCCTCCTCAATTGTCCAATTTGCCCTTAGTTAACTTATATTTATTTAAATTAATAATAATACCAATATATTCATATTATATACTATTATTTAAATAAATAACTTAAAATCCATAATTCTTCATATTTCACAACAACCACCGAAAATTACCAAAATATGAACATTCTTATTTAAATAAATTAAATAAATATTCTAAGAATTTGGGGTGTTACATGTACTATAACCAACTGATCATCAGTGACAAATTTTAGCTTTTGATGCAGGGTGGAGGTTACAGCTCCCGCTGCATGGATCTAAGGTCTGCCCAATAAACAGATGTAGGCTGGGTTAATATCCATGACTTGGAATGGTACTTCAAAGCATTGCGGCCCCACCATTATTGGTAAAGTCACCTCTCCAATTATGGACCATCTGGATCCATCAAATGCCTTTAAAACCAGAGAGGTTGCTTTCATAGTTTCTCCTTTATGACTTAATTTTGCCAGAGTTCTTTTTTGGCATTACATTCAAGGAAGAGTCGGTGTCAACCAGGACTCTAGCTAAAGTATCTTCTTTACACTTGATGGAGATGTGCAATGCATGGTTGTGTCGACGACCTTCTAGAGTAAGTGTCATACCCCAAATTTGTCCTACCTTTTCACCTGCCTTATAACAAGTAATTGCGTTGCTTGATGGTCTTTCTCCAGATGGTCATTTAGCCTTTGGCCATGATCCTCTGAAGAATTAAGGCATATGAGTCTTGCATGCTTATGGCGATTACAAGCTCGTGCAAGGTGGAATGTGCCCTCATTCTCGTGATCAAATTGTCAAGACAAGATCAAAAATCTAGGATGTGTGGTTGTTTCATTTAAAGATGTGATCTTTTGCTTTTAGTAGTTTTGGGCCGTGTTTCGAGATGAGTCCAATTGGTGTTCCAATATAAGACTAAGGTCGCGTAGAAGCTTGTTTGATTCAAGTTTGAGTTGATTCAAAGATTGATAAATGATTTTAAGGCCCATGCAAGTAAAGCTTCAAAAAAAACCCCGTGTCATAACCAATACGTAACCAAATTATGATGCAAATTAACTCAAGACCATGATTAGAATTAAATAAGAGGTGACTAGTTTACTTGCAAGGTCGTAAATTCTAAGTTTACTTTCAAGGGTAGCTTCACTCGCAAGAGCGCTCTTGGCTAAAAGCAAGTTTGAGGGGCTCATTTGGAACTCTGACTAATAATAAGCATCATTTGCAAGATAATGTCAACTTGTGTTCAAACCATGAGGTCTAAATTGAGTCACAATTGTAAGAGATTCAAACTGTTATCCAAGCTTGGAGGTTTTACGAAGATAGGATGGTTTATCTTTAAGACATGTGGGATTGGTTTTGGAAAGCTCTTGGCTTAATCCAATTTATAATTGGGTCAGGTGTTGTATCCGAGTCATGTCACAAATGGGGTGTCTCTAATTTAATTTCTTTCTCAATTTTTTTTTTGGTTCAAAGTATTGGTATATGACCGTTTGGGGCCATGAAAAGGGTGTTGCACAGTGCTAGATGATTTGGTACCTTGGTAAATTATTGCAAGTCACATATAAAGTTTGTGCTAAAGCCTGGATACACCAACACCACCATTCATGTTACAATTCCTTAGTCAAGGTCCAAAGAGTGCGAAGTGTGGAGTCGCAAACTCAGTTGGGGTTTCAAATATGGCACGAAGAATACATGCCTCACAATTAGAACGTCATAAGACAAGGGTTATATGTCTACTTTATGGGAAGCCAATTGCATGTGGCAAGTATTACGGTTCAGACATTACAATATATATCTCCTTTCAAGATGGTCACAAAATGATCTAGATGGTTCTATAAAGTTACAAGAAGCCTAATAATCACACAAGTTACTACCATGAGTTAAAAATGAGTCAAGTTGTTGCGAGCCATAAAGTCATCTATGCATCACAACAATAAAAGGACAATTCTAAACTTTGAATTCAATACAACAAGTTTACAACTTTAGTTTTTGCTTGCATACAGTCTACAAAGGTTAACCAAAATTAAACCAATCCCGAAACGACATCACAAAAGCCTGAAGTAAAGAAAGCGAACTCTATCGGAATACGCTGTCATATATCATACCACAAGTTACAACACTTAAGGATACACAGTATGCCATTTGGACCTGGGTTTAGAAACATCTCAGGATTGTGTGCCAAGATCTGATAAATGTTCGTAGTCGTTTCCAAGTACTCTCCCAATGCCATATTTAAGCTTTGGTTTAAAACCATGACGCCTTACTTTTATACCAAGCTAATCATGAGCATCATATTTGCAAAATAATGTTAACACAAAATCATGAAGCCTTACGCGCAGCATCAAATTTTAGAATAAAGAGAACCAAATTCCTACATAGCTATGGGGTTTTCGGCCAGCGGCAGCATGGTGGGTTCAAGTGCAATTGTAGGGTGGGTGGCATCTAGAGGAGCCAGTGGAGGGATAAAGCAGTATTACCTTGGTGGAGTTACCTCAAATCAGGTAGTTCCTGATAAAGGCAATCTGCAGGTTATAGGCAATTCAACCTTCATCAGTTTCCAATCCTCTCGTCTTTACATGGTGTTTCAGTTAGAAACCAACGAACCTCTGCCATGGTTGATACTCGCCACTGGATCCACTGGTATATTCCCTGCAGCACCAGATTATTCTCTAACAAAACACCTAGACAAGTTTTCCACAAGAATAGACTACTCAAAAGCAAACCCTGGAAGTTCACAAGTGAATGGAAGTTCTTCTTCACAAGGAGATGGAAGTAGTTCACAAGGTGACTCATGTAGCTCCAAGCTAAACCTAAGTGTTCCTCTTCTCTTTGACACAGCCAAGCTCAATTGTCTCCCTGTTTGGAATGCCCAAGGATTCATCCTAAGATATTCTCAAACTTTTTCAAACATATGGAGCTTCATTCTCTCAGCACCAAACCAAAATTCTTACATTTCAATAGGGTTCTCTCCCAATGGAGGCATGGTAGGTTCAAGTGCAATTGTAGGGTGGATCTCATCCAATGGTGCTAATGGAGGCATGAAGCAATACTATTTATCAGGGTATGGACCAAACCAAGTGGTTCCAAATAGAGGCAACTTGCCAATTATTAACAATTCTACTTTGATCACATCGCAATCATCACGTTTGTACATGGCATTCCAGTTACAAACTAATCATCCTCTTTCTCGGTTGATCTATGCTATTGGACCCAATGGTGTTTTTCCTACGGCTCCAAGTTTTGGTCTAATGAAGCACCAAGACAAAGTTTCCATTACAGTCAATTATGCCACAGGCCAGAAACCTCTCCTTGAAACAACAAGTATACCCTGCAACAACCAAATGAATATCAGATTATCTCAAATTAACCAGGCTTCACATTAAGAGTTCTTGACAGTAAATAATCATACAACTACACAGTAAAAATTTTACAAGAGTTTGTGGTGAAAAAAAGAGGTAAAATGGTATCTCTTGCAGTGAAAAATCAGGGTAAAAAAACAAACATTCCCATAAAGGCTAGCAGACAAAGAACTACCAGAAAGTATTCTAAAGTCATACTACTTTCACCCAGAAATTGGTACAAGAAAAGCCTAACCCTAAATTCACAAGTATCAGACTCTATATATAAACACATTATTCATCAGGGGAGGGGCGGCAGAGAATTGAAAAAGAAACCCTAAAAACAACAATTCTTGTATCACAAAAAAAACTGGAATCTTTTCAGTTACATTCTGAGGGTCGTGAGCTTTGAAAGGTATCTCACTCAACAATACAACAAGCAAAGAAATTGAAGAGGGAAGAAAGGGAAAAGCTACTCACACGTAGAGATATTTCGAAGGAAATTCTTCAACTGGTATCTCACTTAAGCTTTTTTTTTTCCTTTGTCGTTTTGAACTCCTTTTACATGAATACTGGCTTGTTGATAGGATTTTTGCTTGATTTTCGCTTGACTTTGCTTGAATGGTTGGATTCTGTTTCGATTTGTAACTAGGGTTAGATTTGGGGGAAATCGTGTTTTGATTGTTCGTTTTTAGGAAGATTTGAGTTTGGATCCGGGTAGAGAGCGAGATTCGGGTAAGGTTTATGTTGGGTGTGTAAGTTTTTGGTGCGGTCTTACCGAAGAAAGCGGCGGTGGTCGCCGTTCGCCACCACCTTCTCCGATCGAGTGTGCTTTCCGGGAGTTTTTTTTTGTTCGCAGACGGATGAGGCGTGGAGTGGGGGGGGGGGGGGGGCTCGAGTGAAAAAGCGTGCAAGAGAGAAAGAGTCTGGGTTGAAGGCGTGGCTTTCACGATGACTTGCAGTCTTCCCGAGGCCACGTGGCAGCTGTTTGGGAGGGTAACAGGGGCGGCTGGCGGTTGGTGTCGTTTATTTTTTTTACCAACTTTTATTATGGGTCTGAATACATTATAAAAACAAATGTTTAAAAAAAAGTTATTTAACTCTGAATTATTACTAAATTAATTAACTTTGTCAAAATCTTTTACTTATTAATAATTAATTTGTTTAATAATTAATATTATTAAATATTTGATTTTAATTTGATTTGGTTAATTGTTTTTTAGATTAATTTTTAAATTCTAACATAACACCAAAATATGTAATCTTTTTTTTTATTTTCTATTTTAATTATTTATTTCCTCTTAAATTCTAAAATAATCTAAAATATTTTATTTATTTTCTTTTCTTTCTTAGATAGTTAGGATATTAATTAAGCTAACATGCCTTGATTAACCTATCCCCCTTTTATTTAACTTATGACCTTTTGTGTGATGTTTGTGCATGCTTTATTATTAAATTTCAATTATATATATGTCGTGCACATTTTCAAAACCGATTATAAAAAACTAATATCTTGACTTAATGTCAAGCCCATTTTCAAACCCCATTGTAAGCTGATTGTTTCTATGATCGCCATCGACCTTATAGCCTCCTCTTGGGCTTTGTACAACGATATTTTGCCACAAATTTCCCATATAAAATTCAAATCTAATTCTTTTCCAAACTTGATCCAACATCAAGTATTTTCAGACAAATGTAATCATCAACTTTAATTAGCATTTAATCATATCAAATCCTCCCATCCTTGTAAGTCGAGTGCTTTGGCCTCGCCATCGACCTTACCCTATACCGTAGGACCTCCTATCCTTTAATCCCACTTTGCTCTTTCCATACGTAAAATTCAAACCTTGATTCATATCAAGCAATTTTCTTTAAGTCAAACTAAAACACTTAATAACTATTTAAACACAATTTTAATATTAGATGAAAAAGAGAGAGTCCCAAGTCTTTGGGTCTCTCTCCCAATTGTTTGGGTCCGAGGAGTCTTTCTTAAGCCCGAGCAATTGTCTTCTAAAAAACCCTTCTAAAAACGATAAATTTATTCGAGTCTATTTTTCTAAACACCTAGGATGAAAAAGAGAGTGTTCCAAGTCTTTGGCTTGCTTTCCCGATTATTTAAAATTCAAGAAGTCTTTCTTGAGCTTTGAGTAATCGTCATCCGATTAATACACTCTAATCATATTAAATATCTTTTATAATATTAGATGAGAAAAGAAGAAAGCTCCAAGTCTTTGGTTCACTCTTCCGATTATTTGAGGTCCGAGAAGTCTTTCTTAAGCTTCGAGTAATCCTCATCTGTTAAAAATACTTTAACCACATGCTATCTTTCGAGTGCCATTCAAACAATTCCTTTTGCGATGAAAAAGAAAGTGTTCCAAGTCTTTGGTTCGCTTTCCCGATTACTTGGGTCCGAGAAGTCTTTCTCAAGCTTCGAGTAATCGTCATCCGATTCACTCACTCGTATCCAATTCCGTTAACACTTAGATGAAAAGAGAGAGCTCCAAGTCTTTGGTTCACTCTCCCGATTACTTAGGGACCGAGGAGTCTTTCTCGAGCTTCGAGTAATCGTCGTCCGATTAACCCACTCGAACCACATTCTATCCTTTCACCTTTGAGGTTGAAAAAGACAGAGCTCCAAGTCTTTGGTTCACTCTCCCGATTAATTGGGTCCGAGAAGTCTTTCTTGAGCTTCAGGTAGTCGTCACCTTTAGTTAAATATCCCAATACTTACAAACACTATCCCTCGCCCTCGCGCGACTTACCATTCAAACAATCCTTTTACCAAGAACATTTGTTTAGTCCCTTCTTCCGCGCATAACAAACTTGTGCTTTAGCCTCCCCTAGCGAGTAGACAAGCCCATGTTTAGCAGTTAGAATGCGACCTAAAACTCTCGTTCATTCCAAACACAAACCTTTTAGCAAACCATAAGCCGAACTACGGCTGCTTTGATCTCTCATATCTGTTGAGAGTACGTAGGCATAGGATTGTGATAATCCTAGCGAGCACAATTCCCAAACCTTTACCCGTAGTCCCACGAACTACGAATGCTCTGATTTTCCACTTCTTACAAGTGAAGATACGTAGGCACAAGGGCCCCAATCCTTGGCGAGCACCCTATCTTAATAATCACCCCCTTTTCCTATTAGCAAGCAAATCCCTTTAGAAGATACACAAACATAGCTAACTTCTCTCGCGAATTGATCAAGAGGTTCCCGTTGAGTACAACGGACGTAGAGGGTGCTAATACCTTCCCTCTATGTAATCGACTCCCGAACCTAGAATATTGGTTGCAATGACCATGTTCTTATCCCTTTTAAGGTTTTATCTATATTTTCCTATTCCATCCTTGGAATGAATAAAGTTCAGTGGCAACTCTGTTTCGAACAGTATTTTCCGCGTCCATCGCGAGGATCGTATTTTTCGAGGTACGACAGTAAGATCATCATTGTTAAAGCTTAACATGTTGCACATTATGATGTTGTCCCACCGTGATGTCTTTGGTCGAAGGCATTGTGTTTGTCAAGACATTCCTGACGCTTGGCCTCAAAATCACTCAGCTTCTTCTCACAAGTTTCGTTATAGTCCCACTCTACTCGCATCTGATACAACTTCGTCTTGACCTGAAGATCATTTTTCCGTCAAAGAGATAGATCCTTGACAAGTTGGCTAAAGAAGGCTTCAAACTCAATCAGTTATTGAGCCAACATATCAGGAATGTGGTATTGGGAGCTTTCGTCAATAAGTTTGAGCACATCAGCCCCTAGAGCAACTTCCTCTTCAACAACGGAAAAAAGCTCTTCCTCAAATAAAAATGTTCTAAGTTGTTGGAGTTTGAAGATGATAGAGGCATCCATCTCTAGCGTAGGAGTGGGAGTTGAGGTAGAAGGTTGGTTACCAGCGGACACATGTCGAATATTTTGGAGTCTTCTTAAAGTCTCAGTTGGATTCTTCTCCTTCGTGGCCAGAAATTCATCTAGGTTAAAAGAGATGTTGGAGTTGGTGTCTTGTAAGGATGGGTTCGACGTACCCCCAACAGAGGTTTGTAGATTTAGATTGTCTTCCCCAGGAACCTCGCCAGCAACGGCCATCGAAGGCTCCTGATGTGCATCAGCTTGGGTATCAAGACCGCTAAGAGAAACTGTCAAAGGCTCCTGATTTACATCAACTTAGGTATTAGGACCATCAGCAACATCCATTGAAGTATCTTGATTTGCATCATTTTGGGTATCAGGATCCATATTTTCTTCGGTGGAGAAGCCTTGAAAGTCGTCATGCTTTTGGGGGCTTAAGTAGTTGAAAGTCTCCACCAAATCTTCAATAGGTGTTCCTTATAAAAAAAACCCAAAATCAATATCAAGAAAACTCACACAGATAAATGATAGAAGTGTTCAATACCTCAAATGTTGTTGGCTAGGAAGGAGGAGCCGGAGTTAAATCCTCATGATCAGTAGTTTGAAAAGTCGAAGTGAGAATGTTAGGACCCAAGGCTTTGTCACTTGAAGAAACTGTCTCCGGAGCCGTTTTCTTGGTGTGAGTAAGTTGTCTTTTTTTAGCTGGAGTGGCTGCAGCAGGGGTCAAGAACTTGAATGAAGGAAAGATCTGAGAGTAGGTGCTACTCTCAAAAGCTTCGTCTTCAATAGCCGGTGCTTCTTCAGAAACCTAAATAAAAAAAAGAAACATCATAGGTCTATCGAAGTAAAAGTCATTAGACACCAAAAATACCATATACCTATACTCTCAAAGTCGAAGTTGCCTTCGTCTTCTTTGGGGGTTTATTTTGAGCTGGTGCAGAAGTTGGAGCACGCTTTCGATTCTGGAGGATGAATACAAAGACGATCAATTTGTGTGGTTGTAAAACAAAAGGAATTTGATGCAACAAGAGTTTACCTTTTTCTTTGGAGTTCCATCAACGTTAGTAATTTGGGTGGTGCCGATAGGAGCATCTTTTGCTAGCTTAACAGCTGGGAGTTTTCCTTCTAAGGCGATGAAGGCATCTTCTAAATTTTGAAGGAAGTGAGGGTTGGAGAAGTATTGGCACTGGTATATAGACCACCATGTGTCGAACTCCTTTGTGGTGAAAAAAGAATGGTGAAACTTAAACGTAGGAAGGTCAAGGTGTTGAGTAGTCTTGTGGAACTTGAGGCAGGCCACGTGGCCTTCTGCGTTCAGCTGTCGACCAGCCCATACGATGTTAGTTGAGTGGGACACTAAGGACTTTGGAAGCATTTGGCTCAAGCCAAATTGCCGAGACACCAAATTAGGTTGATAGTTCATGAACCCATACCCTTTTAACCCATCCTCAATTCTAAAAATTAGCATGGTGAGAGTCAAAAATGCTCTTCGCACAACATTTGATTGCACTGTAGATTTTGGCAAAACACCAGGAAAAGTATCCTTAAACTAGGTTGGGCCAAAGCATCGATCCACGAAGGGATCCACGAACGAAATGAAGGTAGTGGTCTCGACAAATAGATTAATGAGTTTCATAAAGATGAACTTATTGGGAACTTCTTAATGAGTGGTTAAGGCAAGCCTCATGCCTTCGATTGGTTGATCCTGCGTCAAATACATGATTCGCTCCTTCACCAGAGCACCTAGTCGATGCTCAAAAGGGACATTCAGTTAATGTTGTAGTATCCAGATGGGGCCCGACATATTCAAGGCCTTAGAGGTAGCATGAAGAAGCTTCAACTTCAGAGAAGCAGTGCCCAAAGAATGGTAAAGTGATGCCATCAGAAGCTTCCCTAGGGAAACCTGTCGACCTTCGTGTATCTGGGTCGCCAAGCTGATATAACTCTTAGCTATTTTTAAAGATCCAGGGCAGAACACGTAGTAAGAAATCCAAACGGTTAAGAAGGAAATATGTTCCATGTCGTAGACCTTAGTCGAGTCCTTGACATGGTGGTCTTTGATTAGGACTTAAGACTTGCACGATCGAAAGAGAAAGTGTTCTTAGTTGGAAGTGTTAGGTCAAAGGTTTCACCCAGAGGAGAGAGGCCAGTGATGGTTTCCACGTCGAAGAGGGTAGGCGTAAGCATGCCATAAGAGAGTTGGAAGGTGTTAGTCGAACCTTCCCAAAAATACATCGACGCAAGAAGCATGCAGGGGTTGACCTTGTGAGCTTGTCTAGAAATCTGAATGGCGTCAAAAACACTAGTCGTTTGCCATTGCTCTTGACGTTTGCTTTGAACTCTATCGAGACATGCCAGATAGTCTTTGTTGCTAGGCGTAGGCATCGATTGGAAAACCATAGCATTTGGATCCATGAATTTTAAGTCGATGGAATCGTTTTTCACAAAGGCAGGTGGAATGGCGAAGGTGAAGCAAGGAAACAACTCTTTTACCTTTTTGGGGTGTGTTTTTGCATCCGGATATGGCCCATAGAAGGCCAAACGTTTTTTGTCAACCACGAAAGGGATTACCATTTGTTGTTGCCAATTTTCCACCTTGGATTTATGAATTGATGGTGGCTGAGGATAGTTTGTAAACCCTCTTCTTTAGTGAGAGAAAAAGCTAAGAGGTTGTTACCAGTAGTGGAATTGAGGGAAACCATAGAAATATGAAGAAGTGAGAAAGAGAAAATGGTAAGTTTCTTGTTTCTGAAGTTGCAGAAGAAATAAGAGCAAAGAAGATGGTGAAGTTGCAGAAAAACACGAGCGAAGAAGAAGAGAAATGAAAAGTGGTGGAAGACGTATTTATAGGCACTAAGGACCAGACAGTCGTGATGGACAAGTGGCAGTCGATGGCAACTTTATGGCTGTTCCTTTCCACTATAGTGGGGCTATCTAGAAATCCATGACCTAGGGAGTAGCCAAAATCATGATGTAGTATTCCTTGGAAATCGTGTCGTAGAAAGTTGTAATCATTACGAGTGACATCAAAAAAAGTGTGAACATAAAGTCAAAATTTGGTATGAGTTGAAATGTTAGTTCTCAGTCGAAGATGGCCATTTAGGGGTGCAATTTGTTGGCTGACAAATTTTGACTAGGAAAGATAAGCAAGTCGAAGGGAAGCTTGACATCCCAAACGAAGAAGTCGAAGCAAGTTCGACGTGAGATCCTGCAGACCAAGATCGAAAGGTCTTGACGAACCACTCGTCAAAAGGAATTTAAAGTATTTTTGACGGATAACCTTTCTAATAGAGGTTGATGACAAGTCAAAGGAGAAAATTGGTAACTGACAAGAATGTGGGTGGTTATACAAGAAATGGGCGTGCATGGGGGAACACGTGGCAAGCTGTGGATGATCGACAACAGAATAGCAGTTATTTTCTATGCCTATTTAAGTAGAGTTTAGTTTTAGTTTTTAGAGGTCTCATTTGGTAAAATTGAGAACAATACACTCAAAGTATCAGCATTTGAGAGAAACGAGTCAATTTTGAGCAAATGTATGCATGCGTCCGGTTTAGACCTTAAGCAATTTATTTCAAAAGTCTTGTTTTCTATTCATCTTCTTTTGCACTTTTGTCGTATTGTTTCCATTAAATTATCTCAGTAATCTCTTTATCTACCATTCCAAACCAAAACACTCAAACACTCATTGTATAACAAACACATAGTTTGGGATTCTTGTAGTTGATCCTGCACGTAAGCTTTAATAAGAGGCTAGAGGTTGTTTGCCGAAAATCCAGGTGAACAGCTCCATAATCGAATAGTTTCTGAAACACAAACAAAACAAGACATATATACACGCAAAACAAGACAAAATGACATAAAATAAGATGTGAATCGGGTCGAAATACATGATACGTTTTCATGTTATCAGTAGCATTTGCACTATAAAGCAGAAAAACATTTTATGAGTGAATACAAATAGATTACTTCAAGAAAAACATACTCATTGCATTAATCATTCAAAACAAACAATTTCTTACATACTTAATCAGTGCATTAACAAACAAGGAAAATTACATATGAAAAAACAGTAATGGACTAAAGATTTGAAAAGACACATGCCTAAAAAGCATTCTTAAACTCCAGAGAATTCATCAACCGTGTTCGCAGAGGAACCTGCTCCATACTTGAGCAACAAATTAACTTGGACCTTGGGACCACCTATTTTTAAGGACAAAATACCCCCTTTGACCAGCTTTTGCACTTCCTTCTTGAGAGCAAAATAATCTCCAATGTCGTGCCCGGGTGCACCTTGATGAAATGCACAGAAAGAATCGGCTTTGAAATACCACATATGATTCTTAGGGATAAAATGTGGCGCCCTTGTCTTGACTCACCCCTTCTGCACTAGGACAAAATACAGCTCGACATAAGACACCAGAATAGCGTCAAACTCATCCTTCCTCTGATTAGGTTGTTGATGAGTAGAAGGAGGAGAATAAGGCCAACACTGAGAAGCGACTAAAGCTTTAACCAAAGCAATCAGACCTTCCTTTCCAATCCTCAAATTAGTAACCACTTCACGGAGTTTACCGTTCCCTTGTTCTAGTTTATCCATCTTTCTTTGACGACTAGCTCGAGTGTTGTACTGGTGAAAAAAATTGACTAACGGAGACAAAAGACATGGATAAGCGGAATGCAAATACTCAATGTTGAATGATGCATGATACGCAATACAAATGAGTAAATGTTTGTTAGCTTTCAAGAAACTTGATAATCATAAATATTACAAACATCATAAAGGGATGATACTTTTGAGTAGCTGAAAAAACCTCATTTCATTAATAATGGAAGGATTAAAATTTGAAGTACAACTTCAAAAGATCCTAAAATTACAAGAGGAAAACAGCTAAATCCTATGGGTCCTAGGGAACCCCTTCTAAAGAAGGTCTAACTCCTTGCTGATGCTTCTTCTTCTGCCTCTTCAAATGAGCATTTTCAACCACAAGTTTGTCGATAATCTTCTTCCAAGCACATGAGGCAGAAAAAGTATCATAATACTCATGAACACTAGGAATTGGTTGAACGTTAGAGAAAAATAAATTATCTTGCTCCTATTGTTTTTCCACAGCACGTCGCTCAAGTATCTTGATCAAGTTATCCTTCTCTCTTAACTATTTCTCCAATTCCATCTTCTCAACATTTGAAGCATGGTAATTGCTTTCACAAGTGTCTCTTTATAACTTCATCCTTGCCAAAACTTCTTGAAACTCTTCCCTACTCTCAATGGGAATGACAGATGATAATGATATGACAAAGGGTAGTGAAGGTCTTTCAAGGGGGTATGACATCTTGAGTTCACAAGCTATAGCATGCACCCATTGAGTATAGGGCTCAAAGGCAACACAATTCTTCCTTTCCAACTGATCTTTACCTTTCCTGTGAATATTACGCCAAGCACGCACAATCATATCCTTCAAATCTGAATTCCCTTTTTCATTAAGATAAAAGAAACCTGCTACCAAAATGTTGCGGGGCTTGTCCTTCATAGGATACCCAAACTGACGCCTTGCAAGAATAGGATTGTAGTTAATTCCCCCTTGTCTACCAAGAAGAGGTACATTAGGGAATTCCCCATAATTGTCAATGATCATTCAAATATCATAAAATTGCTTCATACCAATTCAAATTCGCCTGAGTGAGAGACATAATCCTTTGAGACCACCTAAGCTTATCTAGATTCTCCACGAAGAGTCTGGATTGAGGCAAGTATGACTTAAACCACTTGTATAATAAAGGTGCACAACATGTGATGGCTCCACCACCTTTAGAAGTCTTAAGGTGAATAGAATGGTAAGTGTCTCCAAGTAAAGTAGGCACTGGATTACCAATCAAGAATATCCGGATGGCATTAAAATCAACAAAATTGTCAATGTTTGGGATTAACACAAGACCATAGATGATTAATGCGAGGATGTCCTTAAAATCATACCTACTATATGCTTTGTCTTAGGCAAAAGCTTCCCCAATCAAGAATCTAGAGGTCAACCCTTGGATTCCTCCTTTGGAAGTAAGATTAGCTTTTCACATCAGATGTCTCCAAATGAATGGCTTCTGCAATGATTGAAGGCTCAAGAGTCTTCTCTAAACCAATGAAAAGCATCTGGTATGATATTGGAAAATCAATTCAGTACAAATACTTTTCTAAAGTAGGAACAAGCTGATAATCAGGGAGCATGAAGCGATGATAAAGAGGGTCATAAAACTACACAAGGGCGTCAAAAACTCCATCTTCAATCCTTAGGACTAGATACCATGGATCCTAACTTTCTCATCTCTGTCAAATCAAGATTTTTAAAGCTATACTTCTTAGTATTCCTCCTTCAAAAATCCATGATAATGATACCTATGATGTTTACAAAGAAAAGACATCTAAGTTCCTTGAAACTAATCCAAAAAGAGTTTTCATGGATGTATGAATGTATGTCTATACAACAACCACAAACAAGGTTACAAACATATGGGGTTCAAAGGTTCGACGTCACGAGCATGGAGTCATGGGTCTAACCATCCCACAAGGTATGTACTATGGGTTTATTGTACCTGTTGTCATACCCCAAATTTGTCCTACCCTTTTTAAATTTTCATTTTTCTGACTTTATTTTTAGTTTGCACCGCCTGCATAGCATAACATACCTTTCATCATGAATAATTCCTAAAATAATTGGCCAGAATAAATTCTTAAATATACAAACAGACTGGTTAAATTGTTTCTCAAAGATGCAAAAAATCAGTGGTTGTAATGTTTTGAATTTAAGCTTGCAGACATTAGTAATATTGATCAACCATTCGCATATTTCGACGACTTTTCACTCATATTTTGATCATTATGATCCTTTTTACCAGTCTAAATTTATTTCAAAGTCTGACAAAACAATGTATTTTTTCGAGTCGTTTATTTCGCATTGATCATTTTAGTGCAGTCAATTTATTTTTTCAAACACTTGGGCGCCCAAATTTTATTTATTTTCAGCCGTTTTATTTTTATCTTTTCATCAAAATATTCGGAATAATAAAATAGAATTTTTAATGTTTACATTTTAATTTTATCATGTGCATTTAGGAAGATGTGAATTTTATTTGATTTAATTGAATTAAGTTAATTTAAATCAATTAAATCATCTAGAAGGGGCATTTTAGGCATTTTTAATTGTTTTACAATGTGTATTTCTTAGTATGCTTCTTTGATTTAATCAGGATTGTCATTCAAATTTAATCAAAGACCAATATGCATTATCCTCACTTTTTCTTATAAACCAATCATAAATTAGAACTTTATTTTCTTTTTGCTTAATTAACAAAAAAATTAGAAAAGTAATGAGTGACACTTGTCTTTCTATTATTGATTGTTTTTTAAATTTTTATCACCTTATCCAATCATAGTTTGACACTTGACATTTATTTGTTGGCAAAATAAATTAATCAAAAGAATCAATTAATGGAAATTGGACACGCGTACGGGCTGGGAGAGGTGAAGGGATCCATTTTATCTTTTATCAGAAAAATTGCATCAAAAGAGGGGATGAGGCGCAGACCCCACCATCCATAGACTCTCTCTCGCTGCATTTGGAGGGGGAAAGCTTAAGATAATAACAAGTTCTCTGCTCTCTCTCGAAAAAATGGAAGAAGCATTTTCTTCCTTGACTTATTCCACATTGTTTTAACGAAATCCACCCCACAATCGATCAGCAACTTCATAACCTCCAATCTTCCATCATCCATATTCCTTTTCACCGTGTCTTCAATCTTCGCCTACGTTCTGATCGCGACTTTGCGGGACGTACACTAAACACTCTAGATAAGCGAGAGGAGACCCCTCACTCATCATTCCCCATGTAGCTTAAGGCTCATAGCGCGCAATGTTCATCGCATTTATTAGATGAATTAGAATTGTTTTGAGATGAGGAGAGAGAAAGACGCACGGAAGGTCTAAGGGAAACTCGGCCCTAACGTTGTCATGCAAAATGTTCCTAAGGCTGAGATTAAAAGGGGAAACATCTACCCTAATGTTAGCATGCTAGGATTGAACACCTAATGTCTCTCCTACTCCCATCCTAAACGGAGGGACTAGGAACCCTATGGGGATCATGGCAAAAAGCACAAGAAAGCACCAAGTAAATTCAACCACAAGTAAAAGATGCAATCATGAAAGATAAACATGCAAAGAGGGAGGAAAAGAAGTGTGGGGCAGCAGCCGCCACAAGCGCGTCTCAACCTCTTTGAAGCAAGCAAAGTATGCAATGCAACATAGAAATGCAATAAGGCATGCAAACACGGACAAATGCGAGAATACATATGCAATGCAACACACAAGCAAAGGGAGGAAAAAGTGTGGGGTAAATACCTCGACAAGCATATCTCGACCTTTTATTAACGCTGTAAAAGAATGCGCACAAAGCGAATAAAACGGGACAGCAAGCAAACATGAACATGCAAGCACACAATCACTTTGAACAACAATAGATAAGTGTGCATCCGAGTGGAAAACAAACACGAGTCGGCGAAGTCTCAAATAAATAATCAAAACAACGACATATATCCCAAAACATTTCACTTCTAATGCATCATATCGAACTACGATGATTCGAAGCGAAGTGGTACTCAAACAAGCAAGCAAAACAGCAAAACAGTCCTGCTGGAACAGTGTTAATCGGTTAACCATATATGTTAACCGATTAACCACCTGAAAATGTTTGAAAATTTGAAATTTTGAGTTGGTTAATCGATTAACCATATAGGTTAACCGATTAACACTGCTCCAACAGCAGTAAACAGCAGCAAAAAAACACTTAACAACAACTTATCATTTAGGCAAACTCCACATGATCTCACAATCAATTGTGCACGAAATTAAACCAGCAAATCATGATTCAAACAACATGTAAACAGATTAACACAACCAAATTAAGAATCAAGCGAATCAAATTAACCAACATTCAATCAAAGATGAAAATCCACATGATTAAAGCAAATAAGCTAAAAACAGATTTGGATTCAACCTTTGGAGCGGAGATTTGCTCCGGTTAGTGTTGATTCAACTGTAATTGAGCAGATCCGATGCTAGAAGTTAGGAATACTTCAAGATCCACGCCAATTCTTATAGTAACAATGGAGATCCTTCAAGATTAATCCAAAATAAGTCAAATAATCACTTCCAAAATCACTTCCAAATTCAGATCCAATTGTGCACGAAAATTGGATGAAGAAATCACTTCAATGGAAATTATAGATGGAGGTTTGAGCTCAAGAATTCATTGATTCCAAGGAAGAATCAAAGAATTCAATGGAAAAGAGCTTTTGGTGAAGGTTTTGAAATTGTAAAATTGAGAGAGAATTTGAGAGAATTGAGATGAATTATGAAAAGTGAGAGTGAGAAATGAATCTTGGCTTCCTTCGGTTTGGAGTGAATCACTTAAATATTACCTAGGTTTGGATCCAAAGGAAAGGCTTGGAAATTGGTTTGTGAATTTTGGCTTGGCATTAGGAATGGGATTTTAGAGGGAAAATGAAATTAATCAAATCCTCAAATGATTCTAGATCCTTCCCAAGTGTAAAATTGGAATTCAAGTGACCAAAATTGGACCCCAAATGGCTCTGCATTGAAAAATCACGTATAGAGGCAAAAATTGCACTGGTTAATCGGTTAACCATATGTGTTAATTGATTAACACTGTTGAAAAACTCCATATTGACCTGATTTGACTTGGTTAATCGGTTAACCATATGCGTTAACCGATTAACACCTTCAAAATTTTGAATTTGGCGCCTTTTGGAGGGAAATCTGTCCATTTGCCCTATTTTGACTATTTGGAGCTCTGTTAAGCCTCTGAATCTTGTTCTCAAATGTCATCATTGTAAAAATGTTTGACATGAGCCTGAGTGCTGCTTTCTGAACCGTTGTTCTCCTGCAAAATAAAATCGGCCGCCTGACCGCTGGGCAAAATAAATGCCCGAGCCTTTGATGCTCGCTGTTCGTTGTTCAGTCTTTTGCGCCGAAATGAACCTGAGCCACAGGAATGCCTCGACCCCATGCCTCGATAGCAAATGCTATGATATGCGATACAATGCAAAATGCAAAGAAACAAAATCCAGTTAAGGTTGGGCAAATTTTGGGGTACAACAGTACAAACAATACGGGAATGGGAAACACATACCGAGAAATAAACTATCCTAAGAAAAACAGGGAAAACGTTGCGTCTGGCAGTCATCCGTGGTGTTGTGCAGTGGAATAGACCATATGGAACAAGTGGTCCAACTCCTCATGGACAACTTCCCTAAGTCCAATAAACTCGACTCTGAGGGACAAAATTTCATTCCGAACGAAGTCTAACTCGGACTGGATGCAGTTAATTGCTGTAGCTACATTGACAGTTGGATCAGCAAGGCTAATCTCAGAACTTTGAATGGCATAGGCAGACATAATGGTGTCACGGTTCTCATAAGCTTGAGGAGAGTCAGGTGGAGTCAGAAACTCATCGGGGACCTCCAAGTCATAGAGCCAGTTACTCTTATTGTGCACACTAGTTTTCTCATGGTTGGGTAGGGTAAAAGTATGGACTATGGAATTATTAATAGGCAGTTCAAAACAAGACCAAGATTTTCAATCATTTGTCGATTGAAACAAAAGTTGATGTCCATTAAACGGACGCCACCGAAAGCAAAAGAACAATTCAGATGATATCTTATTCCAATTGCATTGACAATCATTGTTACTAACCCGCCTATTAAAATTGGCTCAAAAGAATCACGAGCAAGATGACTGAAATTTGCAAGCAGGAACGGGGCAACATTTACAAGTTTTCCTTGGGATGCGCAAAGCACGATGTACAACTTATCCCTAGATACAAAGGTGATGTTCTCTTCCTTGCCAAAGAAAGTGTAAGCAATGATCTTATGAAAATATCGCCATCCAGGGTTGTGGATATTCTCAGAGAACATAACATCAGGTTTAGCATTTCTGTTTCTAGATAAGGTACCCCAGAATTGTCGAAGATCAAAACTAGTAAAGGGATCCACAAGGGTTTCGGTTACAACATCGAGCTCATTAGGAAAACCCAACAAGTCAGCAAATTCATGATGAGTGAACCTATACTTGTTTCCGAACAACCTGAAGGTAGCCAGTCTACAGCCAAAACCGAAACCACGGTTGGGGTCGAAGAAAAGAGAGCTGAGGAACTCCAGAGTCAGGTTATGGTAGGTGCTGAACTTCGTTTCTAAGGCAAAGTGAGACCAACCTATTTGGCTCATAAGGTAAACAACGTTGTCCTGGATGCTAAGGATTTGCATAGCAGAGTTGTTAGGGTAGATGGAAAAACCAAAATCTCTCTGAGACAAAGCCTCAAATCAACGTCTCTGGACATCATTCCTAAAGGTGACAATATGGTTCTCGAATGTCGGCATGGTCTCAGGTCAAAGATATCCTAGAAATGGTCATCTTGGAGATCAAAAGAAAATAATACACTATTAAGGAAATAATACTATTATTGGTTAGTATAGTTAAGATATAGATACTAATAATAAAGTAATAATAGCGACAATATTGGAATGCATAGGAGATATATTCTATACTAATCATGCATACAATGTCCTAAAACTAACAACAATAAAGAGAAAACAAAACTAAAGATCGTGGTTTAGCTCCCACAGAGCGCTTTGTTTAATGTCAGAAGCTCGACATTAGATTTGCAAAAGATTCCCTTAGTCAGGAAGAGCTGGAGGATCTTCCACTTTGTAGTATGCGCAGAATTGCTTGTTTTACACTTAGTGGTATTGCTTGAGTCTTTGGACGTTCATGATGAACGTCTCATTCGACTTTCCTTTTATTTCAACTGCTCCACTCTGTAGAACTTTTGTAACTTCAAAAGGACCGGACCACCTAGAACGCAGTTTTCCAGGAAAAAGCTTAAGTCTAAAGTTAAATAGAAGAACTATATCTCCTTCACTAAACTCCTTCTTCGCCATCCACTTATCATGTCATTTCTTGGTTCTTTCTTTGTAAATCCGGGAATTTTCATATGCGTCTAGTCTTAGTTCCTCTAGTTCAAGGATATCCAAAATTCTTTTCTCGCCAGCTCCCTTGTAGTTCATATTCAAGGTCTTAGTAGCCCAATAAGCTTTGTGCTCAAGTTCCACGGGCAGATGGCGTGATTTTCCATAAACCAGTTTGTATGGTGTGGTTCCTATAGGGGTTTTGTAAGCTGTTATGTAAGCCCACAGAGCTTCATGAAGTTTAGTAGGTCAATCTTTCCTAGAGATCGCAACTGTTTTTTCTAAAATTTTCTTGATATCTCTATTTGATACCTCTACTTGTCCACTTGTTTGAGGATGGTAGGGTGTCGCTACTCGGTGTCTTACTCCGTATTTAAGCAATAGTTTCCCGAAGACATTTGAAATGAAATGGGAACCGCCATCACTAATGACAATTCTTGGCACACCGAATCTGGGAAAGATTATGTTTTTGAAAAGTTTGACCACAACTCGTGCATCATTCGTAGGAGAGGCTATCGCCTTAATCCACTTGGATACGTAATCGACTGCAACAAGTATGTATTTGTTTCCAAAGGAAGATGTAAAATATCCTATGAAATTAATTCCCCATACATCAAAAACTTCAACTTCCAAAATTCCCCTTTGTGGCATCTCATCGCGTCTAGAAATGTTCCCAGTGCGTTGACACTGGTCGTAGTTCATAATAACAATGTGGACGTCTTTCCAGAGGCTCGTCCAAAAGAGGCCAAATTGTAATATCGTTGCACATGTTTTTGACGTACTGGCATGTCCTTCATATGGTGTGGCATGGCAGTGGGATATGACATCCGCTACTTCTGATTTAGGGACACATCAATGAAATATTCCATCGGCGCCTCTTTTAAATAGTAGGGGTTCATCCCAATAGTAGTGTTTGAGGTCATGGAAGAACTTCTTCCTTTGTTGGTATGTTAGATCTGGTGGAAGCACTTTGGCTGCTAGGTAGTTGACAAAGTCCGCATACCATGGCAATGTGGTCTTGGTACAAATTGCTTCAACTTCTTCATAAGTTTCTACATTGTTAAATAACAAGGAATGTTTTATTGTGTCGCCTTCGCTTTCCAATTGGGCTACTAGTTTGTCGTAAGGGAATACATCATCTATAGGAACTTCTTCGGGTTCCAGGCCCTCAATCCTAGAGAGATGATCCGCTACCACATTATATGTGCTCTTCTTATCCTTAATTTCTAAATTGAATTCTTGCAAAAGTAAGATCCATCTCAAGAGTCTTGGTTTGGTATCCTTCTTAGTCAACAAGTACCTAATCACAACATGATCGGTATAGACAATGATTGTTGCTCCTACTAGATAGGAACGGAATTTATCTAAGGCGAAAATAATGGCCAGGAGTTCCTTTTTGGTGGTTGCATAGTTCATTTGCATGCTGTCCAGGGTTCTACTTGCATAGTAAATAACATGAAGATTTTTGTCCATTTGTTTGTCCTAAGACAGCGCCCACATCATAATCGCTAGCATCGCACATTATTTCAAATGGTAGACTCCAATCAGGTGGTTGTATGATGGGTGCGGTAAAAAGAGAACTCTTCAAATGTTCAAATGCTCTCAAGCATTCTTCATCGAATATGAATTCGGCTTCTTTCATTAGCAGTCCAGTCAGAGGCTTTGTGATCTTAGAGAAGTCTTTAATAAATCGTCTGCAAAAACCTGCGTGTCCTAAAAAGCTTCGTATTTCTCTGACTGTTTTAGGAGGTCAAAGATTTTCTATGACTTCTATCTTTGCTTTGTCTACTTCAATACCTCTGTCGGATACTACATGTCCAAGGACCACGCCTTATCGTACCATAAAATGACATTTCTCCCAATTCAACATAAGGTTTACCTTAACGCATCGTTCAAGTACCATTTCAAGGTTTGACAGACAGTGCTCGAAACTTCCCCCCCACACAGAGAAATCGTCCATGAATACTTCTATTATGCCGTCTATGAAATCTGCAAAGATCGACATCATGCATCTCTAAAATGTTGCGGGAGCATTACACAGTCCGAACAACATTCGCCAATATGCATATGTGCCATAGGGGCAAGTAAATGTAGTTTTTTCCTGATCATCAGGATGGATGGGTATCTGAAAGAATCCTGAGTACCCTTCTAAGTAACATAAATGTGAATGTTTATCTAGCCGCTCAAGCATCTGGTCTATGAAGGGTAAAGGAAAATGATCTTTTCTAGTAGCTTTATTCAGCTTCCTATAATCTATACACATCCTCCATCCAGTTTGAGTTTGTTTTGCTACGGACTCGTCCTTTACGTTAGTTACTACCGTAACACCACCCTTCTTCAGTACGACATGTACTGGGCTTACCCAGTTATTGTCAGATATCGGGTATATGATTCCTGCTTCCAATAATTTTTGCACTTCTTTCTTGACTACATCTCCTAAGATAGGGTTTAATCGTCTTTGGTGTTCTCTAGATGTCTTACAGTCCTCCTCCATCATAATGTGATGCATAAATATAAAGGGGCTTATCCCTTTTAGATTAGAAATGTTGTATCCAAAAGCTGAGGGATATCTCCTTAAGACTTCCAATAGTCTTTCTGTTTCTAATTGTCCCAAATTGGCATTAATTATCACGGGTTTTTCAAGTTTAGTATCTAGGAATTCATATCTCAACTCCTTGGGTAATGTTTTAAGTTCTACAGACGGTTTCTTTGGGCATGACATTGGATCGGGTGTGAGTGCTAGGCATTCTCTTAGACTATCATCTTCATATGGCTCGCACCAGTTATCGTCCTCGAATATTGGAGGGGCTAGAATCTTAAGTACTTTTGTGTACCTTGTCGGTTCCTTCTCCATTTCTTTCACGCATTAGTCAATAATGTCTAGAGAGCAGCATGTATCGTCTAGAGCAGGGGCTTTTAGGAATTGGGCTAAGATAAACTCAATTTTTTCTTCCCCTACCTCGAAGGTTAATTTTCCTTTTTTCACATCTATTATGGCTCCAGCTGTTGCTAAGAACGGTCTACCTAGGATGAATGGCATATTAGAATCTTCCCTAATGTCCATTATCATAAAATCCATCGGTATATAGAACTGACCTATGCGAACTGGCACGTTTTCTAGCATACCTACTGGATACTTAATCGAGCGGTCTGCTAGCTGCAGAGACATTTTCGTTGGTATAAATTCTCCTAAATCGAATTTCTTACATGTGGATAAGGGCATTAGACTAACACTGGATCCTAGATCACATAATGCTTTATCTATGACAGACGTTCCGATTACGCAAGGTATGGAAAAGCTACCTGGATCTTTTAGCGTAGGAGGCATGTTATTTTGAAGTATAGCGCTACACTCGGCAGTGAGCATAATGGTTTCATTGTATTCTAGTTTTTTCTTATTCAACATGATCTCTTTGAGAAATTTTGTATATGAAGGCATTTGCATAATAACTTTTGTGAATGGTATAGTTACATTCAATTGCTTTAGAAGCTCTACAAATTTCTTGAATTGTCCTTCGTTTTTGGATTTAGCTAATCTTTAAGGATAAGGTATAGGTGGTTTGTAAGGCGGCAGAGGCACATAAGGTATTTCCTTCTCCGCGGCCTCTCCGCTCTTATCTTCCTTCTTCGTATTTGATTTTTCTCCCTTCTCGGTTTCCTTTTGCATATTTCGCTGCATGGATGAGTTTTGGATTCTCGGATCGACGGATCCATCATATTTTGTTCCACTATGCAAAGTAATAATGTTAGCATGAACTTTTGGACTTGGTTGCGACTCTCTAGAAAATGCTCCACCTGGGGCTGCTATAGCTGATTATTGTTAGGCTACTTGAGTTATTTGAGTTTCCAACATTTTGTTATGAGTAGCCACAACATCAAGCTTGCTCGACAGTTGTTTAACCAACTCGCTTGTGCGAGCGTTTTGATTTTCCAAGTCTCTGTTTTGTTGAGCTTGAGCATTCATAAAGTTCTCTATCAGGATTTCCATATTTGACTTCCTAGTTGGATGTGGTGGAGAGGATTGCGCTCCTTTATGAAATCCGGGTGGAACAACAGATGTTGAGTTTGGTGGATGTAAAGCATTGTTATTCTTATATAAAATTTTTGGGTGATTTCTCCAGCCAAGATTGTAGGTGTTTGAATATGGGTTTTCTTAAGCGAAATTCACTTGGTCGGTTGGAGTACCAGCCAACATTTGACATTCAACGTTTGTATGGCTAGGGTTTCCAAAGATTTTACAATTCGGATTCACCGCAACTATGGTAGCTGGTGGTGGTGCTATTGCTAAACTTTCGATCTTTTGAGCAAGGGCGTCTACTTTAGCATTGACTCGGTCTATACTGTTGACTTCGTGTATTCCTCCTTTCGGAGTTAGTCTCTCTATACCAGCATGTTCACCTCCCCATTAGAATGGTTTTGAGCCATAGTCTCTATGAGTTTATAAGCTTCTGCATATGGTTTATCCATTAGTGCACCTCCTGCGGCTGCACATAAGTTCATTTTGGTGTTGTACAATAGCCCGCCATAAAAGGTATGTATTATCATTCATTCCTCAAGTCCATGGTGTGGGCATATCCTTAACATGTTCTTGTATCTCTCCCAAGCATCAAATAAGGATTCGTTGTCTTTTTGCTTAAATCCGTTGATTTGAGCTCGCAACATAGCTATCTTGCTTGGTGGAAAATATCTAGCTAAGAAGACTTTATTCAACTCGTCCCATGTCGTCACTGAATGGGATGGTAGAGACTGGAGCCAATCTCTAGCTCTATCCTTCAATGAGAACGAAAAAAGTCTTAGTCTTATTGCTTCTTGACTGACTCCATTGGCTTTTACAATGTCATAATATTGCACAAATATTGACAAATGAAGGTTCGGGTCATCCGTAGCATTACATGAGAATTGGTTTTGTTGAACTGCTGAAATTAGTGAAGGCTTCAGCTCGAAATCATTACGGTTAATAGCTGGGGCAACAATGCTGTTGTGTGGCTCTTCCTGTGATGGAACAACATAATACTTTAGAGGACGGTCTCTCGGTCCTTCGGCCATGTTTCGGGATGGTTCTGATTCGGTTTCCGAATCTGAATAAGGAATAATGGGTTTCGGGATATTATGTCTATGAAAGAAATCGTTGATTCGACGTCTCAGAAGCACGTAACGTTCGATTTCGTCGATTGGTTGTTCCAACTCTTCACCTCGCAAGTGAGTGTTTGGCATACAATCGGCTAATCAAAATGGAAAATAAAATAAAAATTTGCTTTAGTCTATACTGTGCAACTGAATTATCACAATATTGACTAAATTAGTCCCCGACAACATCACCAAAAACTTGATCGCGACTTTGCATGTTCGTCGGATTACTACTACAATTATACAGTCTATCGTGTAGTTTTAAAATATTATCGAACCCACAAGGACTAATAATCAACCTAGAGTGATCAATTATTATGGTGCAAAGCTAAGGCTTGGTTTTTGCGGTAAAAAGACTTAATTAAAACGGGATTTGAAAAAGATAAAGAAACGGGTCCGAAGAATGATCCACGCGCTCCTAAGGGACTCTGCAGATCCCGAGTGATAAAAAAGGACTCAAAGTTATTTTGTAGAAAAAACTAGTTTAAAGATTCAATCTCACACTCTCGCGCTATTGACCCAACCATACCTAATGACCCCAAGATTTTGCTCTCGCTCGCTCGGTAGTTAAAAGGCACTCTTTGAAAACTAGCAAGGCCTAACTGAGACCTGAAGCGCTCTCGCTGCATTCAGACTCAGTGCTCGGTGTCTACTATCCGACGATTATCTCAAACTCTCGCTCTGTCGGACATGCCTTGGTGTATTTCTCACTCTCGCAACAAAACACTGTTAACCAGCCTCTCGCTCTCGCGACAAGATTGGCTAAATTCTGGTTAGACACCAGAACCAGAATCTTAAAATAACTAAGTTGAACACCGATGGTTCCTACAGAGTCCCGTCGGGTGACGGTACTCAAACTATGAACTCTGACTAAACTACTCAGACATTTGCATTTCTAAACCTAAGACATTTATCATGCTGTACATTAGAACATGCATAGTTGCAAATAATACGGAATATCAAATACAGTAAAACATAATTGTAAATAACCTAAAGTAAACTGTAATATAAATGACTTCAAATGTATTACAATGTTAATCCAAGCGTAAAATCGACAACAAAAATCAGAAAATATAAAGTGCAGCAATCGCTCAATGTGACCGATCACTGCTTTGGCAGGTGAATATCTGGCTAAGGTCTAAGGAAATTTCTACAACGCTTCCGCACAGGTTCTTGGATACTGAGCTCTGACCTACCAACCTCTATTTATAGAGGGGGGGGGGGGGGGGGGGGGAGGTTCCTAAATAACAGCCTATGGAAACTGCCTTAAAATTGCCCAACTATTCTGAAAAATTGCTCCCGGGGAAAACGGCGACTGCCGTATGCTTAATGGCGACCACCATTAGCTTCAAATTTGGATTCCCTTCTTTTCTTTAATGGCAACCGCCTCCCTCAGGTAATGGTGAGCGCCATTGTCCTGAGGAGGCCAGAATACTGCTTTTTGAGGGGTTTTCTCCACCGTTTAGCTCGCTTTTCGACCCTTTTCTTTTATGTTGCTGATTTCACACATGTCAAGTAAAAACGAAAGAAAAAATAAGTAATCAACAACTAAAACGACAATGACTCAATAAAATAACGGATAAAGATGCACAAAATGAATCGAAAAATGTGATACAAAGTCGAGTCATCACGTTCAACTACCAATATCACCGCCGCGTACCCACTCTTATTCGTGCCACCCTTTTTCTTTCACAACCACCTAAAACCTCTATTTCTGACCTACTACAACCATTGGGAGCAAACATCATTCACCACTTCAAGCGAGAATCGAAGCTTCCACTATAGCCATAACAACTTCACAACCAACAACGAAAAACACGATTTTGACCGTGCCACGATTTCACCGCGAGATCTACAACAACAACATCATAATAACATTTTGTTTCAATGCAACAACACCGACAACATGATAACCTCCTGTATCAGTAACACAATGATATCTAACGTTATCAAGCTCAGATTCAAGAAACGACATGACTTGGTGGTAATTTTTGAAACGATTTCTGTTGCGAGAACGTTGTTCTATCTGCACATTTTTTTTCTTCATTTTTTCAACTTGTTTCTGTAGAGTGTCTATTCACAACACCTTGATTATTTCTCTTGTTTTGAGGAAAAACTTCTTGAGTGTTAATCCATGTTAGATTACATCTCCTTTTTTGTTACATTGAATGTGTATGTGTATGCGCGTGCGCACACATATGTATTTGTAATTTTTTGTTAAGAGGAACCCGAGAAAGATAGTAATCTTATAATGATTCAAGCTTTATCAATATCATGATAACCATCAAGATTCAAAACCCACTTTATCTAGAAATTTGAAAGAACCTTGTGAGTTATTCATTCACCACTATCTAATTACTTGTTGTTATCTTGTGAATTAGAGAGAGAGAGAGAGAGAGAGAGAGAGAGAGAGAGAGAGAGAGAGAGAGAGAGAGAGAGAGAGAGAGAGAGAGAGAGAGAGAGAGAGAGAGAGAGAGAGAGATTCTTTGACCCTATTCATCATCTTCAACCTTAGTCCTTAACCATTGTTATGGACCTTCGTCTCCAAAGATCTAGTGCTTGAGGGAGATTAGTGATACATTAGAGCATCTAATGTTTTTGTGTGAAGTTTTATGTTTGTAATCGGTGTAGAGATTATTTCTTGAACGCGGTATGAATTGTATGTTATCTATCAATAAAAGAGTTTCACTATACTCCATTGAAGACTTTGGCGAGGTCGAGTACAAAGTGTTCGTAAGGCGAAGTTAGGAGTTGTCCAACTTTGGTGAAGATGTGTAAAGACTGTTCGTAGTCAAAGTTGGGAATTGTCCAATTAACTCTTAGCTAATGGAAATCGTTCAGACAAGAAATTGGTGGGATCAAGCTGGATTGCCACATACGAAGACTTGGAGCAGGATTATTATGGATAACATGGTTATTGGATCAAGACTGATGATGATCTTATGTTTGTTAGAAGTTTGAGTATCTGCATCAACAAATGAAATTAACATGTGATATTTCTTTGTTATCAAAATGCTTGTATCAAATTTATAAAAAAAATAGTGGAAGATCATGATTATTTCCCAATTTTTTTAACACTATTGAAGACAGGAGTAGGCAAAGCAAAGATGAACTCCAAACCACTATATATCTCTATGTACCCTTCTCTCTTCCCTTATCTCTTCTAATATTTTGAATTCATTCATATAGCTATTTCATTTTTGAATTATTGCGTTGTTTTTATGACATTTAGTTTAGCTCTTACTTATAGCGATTTAATGTGTAAGCTTAGGTTTTCGATGTATCAAACAAATTGAAACACAATGATTAATATCATCAACTTGTTTGCATTAATACATAAATATAAATAAATGCCGTTTTAAGAGATTAAACCCTAGACGAAGAATCAATATCAATTTAACTCAACTAATACATACTAGGGCTGTACAATTTTTTTAACCGGCCTAAACCGGCCGATCCATGAGACCTGCAGATGCACGGTTTGGATTGGGCTGGTTTTCGGATTAGCAAATTAGTAATTATTGGGTTTACATAGGTTTAAGTGGTCGGTTTCGGATGAATGAATTGAACCCAAAGAAAACCAAAACCGACCAGTCCAATTATTTATTTTATTGTATACACTTATCTTTCTAGGGTTTTCATTTATTCAATTCTCACTTCTCTTTGCATCAAAACACACTCAGTTCTCTCTTCATGGTCTTTTAAATCTTCATCCTCGAGTTCACCACCGTCGACATGCACCACTGCGCCATCGCCGATCATGTAAGTTTTGTTCTCTCGTCCTTGTTCTCTGTCTGTTTCTCCTTTTCTCTCTCAGACAACACAAAGCTTCCATTTTTATGCTATCTATTTCAAACTCACAAAACTCAAATGGCCAAATCTTATTTTTTAACACTATAGAATCTTTTTTCTAGATGGTTGAGGTAGAATGAAAAGGCTTGTTGAATAGATTAGGATATAAAAAATATTTGGCCATGTTTATGATAACCTGCGTATTTATTGAATGAACTTGTGTTTTTCAAACTTAAAACTTGTTTATTTTTATTCCTAGTATGTATTGTTTTCATATTTTATCACTTGACTCTCATTTGTTTTTTTGTCCTTGAACAAATTTTAGCGTTTTGATGTAGGAGTGTTTGTTTATGGAAGATTGGAAATCATGACAATTCTACAAACACGCAGGAGTGTAAAGCTGTTGGAAAATAAGGTAAGTAAATAAAGTTAGTTGCCTTTATTTTGTTTATTTTTTTTCATTTTTCTTAAGACTAATTGCATTTAAGACTCTTCCTAAATTTCTCAGTCCTCAAAAATTATAGTTATATATCAATTATGAAACATAATATTAAACGTTCTTTCCTCTTAGACATATTTTCAACATAAATTCTTTCTTCTTTATGTTAAACATATTTCTTTAATATTATTTTTGAAAATAAGTGTAAAGAAAAAAGACTGTTGTGTTTAGAGTATCTGAAATGTTGATAAAATAAAGATTGAACTTTGAGAGGCCCTACCCAATAGGCCCACATGTTTCTGGGTCGGGTGAGTCGGATTTTCGGGTTACCGGATTAATAAAATCTGGAATGTATTTTCACTTGGAGTGTTTTATAATTTTCTTATGATTTCAAGCCCTATATTGGTTTCTTGGTTATATTTTTTCTCAGATCTTGACTCAGGACTGCATCAGGGAGTTAAATTAAAGGTAATTATTTTGTATTGAAAATCAATTTTTTTTTCTGTATTGAGAAAATGCAATACATAGATTACGACTTTGCTGCATCTATAAGATATACATGTATTATTCGTTTACAAAATGGATGATCCTTTTTTGAAACTACAAAACATTTTTCTTGAGCTTTGAATTGTTCATGCTATTTTTCCTTATTGTTTGATTTGTTTTGATTATTGGGAGATGGAACATGGAAAAGGGAACTTGCAAGGAACTGAAGAAGGAAGCTTGCAAGGAGCTGAAGAAGGGAGCTTGCAAGGTGCTGAAAATGCTAGTTTGCAAGGGTTGAGTCAAGGTATGTGTTTGTGTTTAAAATTTTTACCTTGGTAGTATGTCTAGGTTTGACATGATAAGTTATATGGCATGTAATGTATTGCTGGTTATTTATGTGAGTGACATGAAATTTGGTCTTTGTTTGTTTATAAGTATGTATCCATATTACTATATTACTTTAAGTTATTTAATATGTTTTGTATGTTATGTATTTGATTTTTTTAGTTTACCAAAATATAGTACTGGTTGTTATTACAAGTACTGATTGTTTAGTGTATGTTTTATATTATTAGTTGTTGTTTAGTATGTCAAAATATAGGATTGATTCCTTTACTTTACCCAAATATTTTTAGTGTCGGAACATCCTGTTTCCCATGCTAAACCTACACAAGTAGAATCTGCACTTCCTCACGTTCCCCCTGCTAGGAAAAAAAGATAAGTTAATGCTAGTGGAACTAGGAAAACTTCCTCTGTTTGGTTAGACTTTAACATTTTACCGGATGAACCTGAACCAATAGCCACGTGTAAACATTGTCATAAAAGATACCGATGCGACCCTAAAACACATGGAACATCCAGCATGTTAGCTCACTCAAAAGTGTGTCACAAAAACCCTAACCTTTTATAGAAAGATCCCACATAAAGAAACCTTATAAGTAGTGATGGTGGTTTTTTAGGTTCAACAAGCCAAAGGTTCAATTATCAAGCATGTAGGAAGGCTATTACTTCCTTTGTTATTCTCGATGAGCATTCCTTTAGAGTGGTAGAGGGTGAGGGTTTTAAGAAACTATGCAAACAACTACAACCACAAATTACTATCCCTTCAAGGAGGACTGTTGCTAGGGAGTGTTTTCAACTTTACCTAGCCGAAAAGTTAAAACTTAAAGCCTTTTTTAAATCTGATTGTGCTAGGGTTGCACTAACCACAGATTGTTGGACTTCAATTCAAAGTCTTAGTTACATGGCCATAACTGCACACTTCATTGACAATGCATGGATCTATCATAAAAAGATTATTAGTTTTAGTTTAGTTCAAAATCACAAGGGTGACACCATTGGTAAAAAAGTGGAAGATGTTTTGAAGGAATGAGGGCTTAGGAAAGTGTCAACAATTACCCTTGACAATGCAACATGTAATGATGTAGCTGTTTCGTACTTGAGAAAAAGACTTAAGAGCAAGAGTTCTTTAATTGGTGTTGGGAGTTTTTTGCATATGAGGTGTGATTCCCATATTTTAAACTTGGTTGTGAGAGATGGACAAAAAGATCATGAGTTGGCTATTGAAAGTGTTCGCAATGCTGTTAGGTTTGTGAGGTCCTCACCACAAAGAGCTTTGAAGTTTAATGAATGTATAGAAATTGTAGGGATAACATGTAAAAGAAAACTTGGCCTTGATGTTTCCACATGATGGAATTCCACTTACTTGATGTTGGATGCTGCTGAGAAGTTCCAAACAACATTTGAAAAGTTATAGGATGAGGATCCTAGCTACATGAAAAGTTAGAGGATGAGGATCCTAGCTACATGGAGTTTTTTGAACTTTCCGGTCCACCTTATTCTACTGATTGGGAAAAAGCTAGGGCTTTTGTGATTTTTTGAAAACATTCTATGAAGCAACCAAATTGTTTTCATCTTTGCAAGAAGTGTCGTTACATTTAGCCTTTCATAACTTGTCTGACATTTTGTGTAAGCTTCAAGAAGCGTCCTTGAACATGAATACCTATGTGGCTCCAATGGTTTCTAATATGAGGACCAAATATGATAAATATTGGGGAGATGTTGAAAAAGTGAATCATTTTATCTATTTTGGAGTGATCTTTGACCCTATGTTTAAGTTCGGTTATGTTGAGTGGTCTTTCAATGACATGTATGGGGTTGGTAGTGAACTTGCTAAGAAAAATGTTGAGTGTGTCAAAAAAAGTCTATATAAACTATACAATTGGTATAAATTTGAGCATGATAAGAATGTTGGGGCTTCCCTCTTAGATTCACCATCCGGGAGCACTTTCCATGGAGAAACATGCACTCAAACTAGAAAACCATCATTTTTTACAAGGGCAGATGCTTTTAAACAATACTTGAAAGAGAAAGACACAGTTGATAATCAAAATGAACTAGATAAGTACTTAGGAGACCCTTATTAGGGAGATGTTGAAAATTTTAACATTCTTAAATGGTGGAAGGAGAATTCCACATGTTATCCTATATTAGCTACTTTGGTTAGGGAAGTTTTGGCAACACCTGTTTCAAGTGTAGCATCCGAAAGTGCTTTTAGTACTGGGGGGAAAATTTTAGACATGTATCGGAGTTCTTTGAGTCCGGCAATGACCGAGGTGCTTATTTGTTCTCAAAACTGGTTGATGCCTTCTAACGAGAATGACTCAAGAGTCCTTGATATGCTTGAAGAATATGACATAACCGATTCTATAGTTTCAGGTACTTTATGAAACAAAACTTTATCTTTTTTAACATTATTTTAATAACTTTAACCTCATTATATTTTTGGTATCTTGCAGAGTTTCGTGTAGGTGTTACTGTTGGAGCAACTGCTCCTGGGCAGGCTGGGCTTGTTTAAATCACCTTTAGGTATATGCTGAATTTTTTCTATTGTATATGCAACCACAATTTTTACATATATATGCAACAAACATTCTATTGTATGTGCAGTCATTCAGAACATGTCTCAATCATTTAAGAATTCAACATTCTATTGTATATGCATCCATACTAAACCATTTTTTCTCTTGTACTTGCAGCCACTTTTTGAATTTTTTTGGAGTCTTAAATGACTCATAATATTAAAGCCATTATAATTAGTAAATCAGTTTTGAAGCCATTACTCGTAAAATTTTGGGGCAACCACTACTGGTTTCATAGTAATTCAGTGTTAGAAGTTTGTTTTGGGTAAGGAATCCATGTTACAATTGCTTTACATGTAATAATTTTTTTGTCACAAATTGCTTTATAAAAGATAACAATTATGTTTCTTTTTTAAATTTAACAATTAAACCCCTTAAATTGATAATATTTGTTAAATGTATTTCTATTTGTAGCAAATCCAATGCATGATGAAATGAGGACACCTATGTGTGATCGTGCTTGAAAGCCTTGTGCGCCAATGAATCTTTCTAGGTATTTTCTAACATCTTCCTTCTCTGCTGAGCTTAATATGTGTTATGATTTCCATGCCTCTATTTATGTTCTTTTGTTGCTAAACTAGAAGGATCAGCTTGCAACATAAAAAAAAAAATATACTTTTGTTGCTGACGTAAGTGTTCTTTCTACTAATAATAGAATATTTAAGAAAAATCTGTTTGTATGTATTTTCTGACATAAGTCATTTTCTTCTGAAAGTTCACCAATCAAGGTGTTTTAGGGGTGAGATATGCATTATGTCTACATCTGATTCCAACTCTAATGTCTTTCTTCATCAACCGACATCTTCAGAAGACAACATTATGTATGAGGTGACACCTAGACGAAATATTTTTTGGTATTTTTGGTACCTTCCTTCATTGTGTAAATATTTGTTTGAGTTTAACTTCATCTTATAATATCTTATATCATGTACATTGAAATTGTTGTTTGATAAGGTAACTCGCGTGGAGTTGAAGAAGGTAGTTCTCCTGGAGTTGAAGAAGATAGTTTGCAAGGAGTGAATCAAGGTATGCTTGAGTGTTTTTTAAGTGTATGGGGTGTTTTTTTAAGTATGCTTGAGTGAAATCTTATGCTTGTTTGAATTACTGTCAAATATCTTGTGCTCTATGCTATCATTATTTTCTTTTGCTTATCACATGACTTAAGAATACATAGACATATTTTAAGTAATAGTTTTTACCTTATTTCAAATATCTTGTACTTATTGAACAATTTTTGTTTGTCAATTATACTTGCTTCTACTTTAAACCAAAAACTTTTTCAAACTACATTTGTATTCTGTTTAACTTATATTTATTTAAGTTATTTGATACGGTCATCTATTGTTATTGCTACGGTGATATCTTATTATTATTGCTATGATGATATCTTATAAAAACTATATTGATTGATTATAAGAGTAGGTTCAGCAGTTGAAATGGTTCAATGTTTCAACTTTTTTATAGTTCAAAGAGCATGTAAAACACACTCAAAATGTTTCAATTTGTTTTTTACTTTCAGGTTTGTATACACTTGAGATTTGTATACTCAAAATGTTTCAACTTGTTTTTTGCTTTCAGGTTTGTATGCACTGCTTTAAGGTTAATATGGATAATGTTAGTGTGTAGAATTAGAACCATGGCTTAAGTTTGTATGCACTGCATAATTATCTGATGAAAAATGCAACCTTTATGCTCTAATGATAAAAAAAATGCATGAAACATTTCTGTGAAACATAGGTAGGATTTATCACTTCAAGGTTTTTTATTATTTTCTGTAAAAAATTTGAATGAAATATTTTCTTGTTCTGAAATGAAATATTTTTCATTATAATTTCTCTTTGACCTACAATTTTGGAGGATTTAAAGTTTTTTTTTTAATCTTTTCAATTATTTAAGAATAAATATTATTGATTCTTTTGGGAAACTAAAGATTTAATGCTTCTCAAATTAAAATGTTTGATGTGTTTCAAAGCTAGGAATTTACTCACAGCTTAGTAATTCTATGAAATTTTGTTTAGAACTTATTCACGGCTTAGACATTCTGTTTGACTCTTTCTAAATTTGTTTATGACTTGTTGAAACCAAATCCTTTTTGGATATACCTACTGCTAATTCATCCCACTGTGAGTTCTTTAATGTGTCGAAGCAATTTGAAGTATTACAGGAGAGGTATTTTTTGATCTAGTTAGTTTTGTGGCCAGACCTACAAACTAAAAAATTTAGTTTGAAATTCTGATTAGAACTTATTCACAACTTAGAAATTCTGTCAAGAAAATTATGCTTAGAAATTAAGATATCATTTAAACTTAGAAATACTTATTGTATTTGCAGCGTATAAATTTTGATACCATTGCAGCTTAGAAATTCTTATTGCATTGCAGATTAGAAATTCTGATATTACTTATTCTAAAATTGTTTCTATAAAATTTTTGAAGTAGAGAAAAATATATGTTCTTAATTCTTATTAGGCATTAAAGTGATATCATTGCATTAATGTGATATCATTGTAGCATTAACGTGATATTATTGAAATCAGGTTCTTTTGTTTTGATTTAAGATGTGCTAATGGGCATTAATGTAATATCATTGCAGCATCAAACAGATTGCATCATGAAACAAGTTGTGCTAATGAGTATTACTGAATTTGAAGATTTTGAGTGCGTAGAAAAAATAGTTTGAAGTTTGAACTACAAATATGAACAGAGTTAAAGAGGGTGTTCATAATTCTGTAATGAATTTTTAAAAAAAATATCTTAAGCTTTAAATTTGAATATATATTTTTGGATGTAGAAGTGTTGAATTGAGCTCTTTGTTATATTTGAAGGTTCAAAGTTTTTATTTAATAGTTTTATTTAAAAATTATGATGTAGCTAAAATTTTGTATGAAAAAATTAAAGATTGGTTAACCGAACAAATCGATCTATTTTAACCGATCAATCGATTAAACCGATCCGATCAAACCGATTAAAAGTTCAGTCGAAATTGAGCCTATCAAATCTACTCATAGTTTTGACCGATTTGACATATTAAACCCGAATCTAATCCAAACCGACCGATGTTCAACACTAATACATACTCCCTCCGTTTTTAATTATATGTCGTTTTGGAAAAAAAAAATTGTGTCAAAATATAAGTCGTTTTGTAATTTCTATGTAGAATTAATTTTTTTCTTCCTAAAATACCCCTAATTCATCTCTTTTTTCTATAATTTTCATAATTCAGTGAATCTTGTATTCCAATGCAGAGTGACATTATGAATATTGTTTTTCAATGCATTGGTCCAACTTTTTATAGAAAAAGTCTTCATCTCATAAAACTCTATATTAATTTGTGATTTTTTCAAAATTCCTCTCTCTTAAGAATATATTAACTCCCAATTAAAACTCAGAAATATCTCTCCTCAATGTGAATTCTCAAGTTTTATATATTGTGCATTTTTTAATCCTTCTTCCTATCATAACAAAAAAAATCCTTAAAAAAATTGGCAATGGAATATTTAGAGGGAAATTTGAAAAAAAATTAATGAAGAGCCATACGAATTTGGAGGGAAAAATTTAACAAAAAAAAATCTTAATTTTTTCTACCAGAGTGCTTTAGCGTATCTTTTGGTGAGTGATGGAAAATTTGGGAGGGAGAAAAATAAGGAATTAGTGTAGGATAGAAAAAGACACGTATAAATTTAATTAATTTAATGTTTTATTTATGAAATATATTTGAATAAATGCAATCTAGATATTCCATCGACAAATTATAATGATTAATCTGATATATTTTGAAACAAGAGATTTTGAGTGTTTTTAAAAAGGATAATATTGGAATATCCTATAATATATTTACAAAATTAGCAAAAGTTAATAACTTCATTGGTATCTGTAAAAAGTCTAAAACGACTTTTTTTTTTTTTTAATTTCTATACAATGTATACTAACTATTCAAATCAAACTCAAAATAATAAACTTTTTCGTCAAAATAAGATTCGAACGTATTATTTCTATAATAATATTTGACACGTTCAAGACACGTCTTGCAAATAATATAACATATGTGCTTGCTTATCCAAAATTTATATACACTTTTAGTAAATAAAGTGAACCTACGATAAACTCAAATCACAAGATTAAATAGAAAGATATTTGTTGATTTTTTATGTGTTTTTTTCTATATTTTTAAAATTATTATTATTATTATTTATTTTATTTTAAAGAAAACATGAATGTGTGAAATTTTGTATAATTTTAATACTTAATTATATTTTTATTTTTGTTTTTTAATTTTATATTCATTAGCCAAAATATAATAATGTAAATTTTAAAAGTTATAAGTGATGTATATATTATATCTACTACCGAATGAAATATAAATAAAAAGTTATTTGAAAAATTGATGAATTTCGTCTTAATTTTTAATTTGATACATTAAAATTTCACATATCATCTTTGCTTATATTTTATTTTCTCATTATTAACTAAGTAAGTAAAATCCATGTCATATAAATAAAATTTGATTGAGTATATATCCGTTATTTAAAGTTATGTATATTTCATATTGATTTAAGTTAAAATAATTTATAATTTTAAATGAATTTTACTTACAAATCAATATCACATTAAAGTTAAATATACTAAAGAATTTATCCAAATTAAATTATAATTGAGAATTATTTTAAAATAATCAAATATAAAAAATGTCATGGTTAAATATTTATATATATAATCACACGAGTTCAATCCTACGACATCTTACTTATTTATCTTTAAAGAATGAATTTCAACCACTAAATTATTTGATAAAAAAACTATATAATTACATATGATTCAACACAATTTTAGATTGGTAGTACGTATATTTGTTTTTACAAACTATTATCATTTATAAACAAATTTACAACATTTTTACTTTTCTCTTTATAATAAAAACTTATCACTCTTTAAAACAAAATGTATAAAAAGTCATAATAATTAACTTGTTATAAATAAAAAAAATTGAAATATTAAAAAGCAATTTATTCTATTAAAACATAAGCAATTTATTATAATAGTAAAATATCATTTAGAAAATGAGAAAACTAAAATAAAAATTTATTTCTTACCAATCGAAATATTGAATAAAAAAACTTAACAATACATTATAAGAAAAAATATTCGTTTTAACGGTAACATTCTCATTCTCAATCTATGTTCACTTAATTTTTTAAGTGTAACATTCTCGTTCTCGTTTTCAACGATAATATTCTTATTTTAAATCCATATTCACTTAATTTTCCGTTTATTATTTTTCTATATATACATAAATTATAGTGGTGGTTGGACATTGAAAATAATCTTAAAATCACTGTTAGTTATCATATCCACGAGCGCATCTAAAAGAAGTCTATGGAATACTATGATGCTAAACAAAAACTTTGGGTTCCATATATTCCTTCAAATGTTCCTATCACAGTGCAACAAAACACAACAAATGCTGGTGTCAATGTTTCTCTAGAAAAATTGATTAAAACTAATCATGGTAAATGAATGCTAAATTCTATTTCCACATGTTTTACTTTTATGAATATATTTTACATGATTTGACTATTTTTTTATTTTTTATTTATTTTAGATATTTGATTCAATCGATTAAACCATAGTTCGCCAATTTAATCTTTAATACAAGTTTCAAAATATTGAATTAAATACATGTGTAAAAAAATTATACACTAGCATTGAAGTTCTAAAATAATTAGGATTTAAATTTTGTTTTATTTTTGTTTGTTTGACCACGTGTCTTTCTATCACATCTATATTGGCAGCTCACCCTAAACTTTTTATTTTTAGTTTCATTTGGAGCTACAATCGGAGAATCAAGTAAGACACTACTACCAACTCCCACAGGTTAGTAATATATGTTTTTATTTATTTATTATTTATTTATAATGTGAATTTATTATTATTATTATTATTATTATTATTATTATTATTATTATTATTATTATTATTATATTGGAATAAAAATGTTTTTTATAGTATTTTTATTATTAATTATTATTACAATATTTGACCCTCTTCTAATTTATTTTTTTCTAGTTTAAATATATAATATTTGATTTAATGCATAACCCAAAATAAATTAGCACATCATTAGGATTTGGGCTTGGGAGGGTCCATGGTTTTTTAATATATATTTTCTTAATTTAGGTTTTAAAAAACAAAAAAAATTTAAAAAAGAGTATACCGTTTTAGAAAGCAAAAACAAACCCTGCGTGGCAAGCTAAACCCTTGTATCACTGTGCCGTCACTTCACAACTATAAGTTCTTCGTTTGAATTTCTAGAGTTCATGAATCTGAATTAACTTCAGAGTTTTGAAAAGATCATTACAAGCTATAAGCGTTTGATGATAGATACAGTGATACACTGGTATCTCTGTCATTGATCGTACCATAAGCCCTACGATCCTTCCTGATTATGCAGCTTTCAAGGATTGCATTAAATTCGTTTTCTAGAATTGAAACTAATTCAAAACAACATTGACGGCAATGGCAATCTCTCAGTTTCCGTGTGGTGCTGAATCCGATTCAGAGGATAAAGTGCCTTCTTCTGGTTCTAGTGCGGGACAGAACGTGATTGACAGCGATGGCTTTTTCAACCATGCAGACGATGTCTTTGACGTTTTTTCTCAATGTAACTTTTCTCACAATTTTCACAACTTTGAGTTAATCGAAAGAGCACTTTTGCCACTGATTTCAATTTTTTCAGGGGTAGAACTGGCTTTAATTTCTTAATCATTTGGTCCAGGGTTTGTAAAGAGAGCTTTGTTAGTTTAATACCTCGTTTTACCAAAAATTAAGCAAATTAGTAGTGAATTAGTTTCTGATTTGAACCCGAAATTAACAAATTAACTACTTAACACCTAGGTGGAGTTGTTACTAATCACAGCGAGGGAGTTTAAGGAATAAGAAGGAATATGAACGAGGGAGTTTAAGGAATATGAAGGAATATGAGAGCCCTGTGTGTTTGTGTTCCCTTGTGTTCTTTATTATGTTTAGAGAGCCCTGTGTGTTTGTGTTCCCTTGTGTTCCCGTGTGTTCTTTATTATGTTTAGAGATTTGAATCCTGTTCCCTTATGTTCTTTATTATGTTTAGAGATTTGAATCCTGTTCCCTTGTGTTCTTTATTATGTTTAGAGATTTGAATCCTGTTCCCTTGTGTTCTTTATTATGTTTAGAGATTTGAATTTTGTTCCCGTGTGCTCTTTATTATGTTTAGAGATTTGAATTCTGGAACCGGATCAATCGAAATTTAGGTTTTAGTACCCTCAAATTTAAGATTTAGGATTTAGTACCCTCGAAAATTTAGGATTTAGTATATTATTTACTATAAACTCATTGCACAGTAGATTCTCATTATAAATTTGTGTCTACATTGAGGATTTTATTTTGCATCACTTGATGACTGAAGGATCGAGTTGAAGTATTTACTTGTGTCCTATATTGTTCTTACTATTCTATCAAAGATATTGTAATAGAAGCTGTTGTCAGACACAATATTGCTTATGTTATGCATCATAGTGTCAGTATTTTTGTTATTATTTTGGGAGCATTACAAATGAGGTATTTCTAAACAGGCATGGTATCCCTGTCTCAAGAACTGTAATGTTTATAAAAAAAATTTTTGGAATGTGTTTGCTTATTATTAATTCTTTTAACCTTCTATGACTATACAGGTGGAAATATTGATCTATGCCCGCCATTGTCTTCAACGAAAAAGAATAGCCAAAAGGATGTTAATGATGAGCAGCAAAAACAAACTAAAAGAAAGATATATCGGCCTAAAGTGGTCTCTCAAGATCCCAAGAGAACAAAGAAATCTCATCCTCAAAGCAGCGCCACTCCAAAACCTTCAACTCCTAGGCAGAGAAAACCTTATGTCAGAAAAACTCCTAAGTGTCAGCGACCATTATTTGATGATCATGGCGAATTGATCTCTCTACCATTTTTGGAAAATTTCAATGATTCAACTGTTGATCATGGTGGACTTGAGAATTCTACTATAACCAATGAATCTGCCATTGAATCTAATTCACTGCAGAGTTATCAGAAGTTAAATTCATTGTCATCTTTATCTCTAGTTGAGAGCAGAAGAGTTGGACGAAACTTTCCACTGATGTGTAAGAGGAAAAGACTTAGAAGACAAAGAGTGCGTTTGGTAAAAGTCTTAACCCCTATTGCAAAGGGGAAAAGATCAAGTCTTGCTAAGAAAAAGAGAAAATGTTTTGAAAATTTACGTGTAGAAGGAAGTTCTAGACTGAGCAGACAAATGAGACTCATACTAAATAAACTGTCAACTTCGAAGAAAAAAAATCATCAAAAGATAAATAAGTTAGATGCCCAAAACAAATCAGGGGAGTTAGTTATTTATAACCGGCGATCTTCAAGAGTTGATGTTTTACTTGATGAAGAGACATTAAGAGTATGGAACTTGCTCGTTGCTGAAAGAGGACACGATGAAAAGGATGAACAGAAACGGATGCGTTGGGAGAATATAAGAATGGTCTATAAGAATGTGGTTCTTACATTCTTAGATCAGATGCAAGACACCCAAGGTATGTTTTCTTCTCAGTTATAGGCAATCCTCTAGGCTCTAGAGACAATAAAGAACTGTATAAAATTTTGCATTTCAACCTTTTATCTTTCTATTGGTGTTTGACATAATAACGAGTATTCAAATCTTTTTTTGTAATAAATGGTGTTAATATGTTCTCATTTACCAATGTGAGTTCTCTTTAATAAACAAGTTAATTAATTTTTTTGTAGCATATTGAATTATTATATGTAAATCAATTGCAATTTATGAGTTAGTCGTCTAGTATTAAGTTACTTTATCAGTTGTTAAAAGATATATTTGTAAACTTTGTAGGTGATAGAAGATTCTTACCGTGGAAAGGTTCAATTTTGGATTCTGTGGTTGGAGTTTTTTTAACTCAAAATGTGTCTGACTATTTGTCAAGGTAAAGTTAAATAGAAAATTTATTTATCCAATTTTTCTATGTGTTAGAGAATATTAATACTAACTATTGTTTCTATAGCTCTGCATTCATGTCACTTGCTGCACAATTCCCTGTCAAATCAGTTAGCTGTGAAAAAGACAACAATATGGTTGTGTTGGATCCTAAGTTGGATATAGAGATGAAAGGTGGAAACGATGAAGAAATGGAAGTTGAGAAAGTCAATGAATATCTCAAAGTTGACAACAGTGGAGCTGAATACAAGTCCACCATCGAATATCCCAAAGTTGATAACAGTGGAGCTGAATACAATTCCACCAATGCATATCCCAAAGTTGATGGCAAGGGAACTGAATCCAATTCCGCCAATGTATATCCCAAAGTTGATGGCAAGGGAACTGAATCCAATTCAACTTCTGTGGAGAGAAACACAGGTTCTCCCAGCATAACTTTCGGTAAGAAAGAAGTCCCTACTACAAAAAAAACCAAAACTCAAGAGGAAAAAGAGATCTTATTGGAAAAGAAACGACAATACTGGGATACACTAAGAAAATGCCACAGTGATAAGCCTCGACACGAGGATTACATGGATTTTGTTGATTGGAAAGCAGTAAAAGACGCAACAGTTGGTGAAGTTGCGAAAGCTATTGCACTTCGCGGTCAACAATTCATTATTGCGGGCAGAGTAGTGGTACAAAAATATTAGTACTTTGATGTATTTGCAGTATCTTTTGACATATTATTAAGGCAATGATTGAACTAGTGCATTATCATATATTTGTAGGAGTTACTGAACATGTTATATTCCACCACTGGAAACATGGATTTAGAATGGCTAAGATATATTCCACCACTGGATGCAAAGTAAGTCTAAACATCATGCTGTATTTATAAATTGTCCATCAACAGGAGTATTTCTAACCAAGTATATTTTGTATGTTAAAGGGAATATCTTTTGAGCATACATGGATTGGGATTGAAAAGTGTGGAATGCATAAGACTTCTAGCACTTCAACATATTGCTTTCCCGGTAAGAAAATACGAAGACACATGCTCTTGTTTTAATGCATGAAGTTATTTTTGTTAGATTTGTATATTTATTTTACTTATAAAAAGATTTGTTAATTTTAATAGGTGGATGTAAATGTCGCAAGAATCGTGGTACGATTAGGATGGGTTCCACTGCAAACATTGCCGGAATCAATGCAAATACATGACTTAGAGGAGTAAGTCTTATATCACAATTCATTAATTACACTATTTTGTCTTAAAACAGGTTTTCAGATTTGATGCATTTATCTAGCAAAGACTATATTACAATTCATTGACTACACTATTTTGTTTTATAACAGATTCCCAGATTCGAACAAAATTCAACAGTATCTCTGGCCAAGACTATGCACTCTTGATCATCGTACATTGTAAATATCAACCTTCTTTTTACTCTTTAATCAATTTGAACTTTGTATTCGATTAATATATCTTACGCATATCATATGATACGTGGCTTTGTATAGGTATGAATTGCATTATCAGCTGATAACATTTGGAAAGGTAGATGTTAACATCATTCAAAATAATACATTTTTATTTTAATCTTTCTATTAAGAAAATTGAAATCTTATTAAAAAATTTTGTAGGTTTTTTGCACAAAGAAACACCCAAACTGCAATGCTTGTCCAATGAAAGTGGGGTGTGAACATTATAAAAGTTCCCTTGCAAGGTATGTGTTGCATTTATTTATTAAATTTGGAGAATATGTCATGACTTGATTTACTGGAGGGAAATCGATAGCTTTGACAATGCCTGAATGTAAATTTAAATTATACACTATTATAAACCTACCTCAAAAGCTTTAAGAGACAATTATATATCTTTACATAACAGTTGTAATGTTACCGTTAACCCACATATAAATTGTTTCAATTTCTCTCCTAAAATTGGTTTCGGTATAAAGATGTGCTAATATATATGCTGCAGCAAAAGACTTGCCTTGCCACCCAATCCGTACTCTGATATGCTAAGCAACCCTACACTGACGTTTGTTCCGAATGAGATTAAAGAATGTGAGCCTATAGTTGAGATGCCTCCATCACCGGAACCTGAAAGGACAATGGTTGATTTTGAAACAAAGCATGATGAAGAGATTTACTATGACTATAATAACCAAGATGATGAAGACATAGAAGATATGCTTACACTCAACCTGAGTAGTCAAGGATCATCATGCTTGTCAAAGCCCCTTGATAATTTTTTCGATGGGTTTGACCTTGGCATGAATACATCAACGGGATTTGACCTTGGCATGAATACGGGATTTGACCTTGGCATGAATACATCAACGGCTCTAGTTACATTACATCCTTGTGTTGCAAACACCCCTTTACCAAAAATGAAAGAAGCTAGCCGTCTAAAAACCGAGCGCACAGTGTAAGTTTATCTCTTTCTTGAATTTTCATATTTCGGATCTCTTCATATTTTAAAATTATTTGTAGTTGTATTATCGCTATTATATTAATTAAGTCAATATTTAATTTTGTGTTCATTATATCTGAAGTCTTATATATATTTTTTTCTTTTCTGTTCAGTTATGTTCTCCCGGATGATCACCCTCTCCTAAAAGACGTATGCACCAAAATAATCACAAATTAAGCTATTATTATGCACACATAAAATATATAGACTCATGTTTCTCTTTTTTTTACAGCATGCTCCACGTGTTCATGACGATCCTTCCCCTTATCTTCTAATGGAATGGCTACAAGGTACTGTCTTCATCTTTTTATAAGCTTAGTCATTTTGTTTACATATATTAAGCATAATTGGTAATATGATTGATGAATATATCTTGTATTATAACTTTTAACTACAAAGTATTCATACATGATACATTGAATATTATTTAAAAGAAAATTGTATTTTTTAAAAAAGTACTAAGCACAAATATCTACTTTGTGTATTCTTAAATAGCGGAATTAGAAAGCTCGGGTGAATCAAGTACATCTGACTTGCAAGAGGAAGATAAAAGTCAAACAGTTCCTGGAACACTTCTGGTGAGTTATTAAACAATGAAACTATGGTTGCATTCTGATTTCCATTTCTTATACAAATCAGAGAGTTATAGATTGAATAATAATTTATGTAACAGATACCATGCCGAACTGCAATGAAGGGGTATTTTCCCCTAAACGGAACATACTTTCAAATTAATGAGGTAAATAATCGAAACTAATGCTGGTTTGACTCATTAAGTACATAATGTCTTGAAAAGTTTTTGTTGTCAATTTTTTGTATAGGTTTTTGCTGACTTTGCATCAATGATAAAACCGATTAATGTTCCTAGAAGGTTGATATGGTCTCTATCGAAACAGATAACATATTTTGGTACTGGGACATCGGCCATTACAAGAGGTAAATGATTCAGATGAGATACCGTGTTTTTAGTATTATTTTATTTTGGCACGAATAGGATTATTAAATCAAATATCAATGCAGGCATGTCAGCGGAAAAGGTCAGAGAATTCTTTAACGAAGGTAAGAAAATAATATATCATTTGGTTTTGTATAAATACCTATTTGATTCTAAAAAAATAATATATCATTTGGTTTTGAATAAATACCTATTTGATTCTAAGAACAGAATATGTAATGTCTACTTATATTTTATACAGGATACATTTGTGTCCGAGCATTTGAAACAAAAACAGGAGCTCCAAGGCCAATATCACCAATGATGCATCTGAGCACTACTGCCAAAGAAAGAGTTGAAAAAGAAAAAAAGGCAGTTGAAAATGAGAAAAATGTGTTGCCAAATGAGAAAAATGTGTTGCCAAATGAGATAGCAAGTCAGAATCCTATTATAGATCTTTAGCATGGTGTAAAATTGTGTTTAGTTATGCTCTTGAACTATTATTATTTTTTATATTAGTTTAAATTTCTTTGAATTGCATTGTATTTCTTGAAGGTGAATAAATGAGATGTCGTTGATTTGATTCTGCGTCTCAACAATTGCATCAGTTAATAGAATAATTGTTATCAATTTTTATTTGTTTACGTCAAATTTTAATAATATTCGTTCTCTTATAAACTTGTCACATGTTTGTTCAAATTTATTTTGTTATTCAAATTCCTTTTTTTCTTCTTCTATTGTGATGAGATGAATGTCGTTCCTCATAATATTATCATGCGAAGTATATCTGACTTTCAAATTAACTCTTAAGTATGTATAGTTAGATTTAATTAAACCTTATAAAATGAAGGTGAAGATTGCCTCCCCTTATATACACATATTCAAGGTTCAAGGTATATATTGTCAAATGTAAGATTTTTTAGCACCTATCATGTTCAGAATTTGCTGAAACGTAGAAATTGGCTTGTATAGTGAAGATTGGTTCAGATCATATATTATACAGATCATATATTATACAGATGTTCAGATCATATATTATTTGATATGAAATTCTTTAACCCTTCTCATTTTCAGAATTTGTTTGAAAGGTGGAAATAAATGCTAGGTGGCCTTATAAATCTATTTTATTATTATGCATGCATGTAGTTTCTTTAATTTTGAATTAAAATATATTAGTTTCTCTCCTTCGCACCAGATCTCTTAAACTTATTTTCTTTATTTGTTCTAGTGTTTTTGCCAGCGTTTTTGCTAATACAGCTGAGTGATAGTTGTATGGTTTGTATAGTCAAACATTATAATTAATTATAATGATTGAGTAATTATATATTTATGTTGCATAATGACAGTACTATTATGAATTAGTTTTTTTAATTAGTAAAACTAAGTTTATCTTTTTGTTTGTCATATTTGCAAATGTTAATTTTTTTAAAAAACTTTTGAATATGATTTATTTTAAATTGTTATTATTAGATATATGAGAAAAATGTTACAATCAACCGACAATAGTTGATTTGTAAGGTTAGATGCCATTTTAAGAGTTCGAATTCTAGATCTTCCAATTATGTGGGTAAACTTTTAACAGTTATTATTATTATTTATCTACAAATAAAACATGAAAAAATCTTGATACCTTTCTTTTAAAATCTATTTAATTAAATATATTTTAAAAAATACTATAATCAATCTTTTAAATAATAAATTTCTATTTTTAATAAGTAATGTTTTAAATATATTTTGGAGTGATCCAATTTTGTCTTAAATTAACATGATTTTAACTTATTCACAAATAATCAAATTTGTTTAAATTTAAGAATGAGTTAGAGTCATCAAAAGGTAGACATGACAGATAAGTCCGTTCTACTCAGCTCCGCCCGCCCCGTCCCAAAATTAATTGGAAAAATCTGATTTAATTGGGGTGAAGGAGGACAAAACTTGATTTTTATTTTCGGGTGCGGGTGTGGGATAGGAGATGTTAGTACCCGTTACGAATCCGCCCCCGTCTATTAAATTTAATTTATTTTCTTTATTTTAATGATTCTATTACTCATTTACACTTCTTAATTTTACATTATCTTGTTAATTAGAATTATCATTTATTTTTTAAAAAATAAAAATTAAATAAAAATGATCAAGCATTATGATTATTTTTAAAATAATTAATTATTTAGTTAAATTATTGATTTTTATTGTTATTGAAAAAAATGTAACATGTGCGAGTGAGAGCGGGTCGGGTGCGGGGAAACTCGTTCTTTAATGGGGCGGGGATGAGGGGATCAATTATTAGTCCCGACCGGGTTTGGGGCGGGTGCAGGTCTGGATCAGGGAGGCGGGACGAGTCTGGGTCTGGGTCTGCTAAAACTCGCTCTTGCCCCACACCGTTGTCATGCCTATCAAAATGACATGATCAAAGTGTGAAGCATAATTAAAGTTGGTTATAACCTTTCCAAACTCGTCATTTAATCACCCCTAATTTTGACAATGGCATTGTTGATATAAAATAAAACATCAATATTTTGTTGGATCAGAGCCAACCTTGTGAATGTGCAAAGAATCCTACCGTATAGAGCCTCTAAAATTTAAGAGAATTTTTTATTACATCCTATAAATTTCTAGCGCACCATTTGGATTTTCAATTATGTCATCCGGTTCTGGAGATATATCTCCGGACGCACCTTTTACATACGGAACTAAGACAATTCTGCGATACACCCCATACATTCGGTCTATTTTTATTCTGAAGATATATCTTTGGAATGATTTCAAAGTCAGGTATTTCCGGAGATGCATCTTTGGAGGTATTTGATATAACTTACGGCTGCATGATCAGTCCCCCATTGTTGTCATACTCCATTTTCAACAAAAACCATCACCCTAAAAACCCTTCATTCTCAATCCATTTGTTCACTTTAGATCTCCATTCTTTTGGTTCAACATATCACGGGGAGCAAAAGAAGATTGAATTTCAAGTAAATATTATTGTTTATCTTCTACATTTCTCACATTAATCATCATCTTTTTCTAGAAAAAACTTACGCAATGTCCGGAGATGTATCTCTGGAACGTGTTTGAGTTTGAACTTTTTTGGAGATACATCTCTGGAATGTGTCTGTGTTTATTTTCCAGCCCTTCTGCAACATTAGATTAATTAATGTTCTGTTATTTTTTTAATTGTTTCCAATAGATATGGTGCACACCGATGTTTTTCCAAAATAATTGGTTTCTCTGAGCGTTATTTCTATGAATGTTCAAGGGGTTGTTGTGAAGGCGGCAGATGTTGGCAACGAATGTAATAACAAGTAAGAGTTTGAAAATCGTGATAGAATGCTTGAATAGATTTGCATGGAGGCATCTAGACTTGGATTTGGTATGGTAATCGGAAGGTTCGATAATGGCTCGGATATAAAATGCGCCTTTGTGACAATGTTGTGCGAAAGAAGCAGGAGATATCGAACTCCTCTCCAGAAACTTAAAAGAGATGACACGGGTAGTAGAAAATGTGAGTGTCTGTTTAAGGTTCATGGTTACATGTTGGCAAAAAAAACTGGAGATTTAATGTGATATGTGATTCGCATAACCACGATTTGTGTTTAAAATTAGCTGGTCATCCTAGTGTATGTCGGCTCAAGTCTGAATAAAAGGAATGTATTAGTGACATGACCTTGAATCTTGTTCAACCAAAAAATATACTTGCAACATTGAAACAGAAGTAACCCAATAATATAGAAAATATCAAATAAGTGTATAACATTCAGTACCTCACTAACAAGGCGATTAAGGGGGATAAAACTGACACTACAACAGAATTGACTTTTAGCAGCGCATACAAAGACAACGCTTTTTAAAAAAGCGTTGCTAAAGAGTCATTAAAAAAAAAGAAAAAAATTGCCTACCAAAGACAATGCTTTTTGATAAGCGCTGCTACAGTGTAATAAAAAAAAAGAAAAAAAACAGCATACCTACGACAGCGCTTTTAGGAAAAACGATGTTAAAGGGTTGCTAAAGGCATGGGCTAAGACAGCGCTTTTCTAAAGCGCTGCTGTAGGGTGTGCCAAAGAAAGCGCTTTTCTAAAGCGCTGCTGTAGGTGTGTGTCAAAGAAAGCGCTTTCCATGTAAAGCGCTGCTATATCTATGGGCTAAGACAGCGCTTTTGAAGCGCTGCTGTAGGTATTAAAAGGCGCTACCATAGGTGTTATTATTATTATTAAAATAAAATATTACAGAATTTTAAAGAAAGCGCTTGCCTTGTAAAGCGCTGCTAAATGGTATTGTAAAGAAAGCGCTTTGAAAAGCGCTGCTGTAGGTAATAAAAAGCGCTGCCATAGGTGTTATTATAATTAAATTAAAATATAACAGAATTTTTTAATGAAACTAAACACATTGCTAACTCGCGCGTTCTTCATTCTTCTTTCTCTTCTCTGCGAACCAGAACCCTATTCACCACGATCGTCCGTCGCCCTCCTCCGTCCAACTGTCGTTCCTCCGTCGCTCACCTCCGTTCATCCTGTGTTGCATATCTCCTTCATTTGACTGTCCGTTTTCGACAGCCTCTGTAGCGCATTTCCGCTATTGTTACGGTAATTGAAGTTTTTCATTTTTCATTTTTCTGGATTATTGTCTTAGTATTTCATTTTTCTGGATTATATGATGTTAGTGTTACTTCTTTTCTGAGTTATTGACTTGTTTTTGTTGATACCGTTCATGAGAACTACTCTTTTGATATTGGCTTGAGTTTTGTATACAAGGTGTTTGTTGAAATGCCACAATGAATTTATGATTTTAAAGAATGTGTTTACAAATTACAACATTTTTTTTCTTCCAAAACATGAAGAAAATTGTGAAAGTAAATTACATATTAGTATTAAGAATTATTTATATCTTGTGAATGGTGGGTTGGTTAGATACTGTGCCTGCTGCAGAATCAGAGTTTATCCATGAAATAACTTTGTTAATGTTGGATTGGTATGCTGTGTTGTTTGTTTTTTCTGTTGAATTATGGCAATAACTAAATTTTGTATATGGTAATTGTGCATTTGTAAAGGCGAAGAGGAAAATATGAAGTAGAATGAAGCTTATAAACCTTGTACATGTCATGTTCAGTTGTAAGGTTTTCATGGTTGTCTTGTTAGTTTTTTCCTTCAACTACTTCCAAGAATTTTAGGAGACATGTTAGCACAACAGTTTCTAAATTGTGTTGTGTATTATTATTATTGAAGCTTTAATTTTTGTTAGGTTTTCATGGAATTTTACCGGAACCAAAAATTATTATTGAAGCTTCAAATAACAAAAATTATTATTGAAGCTTTAATTTTTGTTTGTTATGCTCATTTATTGAAGTGAAAATAATTACTTATTTAAAATTTTAGATATTTTTAGATAAATATAAAATTATATAAAATTTTAAATAACTAATATGTTAGTAAAAATTGTAAAAATTGTATATGAGTTCATATTAATTGCGAATTAATTAATTTTATTGCAAGAATTATTTAATGTTGATGATGTAATTAATTTTGTCTGTTATAGGGGTTACCTGTGAAGAGCAAGGTTGTGATCGTTTTCTTAGGAGTTATTGATTTCTTTACAGGTATTCTCTGTATATTTGTTTAACTTTCTTAGTTTAGTTTAGACTACTCAATTAGTATGGATAAAAAATGGATGTCTTCCAATCGATTGTCTAAAGAGTACGAGAGTGGGGTATCGAAATTCGTTAAGTTTGCTGTTGAACACGCCAAAGACCCCAGTAGGATCACATGTCCTTGCTTAGGTTGTTGTTATGGGCGTCGAATTGATGTCGTTCAGTTGGAATCTCATTTAATGAGACATGGAATTGATCGAAGTTATACATGTTGGACATTACATGGTGAGATAAGTAACGAGAATGTCGAACCCGAGGATAATACGACCTATGCTTCAAAGGACAATGGCAGAGATACATATGATTGTGATCGAGTCGAAGAGATTGAAGAAGCACTTGAAGAAGATCTTCAAGATTGTCCCGAGATGTTTGAGAGGTTGGTAAGTGATGTAGAGAAACCGTTGTATAAAGGTTGCACTACTTTCACAAGATTGTCTGCGGTATTAAAGCTGTACAACTTAAAGGCGGGTAATGGATGGTCTGATAAAAGTTTCACAGAGTTGTTAGCCCTACTTCAAGAGATGCTTCCAGAGGATAATGTTCTTCCCAGTCGAACCTATGAAGCTAAAAAAATGTTATGCTCTATTGGCATGAGCTATGATAAGATACATGCTTGTCCAAATGATTGCATTTTGTTTCAAAATGAATATGCATCATTAAACGAGTGTCCTAAATGCGATGTATCTCGGTATAAGAAAAAGTTGTCACCAGCAAAAGTTTTATGGTATTTTCCTATAATTCCGAGATTTAGACGCATGTTTCATAGTGAAACAGATGCAAAACACCTGACTTGGCATGCAGATGATAGAACTATAGATGGGAAGTATCGACATCCGGCAGATTCACCACAGTGGATGAAAATTGATAATGATTATCCTGAGTTTGGAGAAGAAGCTAGAAACCTTCGCTTGGCATTATCGACTGATGGAATGAATCCGCATGGTCTGCAGAGTATCTCACATTCCACCTGGCCTGTAATTATTATGATTTATAACCTACCTTCATGGCTATGTATGAAGCGTAAGTACATGATATTATCTATGTTAATTTCTGGCCCTAAACAACCAGGGAATGACATAGACATATACCTGACACCTTTAATCGAAGACTTAAATAGTTTGTGGGAGAACGGTGTGGAGGTTTATGATGGATATAGGAAAGAAAGTTTCAATTTGAGGGCGATGTTGTTTGGCACAATTAATGATTTTCCAGCATACGGAAATCTATCGGGGTATAGCATTAAAGGTCAATGTGCATGTCCTATCTGTGAAGAAAACACAGATTGGACGTGGTTGGAATTTGGTCAGAAGAATGTCTTTCTCGGTCATCGTAGATTCTTAAATTCTAGTCATCACTACCGTGGATGGAGAAAAGCATTCAATGGAAATTCAGAACAACGTAGAGCTCCACCTACATTGGCCGGCGAACAAATTTTTGAAAAGGTGAAAGATGTGAGTACTCAGTTTGGTAAGCCTTTTGCACATAGTATTGTCACACGTGGGTGGAAGAAGAGGTCAATCTTGTTTGAGTTGCCGTATTGAAAGTCGTTGTATGTAAGACATTTTCTTGATGTTATGTATATTGAAAAGAATGTATTTGAAAGTGTTATTGGTACGTTACTCAATATACAAGGAAAGTCTAGGGATGGCCTTAAAGCAAGAAAGGACTTGGTAGCAATGGGAATAAGAAATGAATTAGGACCCTTGAAGAAATGAAATCGCACATATCTACCACCTGCTGCTTATACTTTATCTAGAAAGGAGAAAAAGATATTGTGTAAGTTTCTAAGTGAAGTTAAAGTTCCAGAAGGATACTCTTCAGATATTAGAAGACTTGTTTCTATGAAAGACCTCAAGTTAAAGAGTTTAAAGACACATGATTGCCATGTTATAATGGAACATTTTCTACCAATAGGTATACGTTCTATTTTGCCAGAAAAAGTGAGAGGCGCAATAACTAAATTGTGTTTTTTCTTCAGGTCAATTTGTAGTAAGGTGATCGATCCTGCGATCTTACCATCATTGCAAAAAGAAATAGTTATTACTTTGTGTCAGCTTGAAATGTATTTTCCTCCATAATTTTTTTGACATAATGGTACATCTAGTTGTCCATCTTGTGAAAGAGACACAATTGTGTGGACCAACTTATATGAGATGGATGTACCCTGTTGAACGTTATATGAAAATATTGAAAGGGTATGTGAAAAACCGAAGCCGACCAGAGGGATGTATTGTTGAACGATACATTGTTGAAGAAGCTATTGAGTTTTGTACTGAATATTTGTCCAACGTTCAATCCATTGGCCTCCTAAAATCTAATGTTGTTGAAAAAATAGTAGGTAAGCAGTTAATTGGAAATAAAGTTGTGACAGTTTCAAGGGATGAACGGGAGCAAGTGCATTTGTATGTTCTGCACAATGACCTTGAGGTTGAGTCGTATGTTGAAATGTACAAGGACGTTCTTCGAGGTTTAAATCTGAATCAAAATGAAAATTAGATAGTACGTGAGCACAATCGAAGTTTTATAACATGGTTCAAGGATAATATTTTTTCAAAGTTTTATTCTGATCCCGCTTCAATAACAGAAAGGTTGAGATGTTTAGCATATGGTCCAAGTTTGCATGTGTTTTCTTATAGCGCATACGCAATTAATGGATACATATTTTATACCAAAGAACAAGATGATAAGAGTACAATGCAAAATAGTGGTGTCACCGTGCTTGCCGAAGCAATGCACATTTCAAGTGTGAAGGACTTAAACCCCAAATATGCGAATCTGTCGTATTTTGGTGTTATCGAGCGCATTTGGGTGTTTGATTATGAAAAGTTTCAGATTCCTATCTTTGGATGCAAGTGGGTTGAAAATAATAGTGGCATACGAATGGATAAGTCAGGATTTTTGCAAGTGGATCTTAATAAGGTGGGGTACAAAGATGAGTCTTTTATTCTAGCCACGCAAGCTAAACAAGTGTTCTATGTCACTGATCCGACAAGTATGAAATGGTCTATAGTTCTTTTTTCCAACAAAGTAATCGATGATAACATTGGAGACAAGGGGGATGTTGATGTTGAGAAGGAATCTTATATTATAGATGATCCAGATGAGAATATTAGAGCGGACGAATCATATATTAGAAATGATCATAACGAGGGAATTTGGATCAATCCATCCATCCGTGTTGTTAAGAGACAAGTAAACCACGGTTCCAACTAAGAAAAGAAAGAGATCTTAGTGACAAAGGTACTTGTTAAATTACATATTGTCTCATTGAATAAAATTACATATTTCTATCATGCAATACAATTACATATTATGTCATTCAATAAAATTACGTATGTGTTTCTCTTATTTATACTTTTCTTATGTATATATTTCTTATTTACATATTTGCATGTCATTCATTTGATACTTTGGTTTTTCTGAATTACAGGTATTATGGCCAACAATGAGGAAATACCACATGATGGAAATGAAACAACAAAAGACATTGAAGGCGATATCAAAAGAGGAATAACGATTATAAAAAAAATCATCTGTGCGAGAGATAAGGGTGTTAAGTATGATGTGCATTGGAATGAAAGAGATCAATTAGTTGAGCCTAACGGTGTGATGCTGACAAGTTACATTGGAGCACTTGTACGTTCGCAAATTCCGATTACTTGCGATAATTGGAGAATTGAGTCGCTAAAACCGGCTAAAGACAAAATTTGGAGCGAGATACATGTATGATACTTGATTATTTTTAATTATTTGACGGTTACATCTTTAAATTAATTATACTAACATGTTATATGTATGTGTATTTGTTTGCAGCGATCTTTTAATATTGATGATTGCAGAAGAAAATATTATCTTCAATTGGCCGGTAAACGACTGAGGGGATTCAGAGCATTTTTAACGAACAAGTTTCTCAAAGATTCTGATGGAAACTTTGTTGACTCGGAGCGTCCAAAGAAGTACGCTGATCTGATTTCGGAAGAAGAATGGGAGACATTTGTTGCAAAGCGAAGAACCAAAGAATTTTTAGTAAGTACAACTTATCATGAATAATGTATAGTATATATACTTCTTCCACAAGAGTTCTGATATGACTTAAACTTGTTTTTTCAGGTTGTGAGTGGCGTTAATCGGCAACGGGCATCAAAACCCGCGTATCTATACAAAAAAGGGCGTTTGGGATATGCACGCTTAGAACAAAAAATAGTAAGTATATATAAATGCTTTAATATGATATAGTTACCAAAATTAGTAAGTATATATAATAGCATATGAATGGTTTATTATCTGTCTTAATGTGCAGATAGAAGAGGAGAAAAGTGACGCGACATCTCTTCCGGACCATGTTGTGTGGAAGGCTGCCCGTGTGGGAAGAGATGAAGTTGTTCAGGAAGAAGTTCAACAAGTGTTTGAATGATGTGTAAGTACAACATTAGTTTTGTTAGTAACTGATCAAAAGTGTATAATATATTTATATATGCTTTTATCTATATTTCAGGAGACTCTATCCCAAAGTATAACTCTAGCTGAGGACGAGGATTGCAGGAGCATACTGAGTCGGGTGTTAAATATCCCTGAGTATTCTGGGCGTGTGAGGGGTAAGGGATTTAGCGTCACTCCATCACAGCTGTATAAGAAGCCAATGAAAAAAAATCCTACCAATAGAGAAGTGATGGATACGTTGGAGGAATTGAAAGCCCAGATTCGGGAATTACAGAAGGACAAAGAAAGATACATGGCAGAAAAGCGCGGTCCAGATGGTAAATATGCTAGTGAAAAAGATAGTATCGGTTGTCCGCAGAAGCTTCCAGAGGTAATTGTATATATTACATTGAAATTAATTAATTTAGCACAATTTTCTTAATTGACACATTAATTGGCATCATTATTTGTTTAGGGCATTTCACCTTGTCGGCTATATTTATCGTCATCGACTTATCGCTTGGTTGGCAAGGGAAAGGTGTATAACAATGTGGGAGAATTACTTCACCATAAACCGCTCACTCCTGGATATTTAAAAGTATCGATTGATATTACGTTAGAGGGGGGTGCGTTGTTGCCTATACCAGATGAAGTTTCATACGCAATAGTGGTGGGAGACGCAATAGGAGCGTATGTTGCATGTCCGACAAATCTCATTTACATAGATGATGAGGTATGTTGAACACCATTATGAACCCAGCTAATCTCATATTCAAATGTTCCTCGATTTTCTTATTTTCTTATTTACATTTACATTTTCTTATTTTCTTATTTTCTTATTTACATGATGATCTTAGACTCCTACAAAATCCAAATCAAAAGATGATAGAATTATTGTGCGGGATACCGATTCAGTTGCATCAAAGAAACAGGTACTAATACAGTTACATGGTTATCTTATTATACATTAATTACTGAACTTATATATGACTTTTAGGTTCATGATCAGCAGTTGCAACAAGTCAGCAAGGGTAAGATGCCTGAAACTTCCAAGGTGCCCAACAAAAAAAAGACCGAGTCAAAAAAAGCATCTGTTCCTCGATTTAGGATGTGTCTTGAAACATATATAGGAACAACAGATGTGGTTGAGGGTGGCATCCGTCAAATACCTATGGAGGAAGGTATTTTCGGTTTTGAATATCCCGAAACACTTGCTAAGGAGGATTTTAACCAGGTTTTCCAACATTCTGAATTGGGCGTTGGTGTTATGCATTCCTACATCAGGTACTCCAATCCATTTTAATTAAATAATTGAACATTTTAAAATTTGCTCATTTAACTGAATATTCTAATGTTGATTATGTTTTTCTTTTAGGCTCCTATATGACAAGTTGTTGGTCCCGCATGATTTGACTTCCATATTCACATTCTTATCTGCTAGCTCTATCAACGCACGGGCAATAGAGCACACACCAGATACTATCAAAGATTACATGGTCCAAAGATTTATGGTCGCGACTACAGAGAAGTTGTTCTTGTTGCCATATAATACTGGCCATGGGTTAGATTTTATTCTAAATTCATTTATTATAATTATTCTATTTTTGCCATTAATCTATATAACATTTCCGTCTAAACTGTTGTCTTATTTTATAGTGGACACTGGTTGTTGCTCGCGATTAATCCGATGAAAGAAATAGTGTATTATATAGATTCATTGGATGGCGATACAACAAAATATCCTGATCTGAAGAACATGGTTGATACGTAAGTGATGAGATATACTGTTCTGAATAGTTATATATGTTTATTTATTATGTGACATTGTTCTAAATATGCGTTTATATTATGTTAGAGTTATACAAATATTCAGAGCACAAAGAGATGCAACAGTGCCAAAAAGGAAGGCTAACAACATCAGTTGGAACAGAGTGGAGGTATATTTTCCCATGTTTGACTGTTATAGTGGTTCTACTTGATAAAACTATTTAAACTATATATACTGATAAATGTTCGTTTTTTTTTTCCATTTACAGTGTCCTCGTCAGCGCAATGGGATTGACTGCGGATATTTTGTATTGCGCTTTATGAAGGAAATTATTCTTTCAGGTCAAATAGAGATTCCAATCCTGGTATGGATCAATTCATAAGTTATATGATTCATTTTGATAATTAACCGATATTTCATCTGAGTAATTTATTTTAAAATTAAATCGTGCATGTTCTGTTATATTATGTAGTACTTTGATGAATACAAGTGTGGTACTTACTCGAAAGCAAGATTGGAAGAAATTAAGGAGGACTGGTGTCAATTTATTCTTGAGTTGAGAATTGTATAACGTATCTATTTGTAAAGTTATCGGATTTGTAATTATATGTAAATTGAATGTATTTGTGATAATTGGAGGATTGAATGTATTTTGTGATGTTGTAATATATTTAAGCAGGTTTATGTGTATTAAAATGGTTATGGGCAAAGTGATGAATACACATAAATAAGGCCAAAGTAATTGTTATATATAAGGCCAAACTGTTGAATTAAAGGCCTGAATTATAAGCAGGGAATGTAATTGTTATAAGCAGGTTTATCGAAAAATATATAAAAAATGTAATTATTTAAAAAAAAAAATTTAAAAATCGTGAAGAATAGACAGCGCTTTTAAAAAAAACGCTGCTAAAGGGTGCAAAGAGAGGCCAAAAAAGCGCTGCTATAGGTTGGAAAAGGGGGGGGGGGGTCTATGAAAGCGCTTTAAAAAGCGCTGCTAAAGGGGGGAGGGAAAAACGATGCTATAGGGTTAAAAAAGCGCTGCTAAAAGCGTTGCTGAAGGGAGGGGAAGGGGGAATAGGCAGCGCTTTTAAGCGCTGCTAAAGGGGGGGGAGGGAAAAGCGCTGCTATAGGGTTGAAAAAGTGCTGCTAAAAGCTTTGCTGAAGGGAGGGGAAGGGGGAAAAGGAAGCGCTTTTAAAGCGCTGCTATAGGGTGCAAAAAGCGCTGCTAAAAGTGTTGCTGAAGAGATCCTTTAGCAGCGCTTTTTCTTTAAAAAAAGCGCTGCCTTTACCTTTAGCAGCGCCACTTTTGGCAGCGCTTTTAAGCACTGCTAAAGGTCTTTTTTGGCATAGTGTGAGATGCAACAACTCTTGAAACTGTTGAATGATAACAGTTACGTGTCCTGGTACAGAACATGAGATGATGGAGTTATAGTTAGAGATATTTTTTGGACTCATCCTAATTCGATAAAGTTGTTCAAAACATTTTCGAAGGTGCTCATACTTAATTCAACCTACAAGGCCAACAAGTATAGACTTCTATTATTTGAGATGGTTGGTGTTACCTTAATTGAGAAGACATATTCTGTTAGTTTTGCATTTCTTGAGTGTGAAAAGGATGACAATTTTACTTGGGCATTAGAGGTGTGTCAGTCACTTTTGAAGGATCAAAGTGAGATGCCTAAAACGATCGTTACCGACCGCGATACTGCATTGATGAATTCGGTTGATAAGATATTTCCTTTTACTTATGCATTACTTTGTAAGTATCACATAACAAAGAATGTGAGAAGTCGAGTAAAACTCGCGGTAGGGGCGAAACCAATAAAGTCCGAAGGTGGAAATTTGGTGAAGGCGGGTGTGATTGTGGAAAAAAATAATGGATGCATGAAATTATATAATAAATTCTTCCACAAAAGAATTATATGCCGATTCCGTTATTCATTTCTAGAAAGTGTGTAAAAAGTATCCTGCTTTGTTGAAATATGTAGAAAGCATAATTCTTGATCAGGTGAAGGAGAAGATAGTTTGCATGTGGACTGATAATGTTAGACACCTTGGAAATACAACTACTAACAGAGTTGAGTTGGCCCATGCTACTTTAAAAATTTGATTGGGAATTAGCAAGGGGGATTTGTGTTGAGACTAGTACTTCGTGAACCGCATGATTCAGAACCAGCATAATGAGATACAAACAACATTTGATCAGAGCATCATAGTTTTGGATCACTAATTTAAAGACAACACTTTATATTCTCAGTTGGTCGGTAACATTTCTCGGGCGGGTTTGAACTATATTTTTCACAAAGCTAAACGAGCCGATAATGTAGGCTTCGATAGTGCAAAATGTAGTTGCACTATTATGAAAACATATGGTCTTCCGTGTGCTTGTACTCTTGCTAAAAAGGTGAAACTTGGTGAACCAACAAGGATGTACGAGGTTTTCTCTCATTGGAAGAGACTTAGGTTCAATGATGATGGATGCATGGATGACGAGAAATCGAATATCTCAATTTTAACTGAATGGGAAGCGATACAAGAGAGTTTTCGAAGGCCCATGACATCATGAAACTACACATCAAAGAACAATTGAGGAAGATTGCCTATCCCGAAATCACCGACATGAAACAACCTTCTCAACTAGTAAAAACAAAAGGTGCTCCGAAGAAAATGAAGTCTACATCGATTGACAACTCGACTACACGGTCTCCTTCATATTTTGAACACGTTGACAAAACTTTTCCTGAATCACCGACTCCAAAATCTCTAAAAAGTGTTGTGAAAGGAGCCCACATTAGCAAACCACCTCCGACGCCGCTTCCACCGAAGATTTCATTCATCGACGAGATGCCAGTTTTTATGCATAAATATATCGAGCGGATCCTCGATATTGTGGGGGATGGTAATTGCGGTTAACAAGTCGTTTTGGCTTTACTCGGTAAAGGAGAAGATAGTCATGAGCTTGTACGATATCAACTTATCCAAGAGTTGAAGGCGCATAAAAAATCATACATGCGGTTGTACAGAGATAAAGAAAAAATTAATCTGGTTTATGAGTATCTTGTTCCTTGCTTGAGCAGTCCGACACCGAAGTCAAAATGGATGAGCTTCCCAGATATGGGTCACCTAATTTCATGTACATATGATAGGGTGTGCATTGACCTGACATGCTACAGTTTTTCGAAAACCTTTTTCCCACTATGCACTGCACCACACCAAAATCCAAATGATTGTATCATGTGTATTGGATGGCTTTCAAAATCAAGTCATTTTGTTCAAGTTTACTTCAAATCGGGTTGTCCCATACCACCTACATCATCGGAGTGGACAACTTATTCAACCGCAAAAGCCGAGACTTGACCAGATTATTTTATGGAAAAGATGCAAGAATTCAAGAAATCGAACAACATTGAAAAAGAATCGAATGCACAAAAGTCCAAGGGGGTACCACCTACAGATTTAGTCGTCGACACTTGTTTCGATTCGTTTTAATTTCTTGTTTAACCAAACAAATAATTGTATATATTTGTATCTCAATATAAATGAAATGTTACAGATTCACTTTTATTCATATTTGGTCTTAATGTTAGTGTCTGTTATATGGTTCTGTTTTGGAAATGTTTCAAAGAAAGTTCTGGAGATACATCTCTAAAAGGCTATTTTATTTGCTTTGTTTTGAAATTGGATGCGTTTCCGGAGATACATCTCTGGAAGTTTATTTTATTTGCTTTGTTTTAAAATTGGGTGCGTTTCCGGAGATATATATCCAAAATCAGTTTGACAGTCAATGATTGGTCCATATTAAACTAGGTCTTCTGTAAATTTAGATGTTCATGTGTTATATTTCACACAAACTCAAAATGTCACAAATAAACATCCATTGGTATGTCGCAAGTGTCTTCTACTCCTTCGAATCTACACCCGGGAGGACGTTCAAGCTCACCGATCTCACCTATATCTTAGACGAAATCCATTATCTCCTACATTACAGAGACAAACGAAGGATGGTGAAGCTCGAGTACTGTTCACCTTCAGTTGACAGTGAAGGGAACATTGTGTTCAACAAATTTGAGCTCAAGACTCGAGCGGATGTTAGGGCTATGTTGGATATGTATTTCGGTTTCGAAGAGAAATATCCATTCGAGTTAGAAGCGATGCTACAAAAATTGGTCGAAGATATCCTGAAGATGTGCAAGCGTCCACCAGATATTGAAATGTAATATTTAATTTTCTGTTGAAATCATGATTGTAATGATCATTTTATGTTAGGGTTAAAAACACAACACTCCTCTATAACATTAGCGAGTTTCACTTTAACCCTTTGTAAAAATATTTTTTAAAAATCCCCTGTCATAATACCCAGATTCCGTTAGATAGGCTCCCGATTGCCATATTGCAGCAAATATTCTCTTATTTTGCCAGCATGACAGTCCACGTGGAATTTTTTATTTTTATTTAATTTTAAATTCATGTGGATTACTTTTTTTGTTTAATTTTATTTTTTACTTTTTTAATATATATATATATATATATATATTTAGAAAAATTGTTTGGCAAAGGAATCAAACCTAAGTTCTCTTCCTCAATAGTGTATTGATTTACCACTAGAACATGCTCATTATTTTGATTATTTCAATTAAGAAATATATATTACCATATTATCATAATTTCAACTTATGGTGGATTGCATATTTTAAAATTTTTTAGCTTATTTCAACTGCAATTTAGCTCATTTCTTCAATCAATTGAGTTGAGCATGTAATTATATTTTACTAATTGTAGCTTTTGTCTCCTCTTCTATTCAATATAGGGTATGTTGCAGCCACTTATCTTTCTATCATTAACTGACATTATTATTACAGATAGTAGTGGTTGTAGATGATGAGGATAGAGAAAATGAAGGAGACCTAATAATGGCAGCAGAGTTGGCAACACCTGAGGTTATGGCTTTTATTGTGAAACACGTAATTGGTATTGTTTGTATAAGCATGAAAGAGGAAGATCTAGAAAGATTAGAGCTTCCTTTAATGGTCAGCAATTTGGTGCATACATATTTTATCTGGAGTTACTTATGTATCTATCTGATCATGGCCTTCCATTGTTACATCTTCTAAAAACTATATATACTGACCTTATAATCTATCTCACTTTCCTTAAAAGTATTTTAATCACTCTCTTGTATGTCTTAGAGTTGAAACACAGGAATATCCAGGATAATTCAGCCTTATATCGAATTTGCACAAGACCGAAGGCAACTCGATTATGTAGCGAAGAGTGTCTGGAATTTTGTACAAGAGAATATTTGGTTTGTGATATGATTTTATGAATTCCCAAATGAGGTATTTATAGGCCATGCATGTGTTGTTTCACAAGGTTGCAACCTTTGATGAAACAACACCTTTTAACCAAAAGTTATCATGTTTCTAACCATTGCCTATGTTCATTCTGCAACAACCCTTCACGAAACGTTGTTTCTTTTTGAATTCAAAAATTAATATTCACTTGAATATTTTCTTGTCATTTTGGAACCCACTTAATATTATTAATTATTAATAATTTACAACAATCCCCCACTTGTTCTAATAATGACAAGACCAATTCCAGAAAAGGAGAAACAAATAATGTTAATACAGTTAACTATCTTTCGATTTAAAACTTAACCTTAGTAAAGACAATGCAAAGTCTAATCGAAATATTAGGTAGCAATAATTTTAAACCATTAATCCATGTGAGTAGACCGGCGTTACCTGACAACATTCTTTAAGGTTCTTCACCTACACTCCTATCCTAGCACTTATTTATGGCCATATGCTTTTCTGTTTCATGAATTTTTTATGAGGGAAACTCCAACTCTCACTTTGAGACGGCACCATCTTGAAATTCACATAGGTGAAGTTCATATTGTATCTTTTTCCATGAGACACGTGTAAGAACAAGAATTGTTTCTGCAAGTTACCTCTAGGTTTTGATGATAACAATTAAGTATTTGTGAAAGAACCATTTTATGTTCTAATGTTTTTTATGTGCAGATCATATTAATTAAAGATATAAGATCAGACAAACAATATCAACGTGTGCATTTATTACAATATGAGAGTTACTATGTGTGACGTATCATAAAGCGCTTATTGAAGAAGCAAGTTTGCATCTGTATCTGATCACGATCAGAAAGATCCAAGGATGTTGTATATTGCTGTTGCAATGCTCCTGTGGATTATGCTCTGAGAAGTGCATTTGATCTGAAAGCAAACAAAGCGTATTGAAGATACAAGTATGCATCTGTATCTGATCACGATCAGTAAGATCCAAGTATGTTGTATATTGCGGTTGCAATGCTCATGTGGATTCTGCTCTGAGATGTGTATCTGATCTAGAAGCTAACAGCGTATCTGAGATATAGTCCTCTGAAGAACCAAGCTCTGAAGACTCTAATGACTTGAAGCTATGAAGGTTGAAAGCTCTAAAGACCAAGTGCAGAAAGACTCTGAAGACTTAAGGGTTCTGAAGATCAAGACTCTGAAGACTCTAAAGATATAATCCCCTAAAGAACTACGTGCTGAAGACTCTGATGACTTGAAGATCTGAAGGCTGAAGGCTCTGAAGACTAAGTGCAGAAAGACTCTGAAGACTAGATTCTGAAGTTGAAGATTATATAGTTTCACCCAGCAAAGACGTTAATCAGATAAGCTGTTGCTATCCATTCTGATAAACAAGGTGCTAAAATCAAACAACTCTGATGTTATTATGCTATCATACCAAAGTAGTTTCTGAACTACTCATTAGATACATCATCAGAAGAACCAAAGCCAGAAGTTGATCTGTCCAAGATGATAAATGAAGATCACATCATTTGTGGATAAGAGTTGTCTTCCACAATGATATATTAACGTTACAAGAAAAGGACAAAGAAAGTGATGTCACTGTACTATCCAACACATGCTTATTCTATCCGTTGGAAATGACCATTGGAATATTGAAAGGACATCTCTACCCTCACAACGACTCTCTTGGATGCACTATAAAAGAAGAACATTTGATTCACTCAAATGTTAGCAGCTAGCAAGCTGGTAAGCCAGTGAACCAGTTAGAAAGAAAAGATTTATGCTAAGAAGCCACAGTGCTCACATAAGAAAGATTTTAAGCAATATGGAAACTAGTGTTCTAATAATCTCATAGAGATTTATCCTTAAGTTAGTTTCTATATTAGAAAGCAAGGAGATGTTGCTCAATACTTGCTATGTACTTTATTAGGAGTAATTTGCTTGATAAGAAGCACTCTTGTAATCTCCGGCAACACAAATTCATTTTAGAATTAGTGGTTCCTCAAGTGATCTTATGAAGATCAGAATACTTGAGATGACAAATGGTTGTAGTCATTTGTGGAATCTAATTGGAGATCTTAATTGATTGGATTCTATTAGGTGTCAATGAACGTTATATCCTTGGGGATCGCTGAACGTGTCATTGTCCATTTGTTAGTCACTTGCAGTTAGCTTGTGCATCTGTAATCAGTTTGGTTATAGTGGATTAAGACCTCTATTGAGAAAGGCGAAATCACCTTGGAAGGGTGGACTGGGTTAGCTTGAGAGTTGCTCAAGTGAACCAGGATATATCATGTGTTCTTTACTTGTATTATGCTTTATCATTTATGCTTCCATAATGCATCTTTAGAATCATATAAAGCAATAAGTGAAGAGGCAAAAAAGTTTAATGAGGTGAAAACCCAATCCAACCCCCCCCCCCCCTTTCTTGTGTTTTTCTCACACCTTCAACACGTATCCTCGGTATTGAACTTCATTAAGAGTTTAAATAAAAACTCAACCCACATTTTTAAAGGTTAATATTATCACTAAATGTTCGACAAACATCCAAATCAACAACTTGTTGTTACCCATTGAATCTTGAGGTTAACATTCTGTTAACGTAAGATTGGGTTTTCGCCATTGTCAGGAATCTTACTCAAGGAGTTTCAACCCCATGCCTCTCGATATTTTTTTACTAAGTCTCTAGCCAGTGGCTTAGTAAATGGATCAACCAAATTATAGCTTGCTCGTATATAAGTGAGTGAAATGATTTCATATTTAATCAATTTTATCATAAATGAATGTCTAAGTCCTATGTGTCTAGACTTTCCATTATACACTTCGTTGAATGCTCTAACTATAGTGGCTTGGCTATCGTAGTCTATCAATACCTTTGAAACATTGTCTTTTTCCAATGGAACTTCTAACAAAAGGTCCCTCAACCATTCCGCTTCTTGACCAGCGGAAGCAAGAGCCACAAACTCTGATTCCATGGTTGAAAGAGTAATGCATGTTTGTTTCTTGCTCTTCCAAGAAATTTCTCTTCCAGCTAATGTTAATATCCACCAAGTTATGGATTTATGATCTTCTACATTGGATATCCAACTTGCATCGGTATATCCTTCTAGTATCGCAGGAAATCTGCCATAGTGAAGGCCAAGATTTTTGGTCTTTTATAGATAGCCAAAAATCCTTGTGATTGCTTTCCAGTGTTCTTTATTTGGATTACTAGTAAATCTACTCATTTTACTAACTGCAAATGATATATTGGGTCTGGTACATTGCATCAAGTACATAAGACACCCTATCGCACTTGCATACTCCAATTGAGCCACTGCTCTTCAATTGTTCTTTTGAAGTTTGACGACATGATCAAATCGAGTGGTTACTTCCTTAAAGTTTTGGTGTTTGAACTTATCAAGCATTTTTTCAATATAATGTGCTTGACTAAGTTTGTAACCCCCACTATTTCTCTTTACTTTGATCCCTAAAATTGTATCAACTAATCCAAGATCTTTCATATTGAATGTGGAAGTTAGAAACCTTTTTGTTTCTAAAATTCCATCCATGTTGTTGCTAATTATCAACATATCATCAACGTATAACCAAAGGAATATTGCAATATTTTTCTGTACCTTTGTGTATAAACACTTGTCACAAGAATTGGGAGTAAATTCATTTGAAAGTATGACAAAATCGAATTTTTGATGCCATTGTTTTGGTGCTTGCTTTATTCCATATAAGGATTTGACAAGCTTTCACATCTTTTGTTCATTTCCAGGAGCACATAGCCTTCTAGTTTTTCCATGTAGATTTTCTCATCGAGATCTCCATTTAAGAATGTCGTTTTAACATCCATTTGATGAACTATAAGGTCATTCAAAGAGGCCAAGACAAACAATACTCTAATTGTTGTTGTTCTTGCTACTGGTGCATATGTGTCAAAGTAATCAACACCCTCCTTTTGTCTAAATCCCTTTTCTACTAATCTTGCCTTATATGTGTTTAATGTACTATCACTATGATACTTCTTTTTAAACACCCACTTGCATCCAATAGGCCTTGATCCTTTTGGTAAGTCAACAAGTTCCCAAGTGTGATTTAATGTGATTGAATCCATTTCATCTTGGATATCATCCTTCCAAAAGGAAGAGTCCCTTGAAGTCATTGCTTAGTTTTAGGATCATCTTCTACTTGAAGAATAATGGGAATATTCCGAACACAATTCTCACAGATTCCCTCAACTAGATAAAAAGAAATAAGTTGAGAATCAATTTCATTTAGTCCTAGATCCTTTGTTTTTCGGATTCTCTTGCTTATCCTAGGCTCGGGTTGAGTTTCAATTATCTGAGAAGTATTTTCGGGTTGTATCTCGATACTCTGAGACAAATCTTCCTCAAGAGACTCTTTGTTTGTGGGAGACTCGGATTCTTTATCCTTAGTAATAAGGTTTTCAAAGAATTCTACATCTCGGGATTCAACAATTATATTAGACTCTAAGTTTAAAAGTCTATATGCTTTACTATTTGGAGCATATCCTATAAAAGCACATTTTATTCCTCTAGGACCCAATTTAATTCTCTTAGGATCCATGTTTTTATAGTAGGCCACACACCCCCACACTCTAAAGTAACCGATAATTGGTACTCTGCCTTTCCATACCTCATATGGGGAAATATCGGTTTTCTTCAAAGGAATTCTGTTAATTATGTGGCAAGCGGTTAGTAAGGCCTCGCCCCACAAATTAAATGGAAATTTGGAATGCATTAACATGGCATTCACCATCTCTTAATATGTTCGATTTTTTCTCTCGGCTACACCATTTTATTGTGGTGTGTGAGGTACGGAGCATTCATGTATAATGCTATTTTCTTCACAAAATGTATCAAATTCTGTAGAAAGTATTCATCGCCCCTATCACTCCTAAGGACTTTGATACTTTTATTTAATTTATTTTCTACTTCTGATTTGTAAAGTTTAAAGGCATTAAAAGCATCGCCTTTATGCTTTAAAAGATACACATATGTGTACCTAGAAGAATCATCGATGAATGTAATGAAATATCTATTTCCCCCACAGGTTAACATGCCATTAAATTCACATAAATCTGAATGTACAAGATCAAGGAGATTTGTATTTCTTTTAATACTTTTGGAAGGTTTCTTAATCATTTTTGATTTAATGCATAATTCACATTTTTCAAAATCATTTATATTGCATGAAATCGAACCAGATTTAATTAGTCTCTTCATAGAACTAATATCAGTATGTGTTAATCTATTATGCCATAAAGAAACAGACTCAAGCATGTAAGCAGAATTAGAAATTTCATTAATATTATTGTCGGTAGTACAAAGTTTGATCATTCCCTCAGCGGAATATCCTTTTCCTATTAATACACCATTACAGATCAAAATAAGTTTGCCCGATTCATATACAGATTTAATTCTCAGTTTACCCAATAAATTCCCACTAACAAAATTTTTAGTCATGTCGGGGACATGAAGCACATTAACAAGAGTGACTTTCTTTCCAGAAGTGAAGTTGAGTTCGACAGAACCAGTTCCAACAACTTTAGATCGTACTTCATTTCCCATTTGTACTTCCTGTCCATCAATTACCTCAGAATAGGTTTTGAAAGCAGCCTTGTCATAACAGACATGTACAGTAGAACATGTGTTGTACCACCATTCTTGCACGTTGCCTTTGATTCCATTACTTCGCTCACCGTAGCGATTATTTCCTCATTTTCATGAACTACATTAACCTTATTTTTTGACTTGTTGTGCCTGCAATTTCGAGCGTAGTGTTCGGGTTTTCCTCATACAAAACAATCGCTTTTCGGACCTTTTAAACCACCATAATTTTTGAATTTATTGTGTTCCTTTTTAGGTCTAAGATGAATCTTCATGATATCATGTTTCTTTTTTTGTTTGGCAGTCACAGTATTGGCTTTGGAAAGACCAGCAGATTCTGATATCTCATTTTCCTTTGATTCCTCCTCGATTCGAAGATGTTTCTGGATTTTTTCTAAAGAGAAGTCCTCAGAACTGTGCAACAATTTCTTTCTATAGCTTTCCATGAAGGTGGTAATTTTGCAATGATTACACCAACTTGAAATCTCAAGAATGTCTATTTTCACAGCCTTTATTTTATTTAGGACAACTTGTAACTCGTGCACTTGGGGAAGAATGAGTTTGGAATCTATGAATTTAAAGTCAAAGTATTTAGAAATTAAAAACTTCTTTGTACCTTCCTATTCGGCCTTGAATTTAAATTTGAGTGCTTTCCAAATTTCTGTTGCAAATTGAGTATCAGTATAGAGGTCGTAGAGACGATCAGATAGTGTATTCAAAAAATGTCCACGACATAACAATTCGTCCTCTTTACGTTTCTTTCGCTCCTTCTTGAGTTCATCAGAATCATCCCCAGTTGGTTCAGGAATTGGCGGTAAGTCAGAATCTAAGACATAGTGAACATTCAGAGCGGTCAGTAGGAATGTCATCTTATCTTGCCATCGAGTATAGTTGGTACCATCAAAGTGATCCAACTTAACTAGGTCTTTGTTCATAACTTCGACGCTTGAAACTGCAGCGTCAGAAGCCATTTGAATACTTGTAAGACTATTAGAAATATCATTAAAGTCGAACGAGTCTAGTACTGAATCGTGAATGATGTCACTTTCCTTAAAAGTATTTCAAGCACTCTCTTGTATGTCTTAGAGTTGGAACGTAGGAATACCCAGGATAATTAAGCCTTATATCAAATTTGCGCAAGACCGACGAAAACTCGATTATGTAGCGAAGAGTGTCTGAAATTTTATACAAGAGAATATTTGGTTTGTGATATGATTTTCTGAATTCCCAAATGAGGTATTTATAGGTCATGCATGTGTTGTTTCACAAGGCTGCGATCCTTGATGAAACAACACCTTTTAACCAAAAGTTGTCATGTTTCCAAGCATTGCCTATGTTCATTATGCAGCAACCCTTCACGAAATGTTGCTTTTTTTCGAATTCAAAATTTAATATTCACTTGAATATTTTCTTGTCATTTTAGAACACACTTAATACTATTAATTATTAATAATTTACAACAATCTTAGTTGCACTTGTATATGCATTAAGTTTGACAAAAAATCAATGCTACTTTATTTTGTTGTAGGCAGCTAAAATAAGCCATATTTATATTGCTAACCATGTCTCACATTGTTTGATTTTGAAAAAAATTGATTGTTTATATTGTTACTTGTGCTTTAGATGTGCAAATGAAGAGATATTTGGGCTAAAAGGCTAGACCCAATATATTTTTTAAATTTTTTGATTAATTAATTAAAAAAAAAGAATTAAAAAAATAATAATAAAAAAATTAAACTTAAAATAATAGTATAATTAAAAAAGTAAAAAAGAAGATTCATAATATAATATACAATTAATAATATATAATTAAAATATAATATACAATTAATAATATATAATTAAAAAAATAAAAAAGAAGATAAAAAAATAATTAAAAAATAAAAAGTAATCCACGTGAAATTTAAAATTAAATAAAGAGTAATGCTAACATGTGCTATTGTTAAACCTAATTTTCATCATTAACTAACCCTAAACAATATCTTACATGTACCAAAGCTAGTAAAAAAAATCTTGTTTTTGTAAGAAAATTTACCATTGGTAATGATATTTCTGTTGAATTTAATCCTTTTAGTTTTTCTGCAAAATATTTTCAAATAGTTATTCTTTTAATGAGATATGATAGCTCGGGCGACCTCTATCCAATTACAACCAAAACAATCACTACCACTCCTCCCCATCCATCGTTGTTACTTTCTCCAAAGAATAATGACATAAATGCTTAGGACATTCGGGCATTCCGGTTTTAAGTTATCTTCACCAAAAGTTTGTTCTCTTGAATGTGTCTTTACCTTATATTCAGAACCTTATGACTTGATGCCTTAGGTTGTGGTTTCTTCAAAGCCTTTTACTTCAGAGTCTTAGGTTCTGATGAATTCAGAACCTTTGACTTTAGAGTCTTAGGTTCTGGTTTCTTCAAAATTCTTGACTCAACAATTTTAAATTTTGATTGGTTCAGAACCTTTCCATTGTTAAAATCAAGTAAAATAAAATAAAAGTTTAACCCTTTTGAGTAGATTTTGAAGAAAAAGGATCTGATGGTTTAATCAAGGTTTCAGTCCTTGGATTAAAAGATTTTTTTATAGTAACCAAGACCTTTTCCTCTACTTCTACTTACAGCATAGATCATGGATGCAAGTTTGGTTCTTTTAAGGCCATATACGATAAATTCTTAAAGAGCAATTTCATTTTCATCAAGAGTTTTATCAGAAACATCTTTAACAAGAGCAATATCATCTATCTCATAATCTTCTTCATTGTTTAGTTCATCCCATGTTTCCATGAAACTCCTCTTGAATCTGTTTCCGAAGTTGTCCTTCTGGAAGCTTCCCTTCTTCGACTTGTTCTTTTGTAGCTCTAGATAGTCAACAATGAAGTGACCAAACTTCTTACAATTGAATTAACCCTTCTGATCATCCTTCTTACCTCTTGAACTTGATCCTCTGAAGCCACTGCTTCTACTAGATAATCTTTTGTTTTTCTTGGCCAAGTATTGAAATCTTTTAATGATAAAGGCCATTTCCTTATCATCTGAGTGTCCTTCAGAACTTTCTGATTGAGAAGCTTCTTCAGAGTTTTATACTTTAGGGACCTTTATAGGTTTTGTAGAAGATTTAAAGACTAAGGACTTTAGCTTCTTGACAGGTTCATCTCCATTGATCCCCATCTCATGACTCTGGAGATTGATGATAAGAATTTTAAGACTTAATGAGTTTAAGCATTTAACCTCCTAGATAGTTGTTACCTTGGGTCTGTATTTGGCAGGAAGATTACTAAGAATCTTCTTGACATGATCAGAGGTAGTGTAGCTCTTGTTCAGAACCTGATGTCCACATACAAGAATTTGAAACCTAGAATATATGGTTTCAATATCTTTATCCTCCATCATTCTGAATAGCTCATAATGCTGAACTAGAAGGTTAGCCTTAACTTCCTTAACTTGTTGATTCCATTCATAAGTAGCACATAAGGATTTAAAAAATGGTCTTAGATGTAGATTTATCAATGATTTTGATGTAATTTGAATGAGGTAGAGCATCACTGCACATGCCTCTAACTCTATGATGTTTTTTGTAAGTCTTTTTCTGAGTAGGTGTGAGAGATTTTCTGTCAGACACCTATCGCTACTCGAAAAATGCATCGCGCAACGACGAGGAGGCGAAAAAGAAAGGACAGAAGAGTCACCACCGAACTTTATTTATCCCATGAGGGGAAAGGAAAATATCGAGAAAACCTTAAGAAAGAAATGGATAAGATGGTCTCACAACCAAGAACGGGTTCGGAAGCCGGTTATGCGAGGGGAAGGTATTAACACCCCTCACATCCATCTTACTCGATGGGAACCATTTGTTTGTCGCATGTGTGATTGTATCTGCTTAAATATCATGCTATAAAAGTGTTTCCCAAAGGGTAAAGAAAGAGGGTTTAGAAACTAAGAAAGGAGGCAACGGGGAAGAAGAGAGAAAGAACAAACTCGATAGGACTTCGCAGTCCTAGGCCTACGTATTCTTAACGGATGTAAAAAAATCAGAGTCGACGTAGTTCGGGGCTACGGATATAGGGGGAAAGTGCTCGGCAAGGATTGTGGCCCTTGTGCCTACGTATCTTTACTTAAAAGAAGTAAAGAATCAGAGCAGTCGTAGTTCGGCCTACGGTTTGTTGATGTTTTGTGAATGATGTTATCGTGTACATTCTAGCAGTTTAGGTGTTTTGCTGCTCGCATGTGAGGAGATTTATGCGTTACCTGTTTGCAGTAGAACGAACGTAACATATCTTTTTTGAAAGATATTAGGTTTTCGCCATGCGAGGCAAGATGTCACATTTGATTGGTGAGATTGTTTTTTAGGGGCGAGATAGGTCATCGGATAGTAACCCCTTGCGGGTAGTACCCAATTCTTTATCTCAAAGTTTTTGTTATAAAAGGTGTGGTGAACGTATCGTCTTCGTATTGAAAGACGAGTATCGAGACCACCCCCACTACAGTGAGTATCCCTACACTCGGAGAGGAAGAAGACTACACTTAATCCTTTCTCTTTAATTCAATGCAAAGAGAACTTCGTTCTCTTATTAAAGATGTTTTTGGTTTTGAATGGTAAGTGCTTTTGCGACTGTAAACCCTACGGTAAATGTCAAGCACTCGGGATAGGAGAAGGCCTACGCCTAACCACTCCACGACCATTCAAGTTTTGTTGTGAAAAGAAGTTTGAAAATGCACTCGGTACGAGACCGAGGTTTTAGGTGAGAAAGTTGCGGAGGGAAGTTATGGAAGAAGAGGTGATGAATACAGACGTGTCTTCGTATTGAAAGACGAGTGTCTAAACCACCCACACTACAGTGAGCATCTCGACACTCGGAGAGGAAGAAAGTCTACACTTAATCCCCTCTTTTAGTTCAATACAAAGAGAAATTGATTTTAGGAAGGTTTGATAGTATCGATGAATTGAAACGGGACAAGGAATGAAGAGAAAAGAGGTCTCGGATCCAACATTATCTATCAACAATTTGATTAATAACGAATTACGGAGGTGTCGTCATCGACCGAAAAAACGACAAATGAAATAAAGTCGAAAAGTGACATAAAGTTAAAAATGAGAAAGAGGAGAAAAAGTCGGTCTCGGATCCATAGTTTCTCGTCAACAATTTGACGGATAAACGAAGGAAACTTCTCCGTCGACCACAAAAAGATGAAATAAAATAACAAGTCCAATGAAAAATGAGAAATGAAATGTCAACATATAAGCATAAAATTCTAAAAGAAATTAAAGTATAAAAATGAATAATCATAAAAATTCTAAATATAAAACTATATTACAAACTATCTAGTATAAAATATATAATATATAAAAAATCTGAGAAAATAATAATATAAACTATAAATAATAATAATAACAATGTATTCTAAAAAAAGAAAATCAAAACAGAAATATATAAAATTCCTAACCTAAACAGACTGTTTATAAAAAATAATAATAATAACATTTGTATAATAATAATGATATTTACATTTTTTTTTAAAAAGAAATAAAAATAAAACAGAGGGGGATAACAGAAAAATGGGGGTGTGATTCAACCCATAGGCTTAGAAGCTTAAGTCAACATTAAATACAGTAAAAAAATAATAATAATAAAAAAGGCAAAAAATAATAATAAAATAAAAGAAAACTGAACGGTTCTTTTTCTCACGTTTTCCACTCCCAACTCCTCTCACGATCTGCTTTTCTCTTTCTCCCTCTCACCGTTCTCTGCGTTTCAACCCTCTATGTTCTCACTCGATCTCAAACTCTCTCTCACCGAAAACCTCAAAACCTCTCTCCATCTCACTGCTTCCGATTCTGTTTGCATGTTTTAGTTATGTTTGGGATTTCGATCTGGGTGAGGTTCGAAGATGGTAGAGAGTTTGAGGATTTGTGAAGTTTGAGTTGGAAATGGTTAGGATTTCAGCGAGGATGGTTGGTTGAAGGAGATGTTGTTTTTTGGGCGAATTCTGGGTTGTGTGGGTATGAAACAGGGTTTAAAAAAAGTTTTGAGAAAGGGGGTTTTGCGGATGGTTTTATTTGAAGGTTGTTGGTGGTATTGAAGGTCAAAGAAGAAGAGGTTTATGGTATGGTTCGAAGTTTGCTGGTGTGTGGGTTTTGAAGTGTTTGTTGCAGGAAAATGGGTTATGGAAGACGGTTTGAAGGAGAAGATTACTTCGCGATTTTTGTTCGAATGTCTGGGTTTTGGTTGAGAAAGTTTGTGAGTTGAGTTTGGATTTCTGGGTTCGTTTGTTTGTGTTGTTCAAAGGATGACGTTTGATTGAATTTCTGGGTTACGGTTTTCACGAGATTTGGAGGTTGTTTTGGATCTGGGTTTCAGTTTGTGAATCGAGGATATGAGCTTTGCAGTGATGTGTAAGTGAAGGTGAAAGGATGTGGAGCGGTGGATGAAGATGGAGTTATGGTGTTCGAAGGTTTGAGTTTGGGTTATGGAGATTTGAGTTGTAGAAGCTGTTGAGTCTGGTTCGGTTGGTGATGGATTTGGAGAAGATTGGTTGTTTGGAAGTGAAAAATGAAGGAAGATTCATGGATGTCGAAGCTGGATTGAAGGAATTTCTGGACGAAAATGGAGAAGTGGGATCGATGAAGATGAAGCTAGGAGGGGGCGGCTAGGGTTTGACCCTAGGGTTTGGAGGCTCTTGGAACGGCTAGGGTTGTCTGAAGCTGGGAGATGGTGAATAGTGGAATCCCCTGTATAGGGCTGCCACGTGGCATGTTGTAGGGCTAATGGATGATTAATAATGAATTTGATTCCTAATGAACACGGTTAATGATGAATCCTAATAACTATTCTAAAAGAAATAAAACATAAAATAATATCCTAATCTATTAATAACAATCTCAATTAAATTAATACTAATCTAAATGAATAGTATAAGAAAATATAAATCTAATTAACTAATAATAACAATCTAACTTAATTTAATTTTCTAATAAAATAATAAATAAATAAATAAGCTAAAAACTCTAAATAACTCTAATTAATTCTAAAAAATCTTAATAAAAACTCACACAAAATAAAATTCTATATTAAAACAAAATAAAACTCTATTTAGCTCCTAATAATAAAAATCACTAAAAATTATATTTAACCTAAAAGCTATTTCTAAACTATATAATTAAATCTATTTAAAATAAAAACTATTTCTAATAAAATTAAAAACGGTTAAAACTTTAAAATAAAAATCAAAATCTAAAAACTATTTAAATCCTAAAATATCTCTAACATTACTAACTTAATTCTAAAATCCTAAAATATCTCTAAAATTACTAAATTAATTCTAAAATCCTAAAATAATCCTAAATTAAATCAAATCTAATTAATTTTAAAATCCTAATTTAATAATACTAATAATTACCAATTAATTCTAAAACTAAATTTTAATTAATTTTAAAACTAAAGAACTAGCTAAATAATAAAACTAAAAATAATATCTATTGATTCTAATAACTAATCTAAAATAATAATTAAAAAAAAAGTTCTAAACAAATAAATAAATAAAACTTATTTAAAATCTAACTTCTATTTTCTATCTAAAACAAAATAAAATCCTATATTAAATTCTATTTAACTATTAAAATAAAATAAAATCTATTATAAAAACAAATAAAATTCTATTCTATTTCTAAATAACCTATTCTAAAAGTCTATTAAAATCCTAATAATATAACTCTAAGAAAAAAACTTTAATCTAAGCTAATAAGTAAATAAATAAATAAATAACTACAATAAAACTAACAATAAAAATTTATTTCTATTTAAAACAATATGAAAAACCTATTTAAACTAGATAAATGCTAAAACACAAATATATACAAAAAAATAATAATATTTGCAAGGAAAAAGAGAAATTAAAAAGGATTGAAATTTACAAAAAATACTCTTAGGCCACGTGTCACACTCCCATTGGGAAAAATAATCGAGATTTGAAAAACGCCCAATCGAAGGGTGGACACGTGTCTAAACGGCATGAAATTAAATAAAAAATGCAATATAAAAATGCGAAAATATTTACAAAAGTTGGCGGGAAAATTTAGGGTATGACAACACCATTCAAACTCCATTGACTTGGATATCAATTCATCTTCCAAAATATTCCATAACTCATCATCAAGACCTATGATGTATACATCTTGCTCTTCCACCATTCAAACTCAGTAGAGTCTCCACTAATTGTTAGAGGTCTAGCTGTATAATTATTTTTCGCATAGGCACTGTAGTTACGACTTATACTTCCAAAGTATTAGGAGTACCCTTATTAGAATTAGATACTCCAGAATCATCCATTATAAAATATGTGTTTTTCTTAGGATCTTTTTTGTACCACTGTTAAGTGTGTAGCACAGGCATTACTTTGATGCCAACTGAAGGTGAGAAAAATACAAGAAGGGGGTTGAACACTTGGTTCTCAATCAGATGGATCTCAATCAGATTCTGAACACTTGGTTCAGAGTGTGACTCAAAGATACTAGGTTGCCTTCTAAAAGTCCTTATTAGATTTTGAAACAAAATCTGACTCAGAGTTCAAAGTTGATAGCAGCGAAATGATAAGTACAAAAGCAAGGAAAGTAAAAGCAAAGACACACAGTAGTTATCATGGTTTCTCTCACAACTTGAGAGTAGTCCAATCCCCTTGCACATCCAAGGGATTTTCATTATAACCAAACTGATTATAAATGCTCAAGCACTAAGCAAGAGACTTCCAATGCTCAAACCCACAAGTAAGATACTTCTATGCTCAAGCACACAAGCAAGAGACTTACAATGTTCAAACCCTCAAGTAAGAGACTTTTATGCTCAAGTACACAGACAAGACACTTCAAATGTTCAACTACTAAAGCAATAGACTTATGAGTCTATAACAAACAGTTAAGAGATTTAGGTAATAACTACACTTGATATACAATCAGAGGTGTAGACAGAATACAACTTAGAAAGACTCTAAGACTTAAGAACTTCTAAAATATACACAATATTAAGATGTTCTAAGTCTAACTTATTTTTGATAAAGTAACTTCTCTTTGAAATGTCAAGGTTCAGATTCTTGTATTGGAGTGTATTACATTAGTCATCTTCTTCAGGTCTTCTGCTCCTTATATAGAAAGGAAGAAAAAAGACGTTGAAGACTTTCACCAAAATATTGGGCTAGCTTTGTACATGATTTGAAACATCAATAAAGCACCTTTCTACAAGAGGAATTATCCATTGAAGCTCAAAATGCAAAGAATAGATTTTTCCTTAAGTTTTCACGTGAACAAAAGGTCTCTGAGTCTGTCAGAGTTGCCTCAATTGAAGATAACATGCTTCAAAGGTTGACTTTTTTCAGACTTCACTCTTTAGATGCTGATCTCTTCAAAGTCTACTTCTAGGCTTCTGAAGCTTCAGAGTTTGGATCACTAGAGGCTGACTTTCTTTAGAGTTGACTTCTTTAAAGTTTGGATCTTCCATCAGAGTCAGAGTTTTTAGAAGTGATCCTAGAGCTAGAGTCTGAACTTCAGATTCATAATCCTCAAGCTTCTATTTATCTGCTATCAGTCTTATCATCCTGCATACTTGAACAAATGTTAGAATACCAAATTTTTCTTTAAATACTTTGTTATCATAAAAATCCAATGGATATGCTATTTACCATTTTTGTTCCAACACCATATTGAAACTACGAATGCAATGGAAGATGTTGCATACCAAGATGGTGAGATTTCACCATTTAATGAGGTAATTACAATTGAGGAGATTACAAGTTTGTGTGATATTGTAGTTGAGGATCAATAGGTTAACACAACTATTTTGTTGTCAACAAATCTCGTGGAAGAAGAGGATGAAGAGTCAGGAGAGTTTGAAGATAATAATATCAAATCTAGTGAAGACAGTGAAAATTAAAATGATGAAAAATCTGAATAATATGTATTGTGTAATATTACTCTGATGTTATTGTCAACAAACCATGTGTAATATTATTTTGCTCGAATTAATATATATCACTCTTGTAATTTTGATATATTTATTGTTTTATGTTTTTCTTTCAAAATATAAGAAATGCCACCCCAACTTGAGGAGAATGGTAAGGGTCAAAAGACTCGTCGCACAAGGGTCATTATAGAAGAGGTTGTTGTTTTATCTTTGTATATTACTATGCCACTTTCGAGTCAGGGGGCTTGACCGCCTATGCATCCTACTCCACCATGTATGCATCCATATCCACGGTCTGTACATCCTACTCCACCCATATTTGGATCTTTGACTGGATTACTATTATAAGCGCCTGATTTATCTACATTCCCACACGCCAGCTTTTATTAGTCCTCTTGGATATACACCTTTTATACAACTAGTGGACCTAGCCCCCTACATCGCACATCTTTACTTATGCCTTCAATGCAGCCGAGTGGATCTAGCTTTCAACATTTTGCAAAGGTACCTATGCAATATATGGAGACAAATGGATCTAGCATGTCACGTTCATCATCCATTCATTCTACGCATGAGGAGCATGATGATGAGGATGATCAAGATGCTACTAGTGCACATGAGGAGTGAGGAAGGTCGCGCTTGATGAGAGTTGTGTCACAACATATAAGAAACATAATGGCGGATTTATCATTTGGCCTAAGGGAGGATCATAAGTGTTTATGTTTTATAATATATTTTAAATTTGAGTTATTTTTTTAATTAAAACTAACTCAAAATTTTGTTGTTTACCATTTTCCCTCACATCCTGTAGCAAGGTGCATATCAAAATTTATTAAAGAATAGTATAAAAAATTTCGCCGACTTATGGATCACTTTCCGATGATGATAAGGAAGATTGATTTAAGTTCTTTTAGGTATAATTAACTAATTCATTTAAGTAATTATCATTTTAGTTACCTTTATATTTATTAAAATATTCTTGATTATACTTTATTTAACATATTTTTTGAATTCATACAACAATGTAGGAGAAAAGTATTCGGGACATTAGAGATCATCACCAAACTAAAGACAATTTTCATTTGAGATGTGTTGCCCGCCTTTCTGACACGCTTAGGCGTGCTAGACTTACCTGGATTATAAAAGATATCAAGCGATATGATAGGAGTTTGAGAATGAGAATTGCTGATGGAGAAGGATCATCACATCTACCAATATTAACCGCTGAAATGCTAGAAAATATGAAAAATTTAGTGCATACCGATGTAGCAAGCGAAGCAGCATGAAGAAAGGCAGAAATGGAAGAAATGAGGAGAAAAAAAATAGAGATGGAGGAGGAAATGAGGAGAAAAACAATGACGTATGAGAAAGCCTTGTGAGTTGCAAATAAACGCGCACGAGAATTTGAACAATTTATGGTCTCACAGGTGAACCAATGTTCAGGTGGTGGATATGGAAGAGTTAGTGAATATAGAGGAGTTGATTATCAACGATAAGATGGTGTAGAAGATGAGGAAGTGGAGGAAGGAGGATGATAATTAAAATATTTGAATATAAAACTTTGTATTTTTAAATTTAACTTGGGTGAATATGGTGACCTGTTTATTTTTATTAAACTTTAATTATAAATTATTTAATTTTATAATTTTATTTTTACAAATTTTAGAATTACATATTTATTTGTTATAATAATGCTATTATTTATTATATTTATAATAATATGATTATAATATTTTTTATATTATATTATAAATATTAATTATGAATAACCTATACACTGCGTTGTAAAAAAAATAAAAACAATATCATTTGTGAGGGGGTTACCCTTCACAAGTAAGAGACTTAAACCTCCGCATGTCTGAAACACTCTATAAACACTCTTTTCTTGTAGTGGAATTTAACTTAATTGTTGTTCAATTTTATAGATCTTCATCAAACCTAGAGATTGATTCTCCACTCATAACAACCACGATTTAAATTTCAAATTGCAAATATAACTATTGGAGAGTTGCACAAACTTAAACACTAAAGAAATATATATCCTATCTTTTCATTATCTAAATCTAACTTAAAAAGATAATATTACTCTTTATTGAAGTATGAAAAGATTTATGATTTCAAGGCTTATGATGTTGGGTGTAGATATAGTCTAGATGGGCTTCTAAAGTCACTCTTCTCTTCATACATTCTTCATCTTCAATATTGCAATTCTCCATTTCCATAAGCTGCGAAATTTCATAACAAGCATAATAAGGTATAGCTTTTCTAAGAATTACAAAAATCAGATTAACTAAAAATTGTGACTACCTTCAAAGATTCACCTCCTTCTAACTCCAAAAAAAAGTTCTCTCCTGAAAAACCAGTTTCTATACTTTACAAAAATACATAGCCTACAAGGAGATAATATGAATAAGAGTTAAGAGTTGTAAGCATACCTTGTTCACTTGTAAGTGGCCTTGAAGAGAGTATTGTGGAGAAAAGCAGAAAGAATAGGAACAAGAGTTGAAAGATAAAACTTAGCCTCATTTTCACTTCAACGTGAGAGAGAGAGAGAGAGAGAGAGAGAGAGAGAGAGAGAGAGAGAGAGAGAGAGAGAGAGAGAGAGAGAGAGAGAGAGAGAGAGAGAGAGAGAGAGAGAGAGAGAGAGAGAGAGAGAGAGAGAGAGAGAGAGAGAGAGAGAGAGAGAGAGAAAGGTTTTAGGACTATGGAGTATCCAAGGGGTAGCTTGGTGTTTGTGCCACCAACATGAAGATATATATATATATATTAGATGGTCGTGTGACGAGACCCGACAAGAGCATTATTAGGATTTGATGTACATGTGAAAATGCTTTGGTGTTGTGGGCAATAGTGGTCCAAGCACAGTCTCAGAGACAGTCAATGTGTTTGTTTTATGTGGTAAGTTGTTGAGTTGACAGTAGTAGCAAGTCAATCTTTCGGACACTTCACACAGCTGTTCTCCAATCTCCAACTTCATGTTTTACCTCTGTTAAATTATATTTTCTAATAACAGTGGACTGTCATACTTTTCAGATGTTTGGTTTTTTTAATGTTTGTAACACAAATTTTACATTGACTCACTTTGATGGATATTCTACTATGAAACAATGGATGGTTTTCTGTAATGTGTTCACAATTAATATAGTTTTGCATGGTGCACAAGTTGAAAGTGACTAATAGAACTATTCACCTTGGTTTTGCATTCATTTATGCAATGATATATACAACAAATATTTTCTTAATAATATTTCTAATGATTAACTTACAATTCTGAATATATATATATATATATATATATATATATATATATATATATATATATATATATATATATATATATATATATATATATATATATATATATATATATATATATATATATATATATAAAAGTTCTCTCTCTTATAAAGAATTATGCTATTTATCAAGTTTATATTCAAACTTATAATTTTCATTCACATTTCCCTAAACATAAAAGGTCTTATTTCCAACAAAGTGACATCAGAGTTTTAAGGTCCTCAAAAGATGGCGAAAGGAGGTTTCCCTTTTTAAATGTCGATGCTCACAAAGAAGAACTATAAAAATTGGAGTATAAAAAAGATGAATGCGCTACTAGGAGCTCAAGATGTGTGAGATATCATTGAGAAAGACTTCAAGGAGTAAGATGAAGCCTCGCTAAGCCAAAGTGTAAAGGAGACATTGAATGAGCCAAGAAAGAGAGACAAGAAAACTTTCTTCCTCATTTATCAATCGGTGGATGAAAATACATTTGAGAAGATTTTCAATGCAACGACGGCCAAAGAAGTATGGGACAAACTTTAAACTTGCAACAAAGGAGTGGAACAGGTGAAAAAGATTTGTCTTCAAACTCTTAGAGGTGACTTTGAACATTTATTTATGAAAGAGTCCGAGTCAATTTCTGATTATTTTTCTCGAGTATTGACCATAGTCAATCAACTTAAAAGAAATGGTGAAGATGTTGATGAGGTGAAAGTCATAGAGAAAATATTTTGCACTTTAAATCCAAGTTTTGACTTCATTGTTACCAACATTGAAGAAAACAAGGATTTAAAGACCATGACTATTGAACAACTCATGGGTTTCTTACAAGCATACGAAGAAAAACAAAAAGAGAAAAATTAAACAAAAGGAGGCTATGTAGCAACTACTACAACTTAATGCAAAGGAAGCAAACTATGTGAATTATAAGATCCAAAGAGGACGAGTTTGTGGTCAAGATCGTGGACATGGACGAGAAGGAATAGGCGGTTACAATAACAACTCCAACAACTTCAACAACAGAGAAAGAAGTTGGAATCCACAAGTAACAAGAGGTCGTAAAAGAGGAAATTCATGGTCGATGTAACACCCCAAAATTCTTGAAATATTTATTTAAATATAAATATTCGCATTTTTTGGTAATTTTCGATGGTTGGTGTGAATATTGAGAATTATGGATTTTGAGTATTTATTTAAATAATAGTATATAATATGAATATATTGGTATTATTATTAATTTAAATAAATATAAATGAATTAAGGGCAAAATGGACTTTGAGGAGGAGTTAGTGAGGGTAAAGTTGGAGAACTCAATTTTAAGGCCCAAGGTTAGGTTTAACAAATTTTTTTTTTGAGGAAATTAGGATTCATTCTTGTTAGACCGTGAAAAGGGAAGAAATAGAGGTTAGAGCTCTGAGGAAGAGGATTGAGGCAAAAGCTTCGCAAGGTTTCCAAGAATCAAGGAGAAAGACTTAGATTCGGCCATTAAGGTATGAGGAGTATTGCCTTTATTGTTTTCAACATGTGATTTAATGTGTTTAAAGCTGATTTAAGGGTTTATGGATTTTTGATTGAATTGTTGTTGCCTTTCTGATGGTGAGTTTAATGAGTTGAGAGATTTGAACTGATGGTCTGATAGGTTTGAGGATGATTTGAGATAAGGGAAATTAGGCCTTCGTGGCCAAAATCTGTTGTTGAGGTTTCAACCCTGTAGGGTAATTGAATAGTGAGAACTCTAATGAACGTGGTCTAGTTGTAAGGAAATTATGGGAATTAGAGGCATAAATATAATACTGGATTGGCCTAATAAGTCGTAGATTTTGTGCCTTTATCGCCGTAATACCTTAGGAATGATTTAGGGATGTTTTTGGGCATTGGGGAAGGAAATCGTAGAGGTTTTTGGTCTGGTTTTATTGTAATCGCGAGTTCGCACAACGAAGAATGCTTCGCACGGCGAACATTCGCCTCAGATTCACACAAAGAACTTGCTAGCAAACATAGTAGATTTTCACGAATTCTGATCTTGTACAATGATGTCTTGATGTTTTGATGTTGTGATTTATTTGATGAATTACCATGAGTTTAACTACGATCCCCTTGTGATTATTACATGATTGTATGATGATTCCTATGAGTATGATGATGAGTTATGATGTTGATTCCATGAGTTTTGATGATTATATGATGACATGATTATTATGATGACTTTGATGAATGATGATGCATCTAATGATTTTATTATGAGGATGATATTGACGTGTGCGTCATGCAGTCATATGCATTTGGACTTTGGTTCAGGACCTTGATTTTTGTGGCTTCAGTCCCATTGTGCGGATGTGAGGTGTTTTGTTGTGCTCCGGTTCTCGTGTAGAATCGATCCTACTATTGTGGATCCATGGAGGGTCGATGACCCAGTGTCCATCGAATTTTGTTTATTGGTACCACATGCATGAGTCTTGTTGCATTTTCATTTATGTGACATTTTGATGTAAATTATAATGTTGTGGCCTTTGATGTTCCTTGATGATTACAATGAAGTTGAATATGAAAATGACGCCATTTTATATATTGATTCCTATATTGATTATTATGAATCATTTTACTCACTATGCATGTTCGAATGTTGCCTCCACGTGGGTAACATGCAGATGACCAAGTTTAGTCGAGGATGCCATCGAGGACTTTTGAAGTTTTGGGTTGTTGGCCATTGTGGTTGACTTAGAGGGTCTTGCTCTGATAGTGTAATATTGGGTTGGGGTCTTTGAGTCAACTATATTTTATTGAGTTTTGTTATGTTGATTGCCTTGCGGCGCAAGGAAAACTTTGGATTATTACCTTTTTTGAGTTCCGCTGCCTTTGAGTAATATTTTGAGTAAATTTTGGGAAAAACCCGTTGTTTACGGAGCATTGACTATATTCGAATTTTTGAGAAATGTGCGCCATTTTGAGATGATTTTATTATGTTCAATATTTTTCTATGATAAATTCGATTATCTTGCCATTATATTTGTGGGGTAGAAAAAGGTGTTACATTAGTGGTATCAGAGCAGGTCGGTCGGTTCGACCAAGTTTTTATATTGTTAATCCCCTGTCAGTCAATAGTGTGAGAATACTGTTGGATGAGTTGTTTTCTTCTAACCTTGTTAGTGGTTGCAGATGGCTGGAAGAAATAATCGTGCTATTGCTGATGCTCTGGAATCGCTTGCCCAAGTGATGGCCCAAAATGGTGGACCTCCAGATGAGTTTTGTGTTTTGGGGAAGTTCCAGAGGAACATTCCGCCGACTTTTGTGGGCACTCATGATCCTGATGGTGCACAGAAGTCGCTGAGAGTGATTGAGAATATTTTTCGGGTTATGGCATGCACTAATGCTCAACAGGTGTAGTTTGGTATACATATGCTAGCAGAGGAAGTTGAGGACTGGCAGGATAACACTCGTCAGAGATTAGAAGGTGTTGGCATTGCAATAACTTGGATTGTGTTTAAGGAAGAATTTTTGAGGAAGTATTTTCCTGAAGATGTTCAGAGCAAGAAAGAGGTGGAATTCCTTAAGCTGGAGCAAGGGAATATGAATATGGCTAAGTATGTGGCAAAGTTTGAGGCTTTAGTGAAGTTTTGTCCACACTAAAATCATGCTGACGCAGAGATGTCGAAGTGTCTCAAGTTCGAGAATGGATTGAGACCAAAGATTAAGTAAGGAATTGGGTACCAGCAGATTCGTCGGTTTGTGGAACTAGTGTACAAGAGTAGAATTTATGATGAGGATAGTCGAACTCGATCTACTCATTACAAGTAGCTGAGTGAGAAGAAAGAGAAAGGACAGTATAGAGGGAAATTGTATGTAACTTCTGGTGATAAAGGGAAGCAGAAGACTTCGGATGGGAAAAAGTCAAGTGGGGGAACAACTACTGTTCCAAGCAACTGTTATAAGTGTGGCGAGCAAGGTCATCATGCAAAGGTTTGTAAGGTGCTGAGATGTCATCGTTGTGGTAAGAGAGGTCATAGAATTACTGACTGCAAAGATGAAGCTCCGACTTGCTTCAACTGTGGAGAGAAAGGTCATATCAGTATCTAGTGCCAGCAGCCGAAGAAGACTGCTACTACTGCTCAAACGAACATCAAAGTGTTTTCTTTGAGCGGTGCAGAAGAACCCAAGACAGATAACTTGATCAAAGGTACTTGCTTTATTAATGATGTTGAATTGATTGCTATGATTGATACTGGTGCTACCCATTCGTTTGTTTCGCTTGAATGTGCTAAGAGATTGAATTTGAAATTATCTCCTATGGTTGGGAGTATGATTATCGATACCCCAGTTAATGGTTATGTGGCTACTGCATTAGTCTATTTGAGCTGCCCTTTGACTATTTGTGATAAGAATTTTGTGATGTGTTGCACCCCAAAATTTGCCCAATCTTTTTCTTTGACTGGTTTATGTTTCATTGCATCAACATATCATTGTTCTAGCATTTGCATTGCATAGCATTCTTACATTTAGCAAGGGATCAGTAGGTATGTGCCTAGCAGAGGAGGAGTACCAAGTTCAAAGCCTAATCAAGAGGTTATATTCAAGTCATCAAGGGGGTCTTATCATCAGAAGCAAGCCAAAGTCCTTGAAGAAAGGCAAGCAAGTAAATATGATTCAACTCTTGTCTAGGAGCCTATTTGGGGATCATCTGAGGATCACAAGCCCATGGTTATGGATACATATTGTCATTGAAGCTCATTGGAGGCCTTAAGGGTCATGGTGGAGCTCATTTAAGTGATTATGTCAAGTGTGAAGAGCCACAGTTGAAGGTGTTGCAATTAGGGTTTTCATCTTATCAACCCTGAGTCAAATGTACAATTAAAGGATATTAAGACTTAATTCTAAGTCTTTGTGATCATGGAATGTTGTTTTGAGGCATTTGAAATTTTATTCCAAGATCAATTCAAGAAGAATTCAAAGTGCGAGGAGTTGCTAAATTAGGGTTCTCAGTGTAAAATCCCATGTTTAGTGCCTAACTTCAAGGCCACCTATCTCAAGATGCAAGTCTCATATCATCTTGGCATCCACATGAACTTGTAGAGCATGTTCTTATATTTCCTTTGAGTACTAGAAGTCCTCCATTGTGTTTATGGAACTCTAGTTATGAAGCTGACAAGTTACAGGTCACCAGATGAATGTGAAATTTGTCTGCAAAAGTCAACCAACTTCCAAGAAATTTTTGACCTATAAGGATGTTTCTCCTAGCTTTGACCCAAACATGAAAGTTGTTCCTCATGAGGCAGGGGTATTTTGGGAAAGTGAGATTACAGGTCATTTTCATTATAGGTCCATTTCAATATCTTGTGAACCTCAAATGAAGTTTTGTCTAACATGAAACTTGCTCAAAATGGGATTTTAACTTCAACCAAGTATCAAGGAGGCTTTGATTTGTCTTAGAACAAGAGTTGATTGAAGGAACCTTGACAAAGGGGATTATTAAAGGCATTAAAAAGGAAAAATTCAAAACAAATCATAAGTGTTCAAGAAATGTCAAGTGGGTGCATATTTTGACTAGAAATCACATTTGGAACACAATGGAATTGCTAGAAATCCATTTTGACACATAATTCATGAACTTTCATTTGGTTGCTTCATGATGAAGTTACACATCAAAGATCAACCATTGGATGAAATCAAGGAAGCAATCTGGTCCATTCATACTCACCATGACACAAGCAATGAGTATGAAGCTTCTTGAAGGCAGAAACAAGGCATTTTCGTGGCTTCCATTGTTGGCAATTGAAGGGAAAATTGAAATTTGGATTGCTTGAGTTGGGCTTTCATTGGGCCTAAGAATTATCCAAACACACTCTATTTAAGTTCAGGATCCATTTCAGATCAATTTTTGGTGGCATTTGGTGAAGAAAATAGTTATGGCAGTTAGAGTTCAAGCTTGCAAAATCAAGAATCGAGTTTGAAGATCAAGGCCAATTGAAGAAGAATCAAGCCTTCCAATAGCTCTAGCATCAATCAGTGGAGGTTTCTGCACAGTTTGACACGAAGATTCACACTCAAACACCTCCAATTGCAAGCTTCTGTCCAGGTTTGTTCACTTCAAAATTCCTCTTGCTTTAGGCTGTTTTAGGAAGATTTAGGCATGTGGTTAAGTTATAGGGAGGACATAGATCGTTTTAGGATCAGATTCTTGAGGTTTAGTGATGATTTAGGTTTGGATGCAAACTATGTTGGCCTTCGAAACTAGCTGTTCTTTGAGAATTAGAGAAAATGGATATTAGATTCAGGATCCTTGTGAAAATCCGAGAAGGACCATACCAGTTTCGTTGAGTTTGGCTAGGTTTTGATGACATGTCACTGTAGAGCCACCAGAGAAGACAACTGGAGGTCTTCTCCGACCACCGTCCCTTTCCCTCTTTTTCTAGCCAGGTTTGAACGAAGAAGATGAAGGATGGCCATTAGATCATTTGGACTTAGTTGACTAGGTATGTGCATCCTGCATGCCAGATTGATAGTTGGCTAGGGCTGACTTTGACCAGCTTAGGTGTCACCTTATAAACCCTAGGATCCTCATACTTTTCCAAGCAATGCTTCTGATTAGAACGTATGTTACACATGAGTCAACCAAACCACACAACATAATTGAGTGAAACGCAGCGCTTAAATAAATGAGGTGGCGCGCGCTGGTCCTTTAGATGAGTGGACTGAGTCATAGATCCAGCAGCTGTGTTATTTTCTAAATTCTTGTATTTTCTTTTAATCATTTTCCATTTCTTTTAATTGATTTATTCATCTAAAATTCATATTAATTAGAGTATTCATCAGAAAAATGTGGGAAAAATATGTGCATGCTTCTTATTTAATTTCTAATTTTTTGATGCCTCTGGATTTTATTTTTATGTTGTTTTCAATTTAATTTCCATTTTTCTATTTTCTTTAGTTCTTTTAATTTGGCATTTTGGACTAGTTTAGTTGCTGATTTTTGTATTAGAGCTAGGCATAGAATTAAGAGTTTATTTTTGGCTGGCTGGTTATAGACACATTGAGGAGATTGTAGGATTTTATTTCTGATTTTTAGATGATTCTAAGATTAGTTTTGGATTAGATTTATAGGACTTTCCCCATTTGGATCTTCCTTTGACAACTTTTAGTTTAGCCTTTAGATAGTGACCTAAAACTTTGAATTAGGCTCTGATCTCTTTACCATAGGTTCTTGATACCTTTAGGACCTCTTAGGTTTTTTTTATAGATTTTTAGGAGTTGGTTTACTATTTTAGTTAGATTTTACATCTAGGCTGTTTGTAGGATGCCTCTAGCATAGTACCTCCCATAGTTGAACTTCAAAAGTGACCATTAGCCCATGATAAGTTTCCAAATCTTTTCTGATGGTTTAGTAGACATGTTGATGCTTCTGTAGATTGAATCTTAAGGTTTAATTTGGTGCATTAATTCCATTTAGAGAGTTGCTTTTAGAGCTTGTAGAATTAGGGTTTTTAGAGCCTTTAGGAGTTTCTTTCTTTTTAACAAATATGGCTTGCTTTGTGTGCATTCCATTCCTATCCTATGATACAAGGTTCCTTTGTCGAAGCCTAGTCCCTCCTTTAGAAGGATTTGTGGCCTACCACAAAAGGTAAAACCTTTGAGGATACCAATCTTAGATGTATGGTTGAGTGCCATGATGGATTCCTTTGGTTTCCATCATGCTTCCCATCATCATGCAATAATCTTTGTGTTAATTCTCATCTCTCTTGGTGGAGCAAGTTGAAGCTTGAAGATGAAGCCCTCATTTGAAGATAGATTGTACATAAAGACAAACTACAGACTGTTGGCCTGCTTTGCTGCTAGAAGACTGCTTTGCTGCTAGAAGACTGCTTTGCTGTTGGGCTGCTGGCTTGCTGTTTTGTTTGGTGTATTCTTGTTGCTTGACTGTGTTTGTATGACTGTTTGGTATGTTGCATTAGAATAGGCTTTCATGTAGTTGATTTTAGGCCTAAGTGCATTTGAAAGGTTGAGTTTGTCTCCCTTTGCTTGTTTGCATTAGAGGTTGAGTCTGTCTCCCTCTGCTTGTTGATAACACGAAATCGTATATATATTTTGATGCATAATTCGACTAAAGTTTAACTGTTTTCGATCCGATTTCAGGTTATTTCCGTGTTGTTTGTCTGATGTTTTGCAGGTATTTAACGATCACGTCTAAACAAGGCAATATGAAGAAAAGAAGCAATCTCAGATGAAATATGGACGAAAAAAGAGTGAAAACATCATGAAAAGCACAGAAGGATGTTTTTGCTGCTGTGACGACCGTCACAGCTCCATGAGGACCATCACACGGGTGACGACCATCACACCTTGTGACGACCGTCATGCAGGCAAAAACGCCCCACTTCAATTGCACGTTAAAGAAGCAGTTACAAGTCCCAAATAGTGGACCACTACTCCCTGATTTTTCTGCCTCAAAGTCCACTCTCTCCAATTATAACCGTTAGAATTCCATTTCTATAAAAGGGGAAGAAGGGGACCTCAGAAAGGGAGCCGCATTCATACAACGAAGTGCTGCCAAATTTATTTCCAGAGCAAACCTTTCCAGTTTAATATTCTTATTTATTTCTCTTTACTTTTTCTGCATTCCTTTCATTCTTCTGTAATTTCTACTTCCATTGTATGATCAAATTGACATTAAGACCAGAATCCTGCCAACATCTGTGGAGGATCTGCCCAAAGGCCAATTGGAATATTTACAGGTTTCTCATTTCAATCGTAATTCCAGTTTTATTATGTTGCATATTATTATTTATCATTTTCATTTATGTTTTACCTTTCCCAAATCCATGTCTAGCTAAATTTAGGTAATCGATATGTAGTAATAATTCGAAAGGGATTTGATAATAACTGGTTGAAAATTCTCTTTTCAAAAGTAATTTATGGTCTGAGTGTTTAAAATTGATTTACTGAATAAACTTCGTCGCGAAAGCGAGAACTTATTTAAAAGTAGTTTTGCCACGAAAGTGGGAAATTAATTAAGATACGAGCCAACAAGCGAAAGCTGAGGTAAGATCAGATAGTAAACACGAGTCACTCATTTTAATAACAGCGAAAGCACTTTAAAATGAATTAGAACTTAGAGATTTCCAAAAAATAATTTTAACCCCGAATGGGATACGAAAGTGTACGTTTGGCCCTTAGAATTATGATTAGCGTCAATAACCATCGTGAGGCGAGAGTCTTTAAATCACCATTTTCTGCTTAAATAAACTCTGAAAATTATTTCATACATCGTAACTTGTCAAATCCATGAAGAACACAATTACTGCATATCGATTCAACCAATTATAATCTAAGTAACAGTCTTAGTTTCCCTTTTAGTGACAATCTTATTCCCTTAAACATATTCTACCTAGCTAAACATAGTAACTCCCGAGAACACTAGTTTGATTACGAGTCCCTGTGGGATCAATATCTATTATTACTACGCGATAGACTGTGCACTTGCAGTTAGGTTGTATTAGACATAGAAAGTCGCGATCAAGTTTTTGGCGCCGTTGCCGGGGACCCGTTTAGTCAATAGTGTAACCTTCTGTTACGCCGTATAGACTAGGTTAACAATTTTCATTTTTCCTTTACTAGTGCTGTCGATTGTATGCCAAGTAATCGCCCACAAAGCGATATCTTGAAACCTTCAGTCGCAGAACTAGAACACTTCTTACATCTAAGAAGCCGAATCATTGAGTACCAACTCAAACATAACATTCCCGATCCTCTCACTCCCATTCCCAAATCCGAAGAAGAATAAAAAATGGCTGAAGGACCTCCAAACAAACCGCTGAAGGCATACGCTACACCCTATCAGATGGAGCCTAGAAGTAGCATTGCTGCCCCAGCTATTACCCGAAATGATTTTGAGCTGAAACCTTCATTGCTATCAGCTGTACAACAAAACCAATTCTTAGGAAATGCAACTGAGGATCCGAACGAACATCTAACGAAGTTTGTACAATACGCGGACACAGTGAAAGCAAATGGAGTAACTCCAGACGCGATAAGACTTCGTCTTTTCCCATTCCCTCTTAGAGACAGAGCGTGGACATGGTTATAATCTTTACCATCCAACTCCGTTACGACGTGGGAATAATTGAAGAACGTCTTCTTAGCGAGATATTTTCCGCCAAGCAAAACTGTTATGCTTAGAGCTCAAATCAACGGATTTCGACAAAAAGATACTGAATCTCTTTACGAAGCATGGGAAAGATTCAAAGATATGATGAGAACATGTCCTCACCACGGTCTAGAAGACTGGGTGACAATCCATACTTTCTATAATGGGCTTTTATACAATACTAGATTGACAATAGACGCCGCCGCGGGCGGTGCACTTATGGATAAGCCATACGACGAAGCCTATCAATTAATCGAAAACATGTCTCAAAACCATTGCCAATGGGGAGGTGAACGCACTCCAACAGAGAAAACCACAGCGAAAGGTGGGATGTACGAGATCAGCAGTCTTGAAAAGTTCAACGCTAAAGTAGATGCTCTAGCACAAAAGATTGATAGTCTGACCGTTAACCCCACTGCAACCGTCGCTGCAGTAACTCCAAATTGCGAGTTATGCGGAAGCACCACTCATAATGCGCCCGAATGCCCATTGCTAGCCGGAATCCCACCAGACCAGGTAAATTATGCTCAAGGAAATCCTTACGCAAATACCTATAACCCAGGTTGGCGAAATCATCCCAACTTTTCTTACAAAAGCGAAAATGCATTGCAAATGCCTACTGCTCCACCAGGATATCAGAAACCAGCTGCTGCTCAGACTGCACCTAGGAAATCAAACCTCGAGTTGATGATGGAAAAATTCATAGCTACTCAAGCTCAAACAAACAAAGAATTCCTGAATCAAAATATACACACTAGCGAGCAAATTAAACAGTTGACAGGAAAAGTAGACGCTTTAGCCACCCACAACAAAATGCTAGAAACACAGATATCACAAGTGGCTCAACAACAAGCCTCTGCTGCCGCACCCGCTGGCACATTTCCTGGACAACCCGAACAGAACCAAAAAGGCCAAGCAAATGCTGTAATATTAAGAAGTGGAAAAGAATTGGACGAACCGATCGATCCAAGGACCGAAAACTCAGCCATGCAACAAAAACCAACTGAACAAGCAGAAAAGGAATCCGAGTTAGAGAAGAAGGAAGACAACGAGAAGGAGGATACCGCAAGTGAAAAAACTCAAGCACCTCCAGCGCCATATAAACCACCTATTCCTTATCCTCAAAGACTAATAAACTCCAAAACTTCAGGACAGTTTAAGAAATTTGTAGAGCTCCTTAAACAGCTGAATATTACTATTCCTTTTACAGAAGCGATAACTCAAATGCCGTCATACGCTAAATTTTTCAAAGAAATCCTGTCGAATAAGAGAGAGATCGAGGATAACGAAACAGTTACACTTACTACAGAGTGTAGCGCCATTATTCAAAACCGCATGCCTCCTAAATTAAAAGACCCAGGTAGTTTCTCCATACCCTGCATCATAGGAAAGTTCGTAATAGACAAAGCTCTATGCGATTTAGGAGGCAGTATCAGTGTTATGCCTTTGTCTATATGCAAAAAGCTGAATATGGGAGACCTCAGACCAACCAAAATCTTCGTTCAATTAGCTGACCGATCAGTAAAATACCCCGTCGGAATACTGGAAAACGTTCCAGTACGCATAGGACAATTCTACATTCCAACCGACTTCATAATCATGGACATCAAGGAGGACACTGTAACCCTAATTATCCTAGGAAAACCATTTCTAGCTACAGCCAGAGCTATTACAGACGTGAAGAAAGGAAGGCTAACATTCGAAGTAGGAGAAGAAAAGATAGAGTTCATTCTCACCAAGTTCTTACAAGCACCAGCCATAGACGATACCTGCTATTTAGTAGACGAAATTGACGAATGCATAAGAGAACTTGAAAATGAAGAGACCACGTATTCAGAAATAATAAAGATTCAAATACCTGATATTTCTGAAGACGACGATTGGCGTAAACCGTATAAAGACGACAGCCTAAGCGAAAGCTTAGCACTGACCCCAAACCACATGCCAGGTCCGAAGAACCCATCTTTAGAACTTAAAACACTACCCAAAAACCTTAGATATGAATTTCTAGACGATGAACTAAAAAGACCAGTGATAGTCAACGCCGACTTAGGACAACCAGAAACCGAAAAGCTATTAGAAGTCCTAAAGAAGTACCCCACCGCGTTAGGCTATAACATAAGTGATCTAAAAGGTATAAGCCCTTCAATCTGTATGCATCGAATTACAATAGAGGAAGACTCTAAAACCTCTCGAGAGCATCAGAGAAGACTGAACCCCATCCTGAGCACTGTAGTCAGAGATGAAGTAAAGAAATTGCTAGATGCAGGAATCATCTATCCGATCTCCGATAGTGAATGGGTCAGCCCAGTTCATGTCGTACCAAAGAAAGGAGGAGTCACTGTAGTTAAAAACGAAAAAGGCGAATCAATAACAAAAAGAGTCGTGACTGGAAGCAGGATGTGCATTGATTATAGGAAGCTTAACAAAGCCACACGCAAAGATCATTTCCCGTTACCCTTCATAGACCAAATGTTGGAAAGATTAGCCAAACATTCATATTTCTGCTATCTAGATGGTTATTCAGGATTCTTCCAAATTCCCATTCATCCTGATGACCAAGAAAAGACTACATTCACATGTCCTTATGGTACTTTTGCTTACCGCCGAATGCCGTTCGGACTCTGTAATGCTCCAGCAACCTTCCAAAGATGCATGATGGCAATCTTCGCAGATTTCATAGACAACATCATGGAAGTGTTTATGGACGATTTCTCGGTATGTGGACAAAGTTTCGAAGGATGCCTACAAAATTTAGAAATGGTATTAGAACGCTGTGTAAAAGTGAACCTCGTCCTAAATTGGGAAAAATACCATTTTATGGTCCGACAAGGAATAGTTCTAGGACATGTCATATCAGATAAAGGAATCGAGGTCGACAAAGCTAAAATAGAGATTATAAAAGATCTCCAACCTCCAAAATCCGTACGAGAAATACGGAGTTTTCTAGGACATGCCGGTTTCTACAGAAGATTTATAAAAGATTTTTCAAAAATCACAAAACCTTTAACCGGCCTGTTGATGAAAGATGCTGAGTTCGTCTTCGACGACGACTGTCTAAAAGCATTCGAAACATTAAAATCAACCCTTATCACCGCACCAATTATGCAACCACCCAATTGGCGATTATCGTTCGAAATCATGTGCGATGCGAGTGATTATGCCGTAGGCGCAGTTCTAGGACAAAGGAAGGACAAGAAACTCCATGCCATCTACTATGCCAGTAGAACCTTAGATCCTGCCCAAATGAACTACGCTACCACAGAAAAGGAACTTCTAGCAGTTATATTTACGCTTGACAAATTCCGTTCTTACTTAGTAGGAGCAAAAATTATCATATACACAGACCACGCTGCCATAAGGTACCTAATAAGCAAAAAGGATGTCAAACCAAAACTATTGAGATGGATCCTGTTATTACAAGAGTTTGACTTAGAAATCAAAGATAAAAAAGGAACCGAGAACGTTGTTGCAGATCACTTATCCCGAATAGAAGGCATGAGACACGAACCAGTACCGATAAACGACGATTTCCCGTACGAACGTCTGATAGCCAAATTAGAAAGTGACATACCCAACTCAATCTCGGAAGATCCAGAATTCAAAAAAGTCGTAGAAGCCGTCTATGCCCAAGTCACATTACCTTGGTATGCTGACATCGTTAATTACCTTGCTGCAGGCGTGCTTCCACCGGATCTCACTTATCAGCAAAAGAAGAAATTCTTCCACGATCTGAAACACTATTATTGGGACGAACCTCTACTCTTCAAGAGAGGGGCCGACAACATATACCGTCGCTGTGTCCCAGAGGAAGAAATAGAAAATATCATTTCCCAATGCCATTCAGCACCATATGGTGGTCATGCTAGTACATCTAAGACGTGCGCTAAGATTCTCCAAGCCGACCTATTCTGGCCTAACCTCTGGAAAGACGTTCACATCACTGTGCTAAAATGTGATCGATGCCAACGAACCGGCAACATCTCACGACGCGATGAAATGCCTCAGAAAGGAATCTTAGAGGTAGAAATCTTCGACGTATGGGGAATAGATTTCATGGGACCATTCCCACCTTCTTTTGGTAATAACTACATACTCGTCGCTGTAGACTACGGTCTAAATGGATAGAAGCCATTGCTGCTCCAACAAGCGACACACGAGTAGTAATCAAACTCTTCAAAAACACAATCTTTCCTAGATTCGGTGTACCCAGACTCGTCATTAGTGACGGCGGATCTCACTTCATATCGCGAATATTCGATAAACTTCTCTCTAAATATGGAGTCCGACACCGAGTAGCTACACCTTATCATCCGCAAACTAGCGGACAAGTAGAGGTCTCGAACAGAGAAATAAAACAGATATTGGAAAAGACTGTCGCTACCTCAAGGAAAGATTGGTCGTCAAAGCTACAAGAAGCTTTATGGGCTTATAGGACCGCTTTTAAGACACCAATAGGTACTACACCCTACAAATTAGTTTACGGTAAATCCTGCCATCTCCCTGTAGAATTAGAGCATAAGGCCTTCTGGGCCATTAAGACACTCAATTTCAATTACACCGAGGCAGGAGAAAAGTGAATCTTGAACTTACACGAATTAGAAGAACTTCGATTAGACGCTTACGAAAATGCCCGTATCTACAAAGAACGAACAAAAAAGTGGCATGATAAACGTTCAGTGAAGAAACAATTCAGTGTGGGAGACATCGTATTACTATTTAATTCAAGATTAAAACTCTTCCCAGGTAAACTAAAATCTAGGTGGTCTGGACCCTATGAAGTGACTAAAGTACTTCAGAGTGGAGCTGTCGAAATTACCGATAAGACGAATGCACCATTTATCGTAAACGGGCAATGTCTAAAACATTATAATAAGAACGAAAACAGCCCTCAAGTCTGCAGTATAACATTGCTTGAGCTTCCAGCTCAAACACCCGAATAGCTTGTCACCAAGCTATCGTCAGGCTTTAGACGTTAAAAACAGCGTTTACTGGGAGGCAACCCAATTTCCCTCGTTATTGTATTCCAATTTTTCTTTAAAATTTTACTTTGAAAATCCAACAAAAATTCTAAAATTTCAATTATTACTACTTTCTACTTTCGTTTGTTTTCATATTTTTATTTTTATTTTATTTCTCTCTTCTGTCTTTTGTTTCTACCACTTTTTGTTTTTAAAAATCCTGACTTTAAACTCCTGTTTTAAACTTTTCAGGATTTTTAAAGTCTTCAAAACATTCCTTCTGTTTTCTCCGGATTACCTGCGAGTATGGCCGAGTACGACTTCACAAAGGTTCATTTTCGAGGACTAGCTCAAAAGGCAAGATTTGCAGCACTAACTGAAAGAGAAATCGCCTTAACGATGTATTATGATAAGTCTACCATGGATAAACTAGGAATCACGGATATCATTCAATACCTGTTCAATCAACTGGGTTGGGAGAACATTGCTTTGAAAACACGTTTTGCTACCTATAAGGATCTTACCTATGAATTCCTTAGTTCTTTCAGATACATACCCAACTATGGTTTTGGATCCAACACAGAGCTGATCACCTTTCGAATGTTTGGAATGGACCAAACCCATAGCCGGATGTCACTAGCTAACCTCCTAGGATTTCCTAAAGGACCGCATGTGTTCATCAGTGCAGAAGATGACGATCTTGATTTCGAACTCGACCAATTCTGGAGTAGAATCACAGGCGACTATCACCCTGAACCAGACAGAATGTATAATGATGATATTCATAACCCAGCTTTCAGATACTTCCATAAGATACTAGCTCACACCCTGTTTGGGAAAGAAGAAAATATTACTACAATATCTAAAGAGGAGTTATTCATCATGTTCTGTGCTTCTCAGGGACGTACAGTAAATGCGGTGCCTTTCATGATGAGATCTTTCAAACGCCTCACTCAGGAACCACAGACACCTATTCTTATAGGAGGCCTCGTGACAATGATTGCCCACGAGCTCGGCCTTAGATTCCACTTAAATTCAAGCACTCGTTTTGGCACCATCCGACCCATGAACATACAATTCTGCTTCAACAGGCGCATTTTAGGAACTATGGGGCCTGGACCGTATGAGTACCTCATTAACGAAAAACCAGTACAACTATTCACACTGCCTGATCATCAGATGACAAGTATCCACAACAAGGACAACTGGCTTTATGAATTGGACGAGCCTATGGGACCTCCTTCACCTCAGTCAACACCACAGAACTATATGTATGACAGTGACCACATCTCTGAGGCGCACGACTATATGTACTATGAGGATGTTGTATCCGAAGCTGAAGTAGACCCTATGACTCCTCCCCACTACAACACCTATCCTGAGCCTATCCCTGAGGAGACCACCGACAAAATGGATACTGTTCTACTCCGGTTGGACAACGTTGATGCAGCTCTGACTACTGTAAAAGATGACATCGCAGGCATACACAGCAAACTGGTAGTCTTCATGGACTTAGTCTGTGACCAGCTCGACTACTACGCACGGAAATTCGATGAGTTGAAGGCACGAAAAGACTAGATACTAGTTTTAGCAGTAGATTCAATTTAGTTTGGTTTAGTTTAGTTTCGTTTAATCATTTGGATTTTTCGCATTGTTAGTTTTTTTATGTACTACATACAATCATTTCAATTTCATGTTATTTCAATTATAGTCTTTATTCAATTATTTTATTTTTATGTTATTCTTTGTTTATTGGCTGCTATATTACATTGCCGTATCAATACTAGGCCTAAAAGTCACTGTAAGAACGCCCTCAGAGCAAAATTCTGCGTTCTGCAGATTTTGCTGCTGTGACGACCGTCACAGGACCCTGACGAGCGTCACACATACGTGACGACCGTCACGAACCCAAAACTGCTATCTGATATAACAGGGGTTGCGTTTTCTCTCCCACTACCCTCATTTCAACTTCCAATCATCAGAACTCTTACCCCACTACAAATTTTCGTTCTCCCCACATTGCACCATATATTTCAACTCCAATCTCAACTTCCAACCACACTTCTGTCAATTTTTCCCACTTTGCAGAACAACCCCAATCCTCAGAAACCTCTCAATCTTCCAACAATGGCGAGAAATGCCGAAACCCCAGATATCAGTAACATTGTCTTCAGCGAAGATGACTTAGGCGAAAGACAGCGGGCAAATTACATCGCATTCCATCAAAGGTCGCTCCAGCCGACTCATTATCCATACATTCCGTCGCTTACGGAGCTCGGACTCCTTGAAGGCGTAACTTGGATGCTTCAAAGAGCAGGCATCTGGAATCTCTGCACCAATCCACTGCCAACATACGAACAACTCACTCTCGAGTTCTTGAGTTCGTTCACCTACGTCACATCCAGCGGCAACCTCAACCAACACTCCGGTGCCGCATGTTTCCGGATGTTCGGCACAAACTATCAGGTGAACCAAAACCAGATTGCCGCCATCTTATAGCTACCTCGAGGCGACAATGCTCACCGCCGCCTCACCGATCAGTTCCAGCACGAAGCTTTCGTGCTGTGGTACCAGTTGACCGGCATCAACGCCGATGGTTGGGACTCTCTGCACGCCACGCATATCCATAACCCGACCATCCGGTACTTTCGCCGAGCATTGAGCAACACAATCTTCGCCAGAGACATCAACCATAAGGTGAACTCGAAAGAGCTCTTCTTCCTCCATTGCATCTTCAACAACGAGCTTGTCAACGCCGCTCCGTTCCTGCTGGCTCACATTCAGGCCAACTGCAACCGTGGCTCGAAGCCATTTTACTTTGGCGGGATTGTCACTACCATTGCACTTGGGCTGAACCTTGGCGACCGCCTCCAGCACCTCCATTCCATCCCCTCGGTGTTCCTTGACACCGACCACTGCAGAGCCTCTCACCTTATCCGCTCCAGAGCCGACGGCAAGTACCATCCGGTAGTGCGTGGCAAAACCGTCCGAAGCATCATCCTTCCATCACGCACCCGCACACACCCAGAGGATCGTACCAACTGGTTATTTGACCTCACTACCCCTCCTGCTGCCGCTGTTCCTACTCAGGACCACACCCAAGGTTCTGACGATGAAATCCAAGCTGAGTTGGACAGGTCCGAGCAGCTGGAGGCATCGCAGCCTCCTCCTTCCGAAGGTACATCCTCTCGCCGCCGCCATCATCCAGTGCCCGACTACACAGAAGAGGACATCCGCCGCTCTCTCGACCAGCAGGCACAGATACTCGCTATGCTGCAGCAGCAGAATCAGCGAGCCGACCAGTTCGAAGCTTGGCACCAGACTCAAATGCAACAACTTCAAACTGGCCAAGCTACCATTACTAAGAACCTGGCGAATCTGACTTTGCAGGTCGAAGGACTCCGGGACACCGTCTACTACACTGGAGCTATGAGTTATGAGGACCGAGTAGCCCTTACCAGAGCCAGAGGACGCCAGCGCAGACGTGACCGAGGCAGCGGACGTGATTAGTTATCCATTTTTCCTTATTTGTTTACTATATTTCCAATTTATTTGTACTTTCATTTCAGTTGTACCTCCCTCTCGCATGCTTCAAAATCAGTGGGGACACTGATTGAGACAGTGTGGGAGCGGAGCCTTTATTTCCATTCCACTGTACTTTGAATTTCGTAATTTCTATATAACCATTTTCTATTTTCAGCAAATAAAGCTCGTTTATATATCCTTTTTCCGTTACGCAAACATCCCCACATTATTCAACGTAAACAAAAATTTTCGTTCGTTCCTCAAAAGCAAAAGCATCACGAGAATGCACCCGAGTTCAAACCAAGTTTTGAAACTCCGAGGAAACGACAGTTCTAACAAAACCAGTACTGTCCTGACACCTTAGATCTCCGGTTTATGCGAGTCAGTTTCACTACCTACGTGTACCAAAGTCTCAAGTGTCTACGCAAACTCAACCCCAAGTAGTTTATACTAGCAGTCAGCACCATCCTAAAACACTTCTAAGCAAGCGACCGATGCAGATAAGTGTATGATCTCCGAAAAGATGAAAAATCATGAAAAGAGAGCTAAATAGCCCAAAAATATAAGACACGTTTCCTTCTAAGTTAGGTGCTCCTCACCCGAGCATTTAGCCTAACGACACGTAAACTCATTGAAAAATCAATGAAATAAGCTTATGATCAATGAAGAAGATCAAAAATAGAAATGAGATCATATTCACTAACAGGTCGACTTGCCATGAAAGTGTATGGATAACGGGCTTAATGTGATTGCGCTAGAACAAACAGGGTGAACTTGCCGCGAGAACCTTGACACCAAGTTACAGTAGCATGACTGGGACCGGTTTGCATAAAAAGAAGACCTCCGAAGACTTGTAGTCCAGTGTCATCATTTTGTTCTTACCAAGAATCCTGGTTTTTCCCAACTTTGCGAACGAAGAAGCTGCCTCGTGCTTGCCGACTTTTTCATGTTTTACTTGAGGACAAGCAAAGATTCAAGCTTAGGGGAGTTTGATAACACAAAATCGTATATATATTTTGATGCATAATTCGACTAAAGTTTAACTGTTTTCGATCCGATTTCGGGTTATTTTCGTGTTGTTTGTCTGATGTTTTGCAGGTATTTAACGATCACGTCTAAACAAGGCAATATGAAGAAAAGAAGCAATCTCAGATGAAATATGGACGAAAAAAGAGTGAAAACATCATGAAAAGCGCAGAAGGCTGTTTTTGCTGCTGTGACGACCGTCACAGCTCCTTGACGACCGTCACACGGGTGACGACCGTCACACCTTGTGACGACTGTCATGCAGGCAAAAACGCCCCACTTCAATTGCACGTTAAAGAAGCAGTTCCAAGTCCCAAATAGTGGACCACTACTCCCTGATTTTTCTGCCTTAAAGTCCACTTTCTCCAATTATAACCGTTAGAATTCCATTTCTATAAAAGGGGAAGAAGGGGACCTCAGAAAGGGAGCCGCATTCATACAACAAAGTGCTGCCAAATTTATTTCCAGAGCAAACCTTTCCAGTTTAATATTCTTATTTATTTCTCTTTACTTTTTCTGCATTCCTTTCATTCTTCTGTAATTTCTACTTCCATTGTACGATCAAATTGGCATTAAGACCAGAATCCTGCCAACATCTGTGGAGGATCTGCCCAAAGGCCAATTGGAATATTTACAGGTTTCTCATTTCAATCGTAATTCCAGTTTTATTATGTTGCATATTATTATTTATCATTTTCATTTATGTTTTACCTTTCCCAAATCCATGTCTAGCTAAATTTAGGTAATCGATATGTAGTAATAATTCGAAAGGGATTTGATAATAACTGGTTGAAAATTCGCTTTTCAAAAGTAATTTATGGTCTGAGTGTTTAAAATTGATTTACTGAATAAACTTCGTCGCGAAAGCGAGAACTTATTTAAAAGTAGTTTTGCCACGAAAGTGGGAAATTAATTAAGATACGAACCAACAAGCGAAAGCTGCGGTAAGATCAGATAGTAAACACGAGTCACTCATTTTAATAACAGCAAAAGCACTTTAAAATGAATTAGAACTTAGAGATTTCCAAAAAATAATTTTAACCCCGAATGGGATACGAAAGTGTACGTTTGACCCTTAGAATTATGATTAGCGTCAATAAACATCGTGAGGCGAGAGTCTTTAAATCACAATTTTCTGCTTAAATAAACTCTGAAAATTATTTCATACACCGTAACTTGTCAAATCCCTGAAGAACACAATTACTGCATATCGATTAAACCAATTATAATCTAAGTAACAGTCTTAGTTTCCCTTTTAGTGACAATCTTATTCCCTTAAACATATTCTACCTAGCTAAACATAGTAACTCCCGAGAACACTAGTTTGATTACGAGTCCCTGTGGGATCGATATCTATTATTACTACGCGATAGACTGTGCACTTGCAGTTAGGTTGTATTAGACATAGAAAGTCGCGATCACTTGTCTGTTACTGTTTGGCTTTGCTTGTTGGCTGAAGGTTGAGTTTGTCTCCCTTGCCTGTGTATTATATTGTTTTTGCTTGTTTGATCTAGAAGTTGAGTTTGTCTCCTTCTGCTTGTATTGCTGCATTGCATGCATTTTACTTACCGTTTTATTCTTTCAGATTATTTCTGTTGCTATTGGTTAACACCCCTATGTATGTTCCCTTAGGATTTCCATTCCTTCTTGTTCAAGTTGGAATGTGATATAACTTTAGGTTCTAACCATGCATGATAATAGTAGGTATTTTCCTTCTAACCTCAATCATAGGATCAACTTTGCATGACAACTTTAAGATTGGATTAGTTCCCCTTTAGTGCGTCCTTTCTCTTCTCCTCTTCAAACATTCTTAAAAAATCTAATAAAGGATAACATGTGTTGTACGCTACGAGCCTTAAGCACTTGAGAAAGGGTTGTTGGAGGGTCTCTCTTCAATAGCTTGGGTGTTTAGTGTGGTACCCTTTGGGTGACATGCGACGCATTCACTCTTAAGTCCAAGTCTTTAGTGCAACATGAGTTACAAACAAAACTCAAAACACTTCTTCCATAAAAGACTTCAAAAACAAAGATCAAACTTCTTTTTGTCCCTTGGGACCCTTAATCCTTGGAAACCATTTTCATAAGGAGAGTTTTGTTAACTCCCGGCTCTATCGTAAACGGTAACGCCTAAGTCTCCAAAGGTCGAGCTGCAAACACCAACTGCTAGAACCGTTTGTTAACCCTACTCGGATAAAACATTTTGAACCAACCTGTGGTCTTGTTAGCCCGAACTACGTTTGCTCTGATCTTTCATACCAGATGAAAGTACGTAGGCATAAGATGCGATATCTCGGCGAGTAACCTTCCCCCCTTTCACCCGTAGTTAGGCGAACTACGTTGACTATGATTTCTCGTTTCAGACAGGAATACGTAGGCATAGAACGCTGTGTTCTGCCGAGTCACTTTTATTTTATTTTTTCCCTAAGCCTTTAATTAGATAGATTAAGACCCTTTTAGATAGACAACAAGCGTGGATCCCGTTGAGTACGACGGACGTGAGGGGTGTTAATACCTTCCCCTTGCGTAACCGACTCCCGAACCTAGGACTTGGTTGTGATGACCTCGTCTTTTCCCTTTTTCGTTAGGTTTTCTCTGAGCATTTCCTTTCCCTCCTTTGGGATAAATAACGCACAGGGGCAACTCTTCTGTCATTGCCGGCCTCGTTTTTCACAGTAGCGACATGATGGACTTGGTCTGTCTACCTTTGCATCGAATTAATGTTATTCTTGGAATGAACTGGTTGGAGTTTAACTATGTTCATATCGATTGCTACAACAAGACTGTGAGGTTCCCATAGTTTGATGATTATGGAGAGCTGATGTTTGTATCTGCTAAGCAAGTAGAAGAACTCTTAGAATATGAGGCTCAGATGTTTGCATTATTTGCATCACTTCAAGTTGATTATGAAGTAGTGAGCGTGGAGCTACAAATTGTTCGGGAATTTCTAAATGTGTTCCCAGAAAATGTAAGTGACTTACCTCCTGAGCGTGAGGTAGAGTTTACTGTGGACTTGATACCGGGAAATAGACCTGTGTAGATGGCTCCTTATAGGATGTCTGCATCTGAGTTAGGAGAATTAAAGAGACAGTTGGAAGAGTTGCTTAAGAAGAAGTTTATTCGATCGAGTGTTTCTCCGTTGGGTGATCATGTGTTGTTGGTGATGAAGAAAGATGGTAGCATGAGACTGTGCGTGGATTATCGACAGTCGAATAAAGTGATGATCAAGAATAAGTATCCACTTCTGAGGATTGACGATCTGATGGATTAATTTGTGGGCGCTTGTGTATTTAGTAAGATTGATTTGAGGTCTGGTTATCATCAAATTTGTGTTAAGCCTGATGATATTCCGAAGACAACATTCAAGATAAGGTATGCTCATTATGAATATACGGTGATGCCATTTGGTGTATCTAATGCACCTAGTTTATTCATGGAGTATATGAATAGGATATTTCATCCTTATTTGGATCAATTTATGGTAGTATTCATCGACGAAATCTTGATATATTCAAAGTTCGAGGAAGAACATGCGCAACATCTAAGAGTTGTATTGCAGGTTTTGAGGGATAAGAAGCTTTATGCCAAGTTATCTAAGTGTGAGTTTTGGTTGGAGGAAGTGAGTTTCCTTGGCCATGTGATTTCTAGTAGAGGAATTGCCGTTGATCCGTCAAAAGTTGATGTTGTGTTGCAGTGGGACACTCCGAAGTCTGCTACTGAGATTCAAAATTTTCTTGGGTTGGCTGGTTATTATCGTAGGTTTATAAAAGGCTTTTCAAATTTGGCACTGCCATTGACTCAATTGACTCGAAAGGGTCAAGCTTATGTATGGTATGTTTCATGTGAGAAGAGTTTCGTAGAACTCAAGAAAAAGTTAACAAGTGCTCCAGTGTTGATCTTGCCAAATCCGAGTGAGTCTTTTGTAATGTATTATGATGCATGAAAGATGGGTCTTGGTGGAGTACTGATGTAGAATGGGCAGGTTGTTGCTTATGCTTTGAGACAACTGAAGGTTCATGAAAGGAATTATCCTACGCATGACTTAGAGTTGGCCGCTGTGGTGTTTGTGTATAAAATTTGGAGACATTATCTTTTTGACGATAACAAAGAATTAAAAGAACAACGGTGTTATCTAATTTGTATTCCAAGTATACAGGTTCTAAGGCTTGAAAATAAGGCATTCATAATATAATATAATGACGCATTTGAGAGGAGCTGAGTTACTAGTTTCTAGTGCATCAGAACCTGATGAACACTTTCTAAGTGATGTCTGTCATAGACTCTAAAGCTAGAAGTGAAACATATTGTCTCTACACTAAGTCAATGTATCAGGTTTTGGTGAATATTCAGAGTTAGTAATAAAACTTGATTTATCTGTACTGTAGAAAGCAAGTTGCATTGTTAAATCAGCAGGCCATCTAGAGTCTATATTTACAAGGCTCAAGAAGAGTTGATATGCTTTACGGATATCTACTCTCAACGGATCTATAATACAAGATTACACGAAAGACGCAATGGTGAAACATGTTACACAATGATTAAGATCTTTTGGTGTATCTCTCTTTAACGTCTCTTGTACTATGGAAAAACAAAGACACTTGTTCAAGTTATCTCTTCCAACAACTAGTCTTCTAAAACTGCTATATAAGCTGCATAAGATTCAAACTGAATTCTTCAACAAGAAGCAATCAAAAGGTAAAATATATAAGGAAAGCCAAGAAGGATAAAAGTGTTCTACACTTCTATCTGGATGAGGGAATAACAAGATCAAATATTAAGCAACGCAATCGAGTATGCAGAATTTCTGGTATATGTTGTAAATTGTAATAAGCCTTAAGATTTCTTAATCATTGAATATCTTAAAAATATTAAGTGCTTAAGGTCTTTGTTAAGGTGATTACCTTGTACCTATGATTTTGTATCAACTATTACTTGTTCTTTATTATGCTAAACATGATTGTTTTATAGTTTAGATAAAGTCTCTTGCTATGTGCTTGAGCATCAAAGTCTATTGCTGAGAAGTTTGAGCCAAATAAGTCTCCTGCTATGTGCTAAAGCATTGAAAGTCTTGATAAGTTGTTGGTTGAGCAGAAAGTCTTAGACTGTGAGTCTGAGCAAAAGACTTGGGTTTGAGGGGCTTGAGCAGAAGTCTTGGGTTCGTGGAGCTTGAGAAAGGAAGTCTTGAGTTTGTGGAACTTAAGAAAAGAAGTCTTGGGCCTGAGGGGCTTGAGAAGAAGTCTTAGATTTGTGGAATCTAACTAGAGAAGTCTTGGACCGAGGGTCTGAGTAGAAATATTGAGTCTGAAGGGCTTAAGCAAGGAAGTCTTAGGTTCGTGGAACCTAAGTAGAAGTATTGGACTTGTGGGGTTTAAACATGAAGTCTCTAGCTAAGGGTCTGAGCAAATAAAATTATTATGCTTAAGCGCATAAGCGATTATAATCATGTTTTGGTTATAGTGAAAATCTCTTGTGATGTAAGGGGATTGAACTACTCTCTTTTAGGAGGAACCAATATAAATCCTTGTGTGTCTTTCATCTTTTATTTGCTTATGTTATTCCACTATAACTTATAATCAGAATCTGAACACTAGTTTATATTCTAAACTCTGATCATATGCAAAGTTAAGAAACGGAAAACACAATTCAATCCCCTTTTCTTGTGTATTTTCTCACCTTTATGATACACTTTAATGCAGACGTGTGTTGTGTTTTAGAGTCATGCATAAATAAGCACATTTGTTGAATTGTAAAGATATATTTGTTATTGTAAATGTCAAGTATTGTAATGTGCTTACAAGACTTTGATATTTGGTTGGACCAAAATAGGGGTTACAGGAAGATATACTGAGTTTTTGTGTGTCTACTGATGTAAATGATGGTTTACAAGAGGGCATACACGCTTACTCAATAATTTCCTTTGTATATTTATTTTGAGAAATAAAAATACCATATGTACGTCATGCCACAAATATACCCATAAAATAACTTAAGGGATCCAAATCCTTCGTTGCAAATTCAAAATAAAGTTTATAGATAATGAATTTTCAAACAATATTAGGAGAAAATGTAAGAATGATATCATTCACATTTAGAAGAATATAAGTGATATTGTTTCCATTATGACAAATAAATAAGGTATGATCAGAAAAATCATGTAAGGTCTCAAGACTTGATCAATAAGTTTTTTGAAAGAAATTTGAAGTATAACATGATTTTTCTTCGAATGCTCTTAATCAATATTATAAGTATCCATAAACTATAGCATGAATATGAAAATTTTTATTTACTAAATAATGAATTAAAATATGTTTAGATAAATAGTCAATCATTCATCAGAATCATGATCTCAATACGTATCCCTCAAATGGTTAGTATTTCCCTCATTTATCCGACAAAGCATCAACTATAAAAATATTTTGCACTTCATCTAAATAATATCACAAGCTGCATAATCAGTCGTGGATAGCTAAGATCCTTATTTTTGGGTTGTAACATGGTTGAGCTACAAGAATCTTGTTTTTTCTAAGATTTAAATGTGCTTATCAGATAAGAGAGTAATATTTATGTTTTCTTTGTTTTTCAAAAGTTGTCTTTTTCTTTTCTACCTTACAACCTTATTTTGTGAATTTTTATTTTTGTGTAAGCTTTGACATTTTTTTTTTATTTTTTTTTTATTTTCAAAGTACATTATTTTTCTTTTTGATCATAATCACCATTTACTAAATTTTGTACTATTTCAAAACATTTCTTACTCCCCAACTTTATCATTTTTATAAACCCTTGAAATTATAATATCCTTTTATCTTTAATACAAGGTATGAAAATTGTTTTACTTTGATATTGGATAAGGTTGTTAATTTCTCAAAACCATTTTTTTTATGTTAAGGAGGGGTTGTCAAAGGATCACACTCACATAAGGTAGACTTTATGTTCAAGTAGTTTTTCACTTAATAATTAAATAATGCCTTGATCATATCTATGACATGATATAGATCAAGTAATAGCAAGAGTGATTCAAAATTATCATAGTTAAAATTCATGTGTACTCTCACTCATTTATGTAAAACATGAGGTATACACTCATCTCACTTGGTTTAGACTGGTGATTCTTGACTTATATTGATATGTTTTCACCAAACAAGTAATAAAGTCAAATTTTAAACAAGAAAATAATTCATGATCATGTTATTAATTTAAAGATGCTTGCAATATTAATTATGAATGAAGCATTTAAAAGAATAAACCTTTTATCATGTCATTATTATTGATTTTTTCATTAAGCTCAAGCTTTGTTGCATATGTATTTGGCTTTTTTAAATCATTTGAACTATCCGCGGACAAACAAATTCAGACAACATTTAACAAAATATTTCAAACCGAGTGTTAAAATCATTTCAAACCCGAATAATATCACTCTTGTTTTTGATGATATGCTTCATTGTGTGAACATTTTTTGGTTGCTTTGATTTGTGTGTTATTGTGCACGAATTAGGCACAAAACAAGTGAATAGTAAGACACAAGAAATTGGGCAAGGAAACCAAGACAGCAGAAAAACATCATAAAACTCGCCGTGCAAAGCTCCTAGCGAAGCTTGCCAGAAAACTTCACAAAGTTCGCTAGGAAAACTATGTAGCGCAAGACAGGAATCAATGCATTATTCACAAAAGAAAGAAAAGGGCCCTAAACTCGCTACGCGAAGGAGGCATCGAAGAACTCGCTAGACGAAGTGGTAGCAAAGCTCTAGCGAACACTCCCAGACTTGAGGCAGTAGGTATTTGGACTAGAAATCTTTGTGCAAAGTTTGTAGCGAAGTCTTTGCTAGGCGAAGGATTGCTCCTAGAGCGAACATTTGGAAATATCTCAGGGGAGGTTTAACTGTTCAGAGGCACCTCAGGTGCCTAATTTGATGTTCGCTAGGCGAAGGATCTGTTCGCAGTGCGAACATGAAAGATCTTGAATGTACTATTTAAGTATTTTTATTGCTTTTTAGGTCATTATGTAATATTTTTCTACATGAGAACTTATCTCTCTTTATTTCAAGTTTATTTTAGAGAGAGAAATACAAAAACCTAAGAGGGAGGAGGTAAGATCTTTGATCTCTTGTTGAGGTTTGGATATAATCTTTTGATACCTTATGTATTTCATCTAATATATGTTTGTGAACTAGTTTTGATTCTCTATTGATTGATTGTCTTTGATTTCTTTTGTGGGTCTTGACAAAACCTTTTCACATCTTTGATCTAAAATTTTCATCTATCAATGAACAAACTTTTGACATGGTTTTATAATTTGATAATCATTGTATCTTCTACTGTATTGTGTTGATTAAGTATCATGGGTAGCATGAGTAGGATCAATACGATATTGTGTGGGTGCGTGATAATAGTGATGGAGAACGATGTTCACAACCATTTTGCGGATTAGGTGAATACATGTAAAAAGGGTTCAGCGTATGTACATATTCTGATCATTGTGTTTTATTCAAAATAATCGTTTATCTGATATGGGTGTCGTCTTTGCTTACTGGTTTATCTTTGATTTGAACTGCTATAGACATGTACTCTTCAGATTTGGATCTAGGATGATTACCTGTTAGGTCCTATACACTAGACATAGATTTAGGCTTAGCATTTTCATATGTAGTTCTTAATGCTCTGTGTTGTATTTTTATTGTGTGAGACATCACCAATGAGACAACACGGTTTTTCTCTCGATGTTGTGTTAGAGATGACCTCTGTCGTGGGTGATACGTGAGGATATTAGACGAATCATTGAGTTGTGTTTAACATGATCAGAAGAATGCATGTGTTATCAATTGATGAGATCCAATCCCAACAAGGCTCTGTTTATATTTCAGTCTTTACTTTATATTTTCCGTCTTTATATTTTCTGTTGTTATCCATGGTTCCTTGAACCTTTTAAACCAAAACTTTTGAACAACAAGTTTTGAATTATGGAGACCGTTGAATGGCGTTCTTTCATCGCACTGATCCCTGTGGAGACGACAAAAACTAGGTACTTAATATTTTTGCTTGTTGCTTTACCGCTTCAACAAAATGGCGTCGTTGCCGAGGATTGGTGTTGAGATATTGAAGGCATTGCAACAATTCTATATTTTTAAGCTTCGTATATTTGTTTATATTGTATATGTTTGTTTCCTTTTATGTTTTCTCTAGTGTGATCAGGAATGATGAGAACTCCTTCTAGAGTGGTTGCTATCTGTATTAAAGCATTCAATGAAGTTTTGGTCGAGTTTGGATGGCAATGATAGTATGGAACAAGTGAATGTTTTCAAGGTACATGGTTACTTTTGTTTAGAATTTTAGAATGCTTAAGAACTTAGGTCTTTGTGCAAATGAAATTTGTTCTTTTGGCAACTTGTTTGAATGATTGTTTCACTTAGGACCAAAAACCACAATTTGTGAGAAAGCTTCCATTGCTTACTAAATGCCAGATTTATGATAAACTTTGTTGATTCATGTGATTCATGCTTTATCTTGTTATCATTATGAATTTGTGGAAGCATTTGAAATGATCAAAACACTTGTTTTTATTGAGCATAACCAGTTCCAAATGCAACTTACCCGTGAGCAGAGAGAATTTGTTAACCCCTTTGAGCCTAAACAATGTGAATCTCATTCTTAATTTTGTGAGATTATAAAAATTTTATTGAACCCTTGAATTTTGTTTTGATTTCCCTCTTTGCCTTAAAAAGCCAAGAGCATTCACTTGAGGGTTGAGTAAAAGTTAAGTTGGGGAGAATGAAAAAGAAAGATGGTAGGTTGCTGCAACTTTTGAAAAATTCAAGCAAGCATTGAAAAAAAATTGTTATGTGAATGTGAATGTAAAAAAAAAGAGAAAAAGAATGCTTCCTTGAAAAAGAAAAATAGTGAAATAATAAGTTGTGAAATAAGAGTTGGGAAGTTTTGCGATTGAGAACAAATTGAATGAAGTTGGAATGTGTAAATAATGTGTATAGTGAATGTCTCTTTTGCATCGACAATTTTGTTTCAATGGCCTTAGAAATGTCCCTTGTTTGTAAACCCGACCAAGCTACAACCTTAAAGACCTTAGTGATCTTCTTGCTTCCATATTTTCTCTTTTGATTGTTAGATATTGTATGAATTAAATTGATATTGACACTATTTGTTAGGTGAGTGAAATTTTCCCTGCGGTTGCAAACGCGTAATTTCTTCAATCCTTATTCGAAGAGAAGAGATAGAGTGATTCATTTATGAAAAACATAGTTGTTGATTGATACATGGCTTAATATTTGCTTTAAGGATTTAGTTCTTGGGCATTGTTTGATTCTTAACATTTGAGACCATTGCTTGTTTGCATTCTTTGTCTTTGAGCCATTTTATCCATTCTTGGGTGAATCTTAATCTTGAGTAAATCCTCTTGTTTTAAATGAGAGGCATACTTTGCTTGACGACAAGCAAAAATTTAGTTGGGGAGAGTTGTTAGATGCCAAACTTTGCTTATTTTCTCTATCAAATGTTGGCATCTTTCATTCTTTTTGCAGGTGAAAGTCATTAGAATAACTCTTGTTTTTGATGGTATGCTTCATTGTGTGAAAATGTCTTGGTTGCTTTGATTTGTGTGTTATTGCGCAGGAATTAGGCACAAAATAAGTGAATATTAAGACACAAGAAATTGGGCAAGGAAACTAAGACAGCAGAAAAATATCATAAAACTCGTCGTACGAAGCTCCTAGCGAAGCTTGCCAGAAAACTTCACAAAGTTTGCTAGGTGAACTATGTAGCGAAGGCCAGGAATCAATGCACTATTCACAACATAAAGAAAAAGGGCCCTAAACTCGCTAGGCGAAGGAGGCACCGAAGAACTCGCTAGGCGAAGTGGTAGCGAAGCTCAAGCGAAAACTCCCAGACTTGAGGCAGTAGGTATTTGGACTAGAACTTGCTGTGCGGAGTTTGCAGCGAAGTCTTCGCTAGGCGAAGGATTGCTTGCACAACGAACATTTGGAAATATCTCAGGGGCGGTTTAACTGTTCAGAGGCACCTCATGTGCCTAATTTGATGTTCGCTAGGCAAAGGATCTGTTCGCAGTGCGAACATGACAGATCCTGAATGTACTATTTAAGTATTTTTATTGCTTTTTAGGTCATTATGTAATTTTTTCTACATGAGAACTTATCTCTCTTCATTTCAAGTTTATTTTAGAGAGAGAAATACAAAACCCTAAGAGGGAGGAGGTAATATCTTTGATCTCTTGTTGGGGTTTGGATGTAATCTTTTGATACCTTATGTATTTCATCTAATATATGTTTGTGAATTAGTTTTAATTCTCTATTGATTGATTGTCTTTGATTTATTTTGTGGGTCTTGACAAAACCTTTTCACATTTTTGATCTAAGATTTTCATCTATCAATGAACAAACTTTTGACATGGTTTTGTAAGTTGATATTCATTGTATCTTCTATTGTATTGTGTTGATTAAGTAGCATGGGTAGCATGAGTAAGATCAATATGATATTGTGCGGGTGCATGATAATAGTGATGAAGAACGATGTTCACAACCATTTGGCGGATTAGGTGAATACATGTAAAAAGGGTTAAGCGTATGTACGTATTCTGATCATTGTGTTTTATTCAAAACAATCGCTAATCCGATATGGGTGTCGTCTTTGCTTACCTGTTTATCTTTAATTTGAACTGCTATAGACATGTACTCTTCAGATATGGATCTAGGATGATTACCTGTTAGGTCCTAAACTCTAGACATAGATTTTGGATTAGCATTTGCACGAGTATCAGTTTTTAATGCTCTGTGTTGTATTTTTGTTGCGTGAGACATCACCAATGAGACAACATGGTTGTTCTCTCGATGTTGCGTTAGAGATGACCTCTATCGTGGGTGATACGTGAGGATATTAGACGAATGATTGAGTTATGTTTAACATGATCAAAAGAATGCATATGTTATCAATTGATGAGATCCAATCCCAACAAGGCTCCATTTATATTTCAGTATTTACTTTATATTTTCCGTCCTTATATTTTCTGTTTTTATCCATGGTTTCTTGAACCTTTTAAACCAAAACTTTTGAACAATAAGTTTTGAAATATGGAGACCGTTGAATGGCGTTCTTTCATTGCACCGATCCCTATGGAGACGACAAAAACTGGGTACTTAATATTTTTACTTGCTGCTTTACCGCTTCAACAGTAGTGCACTACACAACTCACCTAGAGAGTTTCCAACAACTTTCATAATTCACCCGTTTTACTTGTTTATATTCAACACACGTTCATTCAAAATAGATGGTTTCCTAATAGATACTTATATGTTTTGGGAATTTGAACATTCTAATGTACTTAATACAAAATGACCAACATGTCCAATATTCCTCTTGTCTATGGCATTGTTAGTAAAATACATAAAACAAAAATTGTTTGACAAACATTATACTAATAAAAAACTAAACTAATGGAAATAAGAATACACAATGATGGCGGTCAAGATGGAAGTTGTCTAGTCATCAACCTCTTCTTCTTCTTCAACACTTTCTTCCAATTCTTCTCCTTCCTCTTATTCATTTTATTCCTTATCTTCATACTCTTCTTCTTCTTCAACCTCACCTTTATAATTGCCTTATCCATTTTCACCTTCCTCATCTCCCTTATATTCAGAATAAAATGGCCTATCCATAGGCGCTGAAGATCATTGATGAAATCCTCATGTGCAGGTAGATGGTCATAGCGAGAATGTCTTTCTTGAATATTCATCTCTAATTTACTGATAGAATCATGTATGGAAAGACAACCTTTATGGTATACATCACTAGTATTCCATGTTTGAGTAAATTAATGTGCAGATTATGATCCAAAGCATCAAAACTTAAAGATTCATGTTGATATTGTTGGGATGTTTTTTAGTGGATTGGTTGGATGCTCTCATGCTCTATGATTTCTTGCCATACAGTAGCGGTGAACAAAATATTCATCCATCATTGAATCAATGAAATAATGGTGGTATGTTGGAAGATCTACTTTATATGTTCTATAAGGTCTATTGATCAATCCCATAAAAACTAAAAGAGGTTTAGAGATTGAATTCTCAATGGCTCAATTCCTATCTAAGATAATTTGGGATATGTCTATCTCTTGTTTTGTTAGTATGTAGCAGATAATTCAGGTGATAGATAAGGTTATTGAAGAGGTATTGATCATTGGTAAGTTATTATGCAGGATAAAGGTTAACCACCTTTGAGCTTTTATGGTGAGGTTGGATTTCTTGAATTGGATAGGTTTTCAGCTCTGCTTATTTCATAAGTTTCATCTCCAATGCATCCTATCATATTCCAAATTATTCCTTATAAATTCCCTAGAGAAAGAATCTATCACATCGGGATTTCCCATGAAAGTGTCCTCCAAGTATACATATATGGTTTCTCTATTGTATGAGATTTTTCGAACTCTTACATAGGACACCTTTGATATCATGGAATAATCCTCTGAGGGTTTAGCATTTGAATATAACTTTCTTATTATATCCGCATTGATTTATTATGGGGGATTTACTAACACACCCTACCCTCTATTGTCGAGTTCTTGAAAAAAGCTAGAAAATTCACCTGGGTCCTCTAGTTCTTGCTTCTCAATTGGTTGTAGACTTCTTCATGGTCAGGAATTTTAAACCTATTACGATCATGAGATATTTGTGGTGATTCAATTCCTGACTACATTTTCTTACCAATGATTAATTTTTTTTGGAGCCATCTGCAACATTCATTTAACAACATATATATTGAAAGTTTTGTTAGATACCTACATTATGCACATGAAGTTGCATTCTTTTCGTACCTTTTGAGTGATATGCAAGAGTGAAAACTTTTGATATATCATGAGTTTAACAAAAGTAAAACAAAACCTTAGTTTTTACCATTTTGAAAATAACAGAATCATTCATTGATCAAAGTCTACTTTTTTATATTTGTAGCATGGTGTTGGACATGTGACTCCATATGTAACACCCCCTTCTATAATCCCAAATAAGACAAATAAACATTCAAGCACATTTCAAAGTTCATCAGAGTTTGATTTAATATATGGTATAAAAGAAGAATGTCACATCATCACCAATAAAACACTCAACACCTGCTTTACAAAAATATGCAACAGTGGGATAGTTTTCAAAAATAGAGGAACTTAGTCCTTAAACCCACATCTCGGTATTTGAAATTAAAGCGGAAGAATAAAACATTTGAATTACCACAAAACATTTGATCTCATAAATACATGTTATCCATCTTAGTTCATCAATCAATCATATTACAAAACATCATCAGCTAATACATCACGAATGTATCACAAAAGAATGCTATACAAGCCTAACTACCCGATGTTACATATCAGAGCAGCCGACTCAAAAGAATGAAGCTATACTTCACAAAAGAAACCTCCAGCAACCTAATCTGCAATGCCTCATAGAGCATTATAAAACAACAGAAGGGTGAGAAATATTACCATAATAATCAACGCACAAGATTATACATGTACAAATAACAATTTTATATAATCCACATTTCTCACCATAATTCATTTTCATCATCATATTCCTTAAGTCATACTTATAAACAAATATGAACATTCATCAAGCCTATCTCTCCTTGCATATTTCACAATTATCCAATAAACATCCCATTCACAAGCATGTTTCACATATCAATGACATTCATGTTATGGAATTCCAAAACGACTCAATGCAACTCAATTCCATGTGGTACCAACACTCGTTATCATTTTTCAGATTTTACACTAAACCGGGTCCACTCTTCTAGACCGATAACTACCAAAAGCTCGTCCTCTAAGCTTTCAAACCCACTCTTCTAGGCTTGGGACAAGTCACTAGTCTCCACGAAAATAGCAAGCATTGCCACTTGACTAAATGATGCTTATGCAATCGACAATCAAATGCACTTAAGACCGACATCTTAATCTAATGCATTCAAATAATTCATCTCTTCAAGAATTACAACATGATTGCACACACAACATTTTATAACAATTCAAGGCATTCATATTCAATACCATCGTCACATTCGTTTAAAACAATGCACACATATCCATAATATGTTCTCATGCATTACATACATTAGCATACAAACAATATGCATTCACATACTCATTAGACAATACACACATATTCACTAATATGTTCTCATGTATTCCTAATCAATTCAAACAATATGTAGAAGCATGCTTCATCTCAAGGTTTTGATGACGTCAACAACAAGACTCAAGCTCATTTCATCTGTGCAAAAAGTCAAAAGCTTTCAAAAGACCAAGATCAAAGTATTATGGAAGTGATCAACATTCAAGCTTCATGTACATTTGCTCGATCGTCTTTCAAGACTTAGACACAAGCTATGGTATATCAAAATTCTCTAATTTAATTGATATACAAGTGTTCAAATAATTTATCATTTGATCATAGTGCATGAACATGTTTTTTGAAACAATTAGAATTGGTATAACATTGTTTTATTAAGTATTTTTCTGAAAAATAACAGTGTTAACCGATTAACCATATGGGTTAACCGGTTAACCATTTCAAAACTTAAATTTTCTGGCCTAACGGTCCAGTGTTAACCGATTAACCATATAGGTTAACCGATTAACACTGAACGTTTTCTGAAAAATTGCTTTGTTTTGAATTCAAATGTTGTGTAATTGTTATACCATTTCATCTTTTGAATTACACATAATTATACCTTTTTGAATGGGTATTTTTACCAATATGAATTCTGAAAAGTTCTTTTTGAAAAACAACCTCCAACAATTTTCAAAAACAATCATTGAATCATATTCACTATTTTTCAAATAATTTCAAATACATTCAAAAAGTGTTCATACTTGCATAACCTTTCACATCCATTTGTTTGAACACTTGTATTAAGATTAAGTTGTGAATTCTAATTAAAGGAGAAGATCAATCTTTGTATTGATATCATTATTATTACTCTCATCAAATCATTAGAATTACTTGTATTTGACTTGTGATCCAGGATTGTTGGACACAAGGGTGAGTGTTGCAAGAGGATTGTTCTTGCATCATAAGTTGTTAAAATTGTTTGTTAGTAGGTCTCACCGGTTGATGGTGTGATAGGTTGTACTTTCTTAAACAATAGTAAAAACTCTCTTTCGTGTTGAAAGGGGAGTGGAGTACTCTCGGATTGTGAGGGGAACCACTATAAATCTTGGTGTCCACTTTCTTTATGCTTTCTTCTGCATCCATCACCAAGAACATAACCAAAGAAAAATTAAAGAATACCAAAAATCTGAAAAAGTTTCTATAAACCAAAGAAAAAGTTTCTTTATGCTTTCTTAGGCATACTTTGAACTTACAATTGGCATCAGAGCAGGTTAAGGTAACCTGTTCCTAAAGATTCAGTATGGCTTCTGCAAGTACCAACCCGGTTTTCAAAGATGGTGGAAGTAGTAACAAGCCACCACTCTTTTCTGGAGAATATTTCGATTTTTGGAAAATCCGTATGAAGGCACATCTTGAGGCTCAAGGAGACGGTATATGGGAAACCGTAGAAACTGGTCCACATGTTCCTACAAGTATGGTAAATGGTGTTGGAACTCCAAAGATAAAATCCTCATATGATGAAGATGACAAGAAGAGAATTTTGAATGAGAAGAAAGCAATCAACATACTTCAAAGCGCTCTCAGTATGGACGAATTCTTCCATATATCACAGTGTAAATCAGCAAAGGATATTTGGGACACCTTGGTAGAAATGCATGAAGGGACAACCGAAGTAAAAAGATCAAGACTTAATACTTTAAGTCAAGAGTATGAAATGTTCCATATGCAGCCTGGTGAATCCATTGTTGCCTTACAAAAGAGATTCGTTCATCTAACAAATCATTTGATTGCTCTCGGGAAGACCTTCACCAATGATGATCTCAACTTGAAAGTCCTAAGATCCTTAACAAGAGAATGACAACCGAAGGTGACTGCTATTTCGGAAAAGAAGAGTCTTTCAACGATGACATTCGCTTCCTTATTTGGCAAACTTTAAGAGCATGAACTGGAACTTGGAAGGCTTGAGAAGCATGAAAGTCAAGACAAGAAGTCCAAAGGAATTGCCTTGAAGATTGACACAAAGGATGACAAAAATGACGAATCTTCCGAAGACGAAAATTTCATGCTTCTAGTAAAGAAGCTTGGTAAGTTTTTAAATAATAATAAAAATTCCTCTTTTTCTAAAAAGAATAGGCATTTCAGGAAAAAGGAAGTATCCACATCAAATCAAGAAGTTACATGTTACGAATGTGGGAAACAAGGTCACATAAAGCCGGATTTCCCGAAACTCGCAAATAAAGGAAAATTCAAAGGCAAAAAGGATTTCAAGAACAAAAAGGCTTATATTGCGTGGGACGATAACGAGATAAGTTCATCATCAGAGTCGGAAAGCGATGAATGTGCTAATATGGCTCTTATGGCGTCACATCATTCCGATGAACAAATTGATGAGGTTAGTAACAATTTTTCTATTTATGATAATGATGCACAAGAAGTCATAGATGAACTTCTAAAAGAATGCAAGACTTTGTATAAAAGTATTTCATCCCAAAAGAAAAGAATTTCATTTTTAGAAGAACAAAATATTGTTTTCATGAAAAATATTGAAAATGAAAAACAAAAATTGGTGGATGAAAAACAAAGTCTTGTATGCAAAAATTGTGAATACTTATCTTTCCAAATTGTTCAACTTAAACGAGTTTTAGAAAGATACGAAAAAGGTCAAATTGGCTTGGAGGAAATTCTTAGGCATCAAAGATATCCTAATGATAAAAGTGGACTAGGATATTCTAAGTTTTCCAAACCAAGCACAAATAAAACCATTTTTGTAAAAGCAAGTGAACAAGTTATGAAAGAAAAGACCGACACATCTAAAATTAAGCATCAAATTCATAAAAAGAAAATAATTATTGAGAAAAAGAATTATGTTCCTAGATATAAAAGTCTTTTTTAGCCTACATGTTTTTATTGTTGAATTAAAGGCCATACACCTAATGCTTGCTATATGCGCAATATTGGTGTTGCTAAAGGGCATTATGTGTGGGTTGAAAAAGGTACTAACTATCAAGGACCCAAAGCAATTTGGGTACCTAACACTACTTAATTTTGTGTTGTAGGTATGCTTCAAGACAACGTCTAATCAATGGTATCTTGATAGCGGTTGCTCGAAGCATATGACGGGAGACATAAACAAAATTTCAAGTCTATCATTAAAGGCCAAAGGATACGTCACTTACGGTGATGATAATAAAGGAAAAATTCTTGGAGTTGGAACCATTGGTGCACCTCCATGTACAATCATCGAAGACATTCTTTATGTGGAAGGCCTTAAACACAACCTACTTAGCATAAGTCAATTGTGTGACAAAGGGTTCCGAATCAACTTCACAAAGGAGGAATGCTTGATAGAACACGAAGTCACTCATGACATTTTGCTAAAAGGTAAAAGATATAATAACATTTTTATGATTTATTTTGATGACTCTTCCTTGAAGACAAAGTGTCTTATGGCAAACAACAACGAGGCATGGCTTTGGCATAAAAGATTTGCTCACATCCACATGGAGCATCTAAACAAATTGATAAAGCATGATCTAGTTGTTGGACTCCCAAAGATAAAATTCATCAAGGATAAATGATGTGATGCATGTCAAAAAGGGAAACAGACCAAGACAACTTTCAAATCCAAGCAAGTTGTTTCTACATCAAGGCCACTTCAATTGTTGCATATGGATCTTTTTGGTCCATCAAGAACAAAAAGCTTCGGAGGTAACTTTTATGCTTTAGTTATTGTTGATGATTTCTCTCGATACACATGGACATTGTTTTTAGTGCAGAAAAATGATGCTTTCAAAGCATTCAAGAAGTATGCAAAGCAAATTCAGAATGAGAAATCACTCACCATAGCCTTTATAAGAAGCGATCACGGTGGAGAATTCCAAAACTCAGACTTTGAAAATTTTTGCAAAGAGCATGGAATTTCTCATAATTTTTCAGCACCAAGAACACCTCAACAAAACGGTGTCGTAGAACGGAAGAATAGATCACTGGTAGAGCTTGCAAGGACAATGCTTAGCGACGCAAATCTTCCTAAATATTTTTGGGCAGATGCAGTTAGTACAGCATGCTTCGTAAGCAACTGTATCAATATTCGACCACTTCTCAAAAGAACTCCGTATGAGTTGTTCAAGGGTAGAAAACCAAATATAGCATTCTTCTACATATTCGGATGCAAATGCTTTGTTCTCAACAACAATAAGGATAATCTCGGTAAGTTTGATGAGAAATCCGACGAAGGTATATTTCTTGGTTATTCTCTTTATAGTAGAGCATTTAGAATTTTTAATAAAAGAACTCTTACTATTGAAGAATCCATTCATGTTTCCTTTGATAAGACTAACCCCTCGAAAGAGGATAATAGTATTTTGGATGATGATGATGATATAGTAGGTTCTTCACAACAACAAGAAGAAACTTCAAAGAATCAAGGAATATCACAAGAAGATGTCACTCAAATCATTGAAGAACATCAAGATCTTCTGAAGGAATGGAGAATGCATAGAGATCACCCGATAGATAAAATTATTGGTGATATTAGCCAAGGCGTTGCAACTCGACTAAATCTTAAGGATGCGTGTCTCAACATGGCTTTTGTGTCTCAAATTGAACCAACCAAGATTGATGAAGCCTTAGGCGATGACCAATGGATTGTAGCGATGCAAGAAGAACTCAATCAATTCGAAAGGAATCAAGTTTGGAGTCTTGTACCAAGACCAGACCATAAGCACATCATAGGAACAAGATGGGTGTTCAAGAATAAACTTGACGAGAATGGGATCATAGTTCGTAACAAAGCAAGATTGGTCGCACAAGGCTACAACCAGGAGGAAGGAATTGATTTTGATGAAACGTTTGCTCCAGTAGCAAGGTTAGAAGCAATTAGATTATTACTTGCTTACGCTTGTTATATGAATTTTCAGTTGTTCCAAATGGATGTCAAAAGCGCTTTCCTAAATGGCTACATCAATGAAGAAGTCTACTTCAAACAACCTCCGGGTTTTGAAGACTTCAAGAATCCCTCGCATGTTTACAAACTAAAAAAGGCACTCTACGGACTAAAACAAGCACCAAGAGCATGGTATGACCGCCTTAGCAATTTCTTATGTGAGAAGGGATTTACATAAGGAAAGGTTGACAAGACATTGTTCATAAAGAAGATCAAAGGAAACACCTTATTGGTTCAAGTCTATGTCGACGACATCATCTTCGGATCAACAAACAAAGAGCTTTGCAAAGAATTTTCACTTATGATGCAAGGAGAATTCGAGATGTCCATGATGGGAAAATTGAATTATTTTCTTGGACTACAAATCAAGCAAACAAAGGATGGCATCTTCCTTAACCAATCCAAGTATTGCAAGGAATTGTTGAAGAAATTCGATATGGATAGTTGCAAGGTGATGTCCACTCCTATGGGATCCGGAACGTACGTTGATCAAGATGAATCCGGTACTCCAATTGATATTACAAAATATCGAGGTATGATCGGTTCATTACTATATTTAACGGCAAGCCATCCTGACATTATGTTTAGTGTTTGTTTGTGTGCACGCTTTCAAGCAAATCCGAAGGAATCGCATCTCACAGCCGTAAAGAGAATCATAAAGTATCTCAAAGGGACAATGAACGTCGGATTATGGTATCCTAAAGGTAGTACTTGTTCTTTAGTTGGTTACTCTGACGCTGACTATGCAGGATGTAAGACCGATAGAAAAAACACAAGTGGTACGTGTCACATTCTCGGGAATGCACTAGTGTCATGGGCCTGCAAAAAGCAAGCATGTGTGGCTCTCAGTACAGCCGAAGCGGAATATATTGCAGCAGGAAGTTGCTGTGCTCAAATTCTATGGCTCAAGCAACAACTCCTCGATTACGGTATAGATCTCGGTTGCATTCCTCTTCGATGTGATAACACAAGTGCCATCAACATCACGAAGAATCTGGTCATGCATTCAAGGACAAAGCATATAGATATCCGACATCACTTCCTTCGAGATCACGTATTGAATAGAGATGTAGATGTTACTTTCGTCGACACGCACAATCAACTCGCCGACATCTTTACCAAACCATTGGCGAAAGAACCATTCTACAAAATTCGGCGAGAACTTGGGATTCTTGATGAAGGTGACATCTGACCTTTTGCTATTTTATGTATGCATGATATTATGTATATTTTCAATATGTTTTCAATTATGTTTGCATTCTGTTTTTCACAATTTTTCCAAAATTCTCATGTGTTAACCGATTAACACTGTTAAATTTTCAATTCTGACTCATTTTTTTAATGTGTTAACCGATTAACCTATATGGTTAACCGATTAACACTGTTCAAATTTCTAAAAATCAGAAACGAAAATTAATTAGAATTTTTGAAACATTATATGTGTTAAATGCATTTTTATGTGGTCAATATTCTCCTAAGTGTCCAAAATTCATATCCTTGGAACACTTCCTCCTCTCTGACTCATTATTGGATATTGGCCCTTCCAAACCCTAAAATGTTAAAACCCCACTATCATCTCTCTCATATATATTGCCACACCTTTACTACTCTCTCCTCACAACTTCAAACCATAAATTCAGCCAACCCTAATTTCTCAACACCTCTCAAACTTTCATCCATGGCATCCTCACACAAGGGCAAGGGAAAACTTCCTGAATATGCTTATGCCTCTGAAGACGACAACATTCCCATGGAGACTACCAAGAAGAGGCGAATGGACTTCAAGGTTTGTATCCGACAAATTCTGCCGGTAAAGTATGTGAATCTTAAAGCATTTCCAGCATCTTCATTTGATTTCCCTGCACTGCTTGAGTATCAGCACATAGATAAGTTTGTTTCAGATTCTGGTATCATTTATCCAGACTTGGTTAAAGCTTTTATGAATAAATTGGCTGTATATCTGGATATTGATGAAAATCATATGATCAGTTCTGTGGTTAGAGAACATGAGTTTACTGAGAAACTGTCCACCATTGCTAGACACCTCAAAATACCTTCAAGAGGCTGTTTCTTAAGGAAGGGTGTCAACCATGTTGATGGATTATGGGCAAACTATGACAAAATGGAGTATTATTATCAAATCTGCCGGTTCCCAAAGAGACGGTCATAGAAAACTCTCGGACCGCCCGCATGCTGTGTTATGCGAAAAACCTGACGGTTTCCGATAGAATGCTGCACTATGTGATTTGTTATGTTTTGATACCCAAGGATTCAAATCATTCACAAATTAATGACTTGGAGATGCAACTTATGTATGCAATCAAGAACAGAATTAGGGTGAACTGGATTTTGACTATCATGTACCATCTTCAGCAACAACTTCACTGCATAACAAGGCTGCCGTATGCACGGTTGGTTTCAAGGATTCTGGAGTTGACAGAATTGGACCTCAACAGAGAACCGTCCACCAAGATGAAACCTACCACAAATGAAATCAACGAGATCACCATTGTTAAGAATACGGGTATCATCAAGGAAGCTAACAGAACATACCAATATGCAGATGACGGTCCTGCCAATCAAGCATATCCTATTTCCGAAGGAGGACTACCCAGTGAATTTCTCTATACTACCATTATGAACCAGCATAGGGAATCCATGAATATGCACCGCGAAACCTCTAGAGCCATTGCCTCTCTCCGCAACCTCGTCCTTAATCCTCAATATTCAACCACCAGGGTCGTGGAAGACGAGATTGAAGAAGCGGATGATAGTGAAGAAGAGGGAGAAGACGATGAGGATATGGCTGATGAGGACATTTAGAGAATATGCTGTTGTTGCTGTCTTTTATTGCTTTCTAGTCATTAAAGTTTTAAGTTTGTGTTCTTAACTTTGTTTCATTTGCATTGTACTCATACTCTATTTTGGTTGCACTCTGCTGCATGTTTAATTTTATTTTCAGTATGTTTTATTTACCTACTTGATTATTCTCTTGATTGCTTTCATAATTGTCGATATTTTCTAGTTTTGTTTGAAAGCTCCTTCCTTTTTGCTAATAACAAAGGGGGAGAAGAGCTTTTGGCTTTCTAATGTCTATGTGTGCAGAATTTTTGCCTCTGTGTTAAGCCTCTGTTTTAGATAGGGGGAGTTCATGGACATAGGGGGAGAAACAAGACCAGGACCAAACATCGTCAAAGACTTGCACAAGACTCAATTGGTTGTCATCATCAAAAAGGGGGAGATTGTAGAAGCATGCTTCATCTCAAGGTTTTGATGACGTCAACAACAAGACTCAAACTCATTTCATCTGTGCAAAAAGTCAAAAGCTTTCAAAAGACCAAGATCAAAGTATTATGGAAGTGATCAACATTCAAGCTTCATGTACATTTGCTCGATCATCTTTCAAGACTTGGAAACAAGCTATGGTATATCAAAATTCTCTAATTTAATTGATATACAAGTGTTCAAATAATTTATCATTTGATCATAGTGCATGAACATGTTTTTTGAAACAATTAGAATTGGTATAACATTGTTTTATTAAGTATTTTTCTGAAAAATAACAGTGTTAACCGATTAACCATATGGGTTAACCGGTTAACCATTTCAAAACTTAAATTTTCTGGCCTAACGTTCCAGTGTTAACCGATTAACCATATAGGTTAACCGATTAACACTGAACATTTTCTGAAAATTTGCTTTGTTTTGAATTCAAATGTTGTGTAATTGTTATACCATTTCATCTTTTGAATTACACATAATTATACCTTTTTGAATGGGTATTTTTACCAATATAAATTCTGAAAATTTCTTTTTGAAAAACAACCTCCAATAATTTTCAAAAACAATCATTGAATCATATTCACTATTTTTCAAATAATTTCAAATACATTCAAAAAGTGTTCATACTTGCATAACCTTTCACATCCATATGTTTGAACACTTGTATTGAGATTAAGTTGTGAATTCTGATTAAAGGAGAAGATCAATCTTTGTATTGATATCATTATTATTACTCTCATCAAGTCATTAGAATTACTTGTATTTGACTTGTGATCCAGGATTGTTGGACACAAGGGTGAGTGTTGCAAGAGGATTGTTCTTGCATCATAAGTTGTTAAAATTGTTTGTTAGTAGGCCTCACCGGTTGATGGTGTGATAGGTTGTACTTTCTTAAACAATAGTAAAAACTCTCTTTCGTGTTGAAAGGGGAGTGGAGTACTCTCGGATTATGAGGGGAATCACTATAAATCTTGGTGTCCACTTTCTTTATGCTTTCTACTGCATCCATCACCAAGAACATAACCAAAGAAAAATTAAAGAATACCAAAAATCTGAAAAAGTTTCTATAAGCCTAATTCACCCTGCCCCCTCTTAGGCATACTCTGAACTTACACAATACACATATCACAATCTAGGATTCATGCCCAAAGGCTACCCACAGCTCATCACAATAGTACACAAACTATTCATATCACATAGGACCAACATAATTGAACTAAGCAAATAATTATTGGATGGATAAAACAGAAAAGAAACAATGTTGTCCTGCTCGCCACCCTTCGCCTGGCGAAGCCATTGGCGAATGCTCGCTGGGACCTTCGCCTGGCGAACTCGCCAGCAAACAGAGTCAGTAGCTACTGACTTGATTCGCTACCCTTCGCTGATGCACTCGCCTGGCGAACCTTCGCCACTCACCTTCGTCTGGCGAACTTGCCTGCGAATACCACTGGGAGTTTTTCTTGAATTATTCGCCATCCATTCGCTGGGCTTCGCCCTTACTCGCCTGGCGAATGCCAGCGAACCTGCAATACCAGAAAACCCCAATCTGTCCCAAAACTTCCATCCTCCAAAAACCGACCGATTCTCACCAAACCAGTTCCAGTAATCTTAACCCCACATCACTCGACTATTCTACGGCATTATCTCCAGTTTCTAACCGATTAAACTACGATTCTACCGATTAAATCCATTTTGCCCTAACTTGAAAAATGGTGGAAACTCACAATAACCACAACTCAATGAACATAACCACATACATTGATCAAATAATAATGTTTCTCACCCTTACCTCGATTAATCGGAGCTTGAAATTGATTCTTGATGATTTCCCCAAGTTTTCCTCTTCTCTTCTCTTTTCTCCTCTTTCTCTATTCTTTCTCTTCTATTTCCTTTATCTTACTATCTTTTCTTTTCTCTTCCACTTTCCTTATATACTTCCATTATTTTCTTTCCTTCCCATTTCTTTCTTCAATTATCTACCAAATAAATCCAATTAATCCAAATCATTAAGATTAATTCCAATAAATCAATTAATTAACATAATTAATTAATGAATGAAATTTGGGTTGTTACAACCCTCTCCCACTTTAGGAATTTTCGTCCTCGAAAATGTTACCTGATTCAAACAATTCTGGATAAGACTCCTTCATCTAGCTCTCCAGTTCCCAAGTCACGTTTCCACCAGCCGGTCCTCCCCAAGCGATCTTCACCAAAGAAATCTCTTTGCCTCGAAGTTGCTTCAACTTCCGATCCTCTATCCGCATAGGTGATGCCTCCACAGTTAGGTTATCTCTCACCTGCACATCATCTACTTGGACTACATGGGACGGATCCGCAATGTATTTCCTCAACTGAGATACATGGAACACATCATGGAGATTAGCAAGCGACGGTGGTAAAGCCACACGATAGGCCACTTCTCCTATCCTCTGCAAAATCTGATAAGGACCAATGAAACGCGGCGTCAACTTACGCGACTTCAATGCCCTACCAACACCAGTCATTGGAGTAACCCGAAGAAACACATGATCTCCCTCTTGAAATTCAAGTGCCTTCCTCCTCTTGTCATGATAACTCTTCTGACGGCTCTGAGAAATCCTTATCTTGTCTTGAATCATCTTAATCTTGTCCGTAGTCTGCTGAACTATCTCGGGTCCAACTATAGAACTCTCTCTGGACTCATACCAACACAATGGCGTCCTACAGCGCCTACCATACAACGCTTCGAACGGTGCCATACCGATACTCGAATGAAAACTATTGTTGTAAGTAAATTCAATCAAAGGCAAGTAGCTATCCCAAGCTCCTTCTTTCTCTAATACACAAGCTCTCAAAAGATCCTCAAGTGATTGAATAGTCCTCTCGGTCTGACCATCTGTCTGAGGATGATAAGCTGAACTCAAACGCAACTTCGTGCCCAAAGCACTTTGCAAGCTCTCCCAAAATCTCGAAGTAAACCTCGGATCCCTATCCGACACAATACCAGACGGAATACCGTGCAAACTGACAATCCTCTCGATGTACATCTTTGTCAATTTCTCCAACAGATAATCCATTCGCATAGGAATAAAGTGAGTAGATTTAGTCAATCTATCCACAATAACCCAAATAGCTTCAAAATTACTCGGCGTCCTAGGTAACCCAGACACAAAATCCATAGATATGCTATCCCATTTCCACTCAGGAATAAACAACGGTTGCATCAAACCCGACGGTTTCTGGTGCTCAATCTTCGACTTCTGGCAAGTCAAACAAGAATACACAAATTCGGCAATATCCTTCTTCATATGAGGCCACCAAAATATTTTCCTCAAATCTTGATACATCTTAGTAGCACCCGGATGAATACTCAATCCGCTACGATGTCCTTCCTCAAGAATACTCTTTTTAAGTTCATCAAGATCCGGAACACAAACTCTATCCCGACACCTCATAATACCATTCTCGTCGATCCGAAAATCACCACCTTGGCCTTAGTTGGTCAAAGTCAACCGATCAACCAAAATCAAATCGGATTTCTGTCCTTCTCGAATCTCATCCAAAATACCACTCGTAAGCTTCAACATTCCAAGCTTAACCCCATAAGAAGTCTCCTCACACACCAAACTCAAATCCCAAAATTTCTCAATCAATTCCAACTCTTTTACCATCATCATCGATACCAGAAAACCCCAATCTGTCCCAAAATTTCCACCCTCCAAAAACCGACCGATTCTTACCAAACCAGTTCCAGTAATCTTAACCCCACATCACTCGACTATTCTACGACATTATCTCTAGTTTCTAACCGATTAAACTACGATTCTACCGATTAAATCCATTTTGCCCTAACTTGAAAAATGGTGGAAACTCACAATAACCACAACTCAAGGATACATAACCACATACATTGATCAAATAATAATGTTTCTCACCCTTACATCGATTAATCGGAGCTTGAAGTTGATTCTTGATGATTTCCCCAAGTTTTCCTCTTCTCCTCTTTCTCTATTCTTTCTCTTCTATTTCCTTTATCTTACTATCTTTTCTTTTCTCTTCCACTTTCCTTATATACTTCCATTATTTTCTTTCCTTCCCATTTCTTTCTTCAATTATCTATCAAATAAATCCAATTAATCCAAACCATTAATATTAATTTCAATAAATCAATTAATTAACATAATTAATTAATTAATGAAATTTGGGCTGTTACACCATACATAATAAGGAGAATTATGGAGGTTTGAAAAACATTGGATGAAAATAAAATCAGTTGGAAAATCAGAGTTTGAAAATATTTTTTAAGACAAACAAGTAGATATGTATTGGAATAAAAAGATAAATGAAAATACAAAGGAAAGACAATAAAGTAAATGGGCCTATTATTGTCCCCAAGAATTATTCTTGAGAGTATCCAATAAATTTGAGAGCTTTTAGAAGGATGTACCTACAAACTTCTTTATACATGGAAATAGTTTTTATAGCTAACTTCCAACCAAACAATGAACATGGTATATAATGGTTATCTTCTAAATCAAACAAAGATTTTCCACTGGTTGATACAAAACCATGATAGAGTTATAAATTGGCTATCCTCCAAACAAATATGTAGTTTTGAGTTGACCATCCTCCGAACCAAGATGGAGTTTTAAGTTGGCTATCCTTCGATCCAAAGTAGTGTTTTATACAAGATAATCTCCAAACTGATATGAGATCTTACATAGACTAATCTTGAATAAACTGAGCTTTTACACCATGTTGAACTCAAGAACCAAGATGCAATTTTACATAATTTAATCTCAGACCGATAGATATTTTCATAGGGCTGAGCTTAATAACTATTATGGAGATTTTGATGGTCGATCTTCATGAACAAAAATAGATCTATTCTTCTTGGTGAAACTCACTAACCAAACTGAGACTTCCTAAGACAACCCCCCAAAAAACAAGAGATTTTATTGGTTTATCTCAAAACCAAACAACCTATTATAGAGGAATTATTTACTCAAGAGATAATACACTCTTTGTAAATTAAAAATCTTCACTTAGACAGAAGAATACTCTTGAAGCACTATGGTTAAATATATGTGAGAAAAACTAAGAGATTTTGTGAAAATGATGAGAGAAGAAAATATGAGACCAAAGCTTATTTTCTGGATGAAATAAAATGATAGAGAAACTTTCTAGTTATATGTTAAATTATGGTTTAAATTTGGAAACATTCTATGACCAAAATAACTCACCTAATCGAATAGGTCGGTCAATTATTGACCATTAACAATCGATTATTCAAGCCATAAATTGAAGGTTTTGATATTAAGTTATTACCAATCATTAAGATATTGTCCCAATCAATTTTATACTTAACCAAGAAAAATTAATGAATTAGGTGATTAGGTACAATCGATTATTCAGTTGGAAAAAGACTTCCAATCAATCAGACACTCTCTTAATCAGTTAGCCAGGACTTATAAACATTTCCAGATGGTTTAAATAAAATATGATAAGCATTTCAAAGTTTCTTTTGTGTGTATGTGTGTGTGTGTGTGTGTGTGTGTTATGTGTGTGTATGTGTGTGTGTGTGTGTGTATGTGTGTGTGTGTGATTTTGTCATAGTATTTCAAGAAATACCTTTGTGTATTTTCAAGACATTGGTCACTCAAACATACACGACTAAACGACCTTTTATAATTCTGAAGCCTCAAGTCTTGACATCATTATTTTTTAGTTTAGAATCACACAAGAACATTGAATCTTCTTAATTAGGCTTAGGATATCTTCATGTTAATTACCACCATCTGAGATTTGAGAGTTCAAACCACCAACAAGCCTTGAAGCAAAGTCTTTACTTGAATTTTATTTGACTATAGTGTTTATTTCAATAGATTACTTGATCTTCAAGAGCGTCTTCAAGAAGATGGCTTGATGAAACATCTTCTGCATCTTTGATCACTTTATCTATCTTCAACAGATAAGGACTCCACCAGATATCATTTGATATTAAAAGTTATCATCATCAAAGCCAAACATCTAATAATTTGATTGCAACTTTTCTATCAACAATCTTTGCTATCTTAGATCGCCTTGATAATACTTGAAATCACATAAATACACACATGAAATTTTTTTAAAAGCTCACTAAATACTTTCAACAACACCTGCTGCCTTATGCTCATAAATATTCCTCTTTTTAACATTAACATGTATGAATATGTTACAACATTCAAAGCATGCTTGCATGTTATGTTTTTGAGTGAAATGATAATGATAATTATGTTTTTGAGTGAAATGATAATGATAATGACATGCATCAATGGTCCTAATAATAAGAACACAATAATGATTAAAATATGCATTAATGTACATGTTCATATGCAATGTAGACGGATTCACTGACATGCCTACGATTTCTCTTAGAGTTTATAGGGAAATTATGTGAGAATCTTGATGTTTGGGTGTGTGAAGATGAACTCAAGTGTGATTTTTTTTAACGATGTTATTAAGTTTATACTCCACCTTATCGTGAGTTTGAGATCATGAAAACAGTGTAAGAGGTCCTTTAAGATTGATTTAAAGTTCTTAACTTTAGTATTTAACGCATGCAACCATCCTCTCACAAAAAGGGCTTCTACTTTGCTAAACGCAAAAGTGAATTGTTTTAATTGTGCTTTTGCACAAAAATTACTAAGTGGGACTCATCCTATGCCAAAATTTTCTTAGCAAGGAACTCTTTTCTTTGACACTCAGAGAGTTTTCAACAATGTAAAGTTTTTCAAAATAAATGGGTTAGGTTGCCTACCAGCAAGTGCTTTGTTTAACATCATTATGTTATTGATATTTTTAGTGATATGTTATACCAATCATATGAGAATATAACTCATGATCATTTATCCTTACCTTCACTTGCCCTTTGTCAATTTCCAAGAGCATCCTTGTGGTCTTTCTAAGATAACAGGTATCTTAAGATATTCCTCGACGTCTAACACCATGAAATCTATAGGAAATAAGAGTATCTTAAATTTAATCATAACATATCTAATTATTCCCACTGGTTTCCTGGATGTTTTGTCAACCACCTATAATGTTATCATGGTTGGTTATATCTGGAGGTCATATATATTTTGAACTGCCGTCAGGGTTATCATGTTCACACTAGCACCCAAATGTATGAGTGCATATCCTACTTTTATATCAGTGGCGAAAATAGATAATATGACTACATTGTGGTGGAATATGTTGGATATCCTTAAAGCTTTCCTTTTGATTCATCTCCTCATATGGTTATTCTTATACTTCTTGACCTTTGGAACAACAAATTTTTCATCTATGTTGACAACAACTCAATGAAAATGCTCTTTTCGATTTGTTTGCATGTTGAAATTGAAATCATTTTTCTGTTGATCAACCAATTGTTTTTCCACTTGACCAATTTGTGTTTCAAGATTTTTGATTGAAGCATCGATATTTTTCTGGTTAGAAATCAACATTTGCATAAACTAGTTAAATGCATCCTCCAACTTTGTTGGTTTTTCTTGTGGAGGTGCTTGAGTGTAGTTTTGATATGGTCTCTTATTTGAAGGACTAGCTTCAGATATCCATCCTTGACTGAATTTTTTTTCCCTTGGAATTTGTAATTTTGATATTTCCTAGGTCTTTGATCACTGTTACATACCTCACAAAATGCAATTTTCCTTTACTTTAACGTCCCGTGCACTTCCTTTAATTGTCATGGGAGCTTTGGCAATTTCTTTGTCGACTCATCTACTATTTGTGTCAATAACTTGTTTAGTGCTAGAATTACATCATTGGTGTTTAAGTAGATATGACCATTTTTTCTTTGGTCAAGGTTCTTGTTGTACTGACCTTGATGATCATTAAGCGTCATTTTTTCAATTATCAAAAGTGCATATTATACACGTTTTGACATTACAGAACCCCTAGCAGTAACATCTAGCAACAACTTAGGTTGTTGTAGTAATCTATTTCCAAAGATATGTATCTGTGTGATATCGTTAAAATTATGGTTATGACATCTCCTCAACATGGATTTGTATCTCTCTCACACTTTACTTAAAGATTTTTTTGTTCATTGGGAGAATACACTGATTGTTTTTTTTTAATTTTCATGAGCTTATTATGATGAAAGAACCTCTCCATGAATTTTTCATCTAACGTGTTCTAGTTGGTCATCACTTGTGTTGGTTGATCAATGTATCATTTTTTCTTTTCCAATCAATGAGTATGGTAACAATCTCATGAACATTGATTATTCTTAGTTTCTAGAGCTCCAAGTGTAGCAGAAAACTCATATAATTTTGTAAGATGTGCATAAGGATCACCATGATCTAATCCTTGAAAAGGATTAGCATAAATAATTTGAAATAAACCTATTTTCATCTCAACTTAGAGGATATTCCTTTACGATCCACCTATGTGAGCTAGTCTTCTCAGGCTGTTCTGGAACATAATTCTACCACCATTGTTGTTATTTTCAAGGTCTTCCATGGTTTCTAGTTTTGAAATAGAAGACTTTTCTAGATCTTGTTCCTTGGCTAGTCGTTTTTCTTTTTTTGTCTTGTTATTTTTTCTATGCGTGGTTTGTTTTATTTCAAGATCAAACAAAAGTTGTTCTTTAAGAACCTTACCCCACATAAGCAAATATCAATAGATTAGCCAACATTAATGTTATTAGGTTAGTGACTACAAACAAAATATGCACAAATATAAAAAAATATACTTAAAATGAAAAAAAAACTATCGTAGTATCTTTAAAAACTAACTAATCCCCAGAAACGGCGCCATTTTTGTTGTAGCTCGAAAGTAAGTGTGTTTTTATCATCTTCACATGAACTGTTTGTGTTTTAAAGACCATTCAATAGTTTATATGAGCTTAAGAATGATTTATCAGATGTTTGATTTTTTTTTAATACACAAAGTAAAATAACAAAAAGTAAAATCATTGACCAGTAATATGCAATTGTAGTCAGCTATTGATATTACTGTTCATCACTCTCATTGCAACTCATGTTAGAGTCAATGACGTGAGATTAATCATAATACCTAATAGACGATCTCTCAGCCTTTTAATAAATACGATAACATTAAGCTTCAATAACTCATATGAATACTAGACTTAAATCTATCGATAAACTTTATCATATCCAATAGATGAAAATTTTAGATCTAGTAATGACCATTACCTTTCAAATATCAAGTCATTCCATGAAAGCATGTCTTAGGTAGCTAATCCAAAACAAGTATTACAAACAATGAATTCATAAATATTAAAGCTTAAGAAGAATTACATAAAATGTGTGATGATGGTCAATGCATGATCATTAGGATGAATACATCTAATCCCAAAAAAGGGAAATTTCCCCCACACTTACTCATCATAAATTTACAATTAAGCCATAGGAGAAATACATTGAAAAGAATTTGTTGTTGATTCATCGGACAATGATTCCGCCCTCAATCTTCCTCTCTTTCCCTCTCCTATTGTATTTTTGGTATACAATTGACTTCTCTCACTCCCTACTAAGAAGACTATTATTTTACACCAGTTTATCCATAACTAAACAGAATGAACCCTTATTGATAGGTGTTGACTTGATATTCTCGCTAAGTGGGGCCTAGAGCTCGTTTAGCGCGTCTACCTTCTTCACCTTTAAGACATGCCAACTCATTATTCAAGTTGACTTTTCTGCCTATCCTTGCTTAGCGTGCCTCAAAGACCACTTAGTGATAAAACCATTCCTTGCTCATGAAACAACTTAGCCCTTAAGTCTTTGAACCGTTATGCCTAGCTTAGTGCACCTGAAACTACGCTAAGCAAGTTTTGTTGCTTAGCCTTGAAGTTACTTAAGTATGAAGTCTTCTTTTGCTGCCTTTGCTCACTTAGCAAGGCCCTAGTCTTGGCTAAGCGATGTTTTTTGCTTACCCGTACTTAATGAATACACTGTTAAAAATATCATATAGACATTTTATCGTGTTTTACTAATAAATTAGGGGATTTTTCATTGATTGCTTGAAAAATAAGTTAATAAGTTCTTGTGTATTTGACATATTTTTGGCACTTATCAGGCTACCGATACTAACACTATCATAATAGAAGTATGTATGACGATTGAGTTAAAATCACATCATAGTCAATCCTCTTCAGGTGTGCATACGCTTTTTCTACACGACTGGCCTTAAACTTTCCTTTTTTTTCCCTATTGCCATTAGTTTTCTCTTATACCCCCACTTACAATTGATAGTAATTTTCCCCTTAGGAAGCTAACCAAGTTCTCGGGTTTGATTGTTTTCGACTCCATCTTCTACATCATAGCATACATCCACTTATATTTCTCTTGGTTATCTATAACCTCTTGAAAGGCAAGTGGATCTCTAGAACTAGTAAGAAATTTATAAGATGTCGAGTATTCATACCTACATATTTGTAATGGCTTGATTTGAAGGCTATATTTGTCACATACAAGAGAATTATCTCATGCTCGACCTAAATCTCCAGGTCCATAGTAGATTTTAGTATCAAAGTATGACTGAAATTGTTATTCAGGTACTACCTGTACACGATTCTCTCGTTGTAGATCAATTTCCTCATTGAGAAACCTTATTGTAGAAACTTTCCCATTTAAATAAAGACATGTTTTTTCCAACTAACTGATTTAACATGAACTACTCATAAAAAACAACATCTATGTTGATAACCATCTTCTTTGAAACTGAATCTCTTAACTTGGACCCATTTACACCCTTTGTGTAACATATAAAGACACCATTCGCCGACTTTTGATCAAATTTTTATTGATCTTCATTGGATATATGAACATAAGTGGGACACTTTAAAATTATTAAATTATCAAGATCAACGGGGTTATTTGTCCATACATTCTCTGTAACTTCTGCCTCCAAAGAAGATTGTGGTGACCTGTTGATGAGATATCATGTTATGTTAGTTTCTACGATCCAGAAATCCTTTGAGAGTTCAACATTAAATCGAAGACATCTAGCCTTTTTCTGTTAGAGACATGTTCATTATTTTTTCCAAACCATTGTTGTGGTGTCTTTTAGAATTAAAAATGTCTTTAGACACCATGCTCCACACAATTGTTTTTTTTTTAAAAGTTTGAATATGTGTTCTTCAACACATTATCTGACTACAATACTTGATTTTTCTTCCCATTTAATTCTTTACTTTTTCTTCTACAACTTGAACATAACAAATGCTTGAAGTTTATTCTTCAATAAATATATCTAAACCTTGTGGAAAAAAAGTATCACTGAAAGTCACAGAATACTTAGAATAAACCATTTAGGTATATTCTATAAGGCATACACATCGAAATGCACATAGTATAAGATTCCTTATAATTTGTGCTTCAGAGTCTTAAGTTGAACACAACAATGTTTCCTAATTACACAAAACTTTAAAAATCCATATTTCAATTAGACACACTCATCAATTGATTTCTCTTATGAAGTTCCATTAAGTCACGCTCACTGAGATGACCCAGACACATGTGTTAGAGTTTGATTGCATCATTATTTGACACAATATCACCTACAACTTAAAAGCTTGTAGACACTACATGCAATTCTCTCTCTCTCTCTCTCTCTCTCTCTCTCTCTCTCTCTCTCTCTCTCTCTCTCTCTCTCTCTCTCTCTCTCTCTCTCTCTCTCTCTCTCTCTCTCTCTCTCTATATATATATATATATATATATATATATATATATATATATATATATATATATATATATATATATATATATATATATATATATATATATATATATATATATATATATATCTATCTATCTATCTATCTATCTATCTATCTATCTATCTATCTCTTAATTATCAAAGAATCCTTGACGACCTTCATAATGTCCATATCTCCATCAAACATTTAGGAGAAACCATTTGAGAGTCATGCTTTTTGTTTGGAGAATCCTTCTTCCAATGTATGGTCTATTTGCAACTATATCATTCCATTTTTTTTCCTAATATTGGATTTAGACATCTTTTCTTTCATGCCCCACTTTACCTTTATTCTACTCACAATATTGGCATCTCTTGACGTACAAACCTTCTCCTTGAGTTTCTTTCTCTATATTATGTCTCATTTGAGAACAAGATGAAAGTACAACAATAATCACATTGTGGTTCATATTGTTCTTTCATACGTAAAAGTCGTCACTAAGTAGTTGTAAATTTTAGCTAGTAATGAACATAATGATATAATTTCTTTATCTTCACCACCAACCTTCACCATAAGCCTTGTCAGGTCATTTATTATGGTGTTAAAGGTGGTGACATGTTGTTTAAAATGGGATCCTTCCCATATTTTTAGGTTGTATAGTCTCTTCTTAACAAACGGTTTATTCATCAACGTCTTGAACATATATGAACTCTTAAATTAATTTTAAATTGTCTTCAGATACATTAAGTCCATGATATGATACATCGTCTCATTTGATACACATATATATGTGTCAATCATGTGGTCCTCTTCTATGCATCTGACCAATCTGGACATGTCATGTATGACAATTTCACCTCATGCAATGCTTTGTGTAAATTTTGTTGATCCAACATAACCTTAACTCTAATTTATCATAATCTAAATATTTCCTTTGTTGAATGTAACATACCGCTCTTCGATGTCTATGACTCATATTCAACCCATTTTATTTCCTTTGTTGAATGTAACATACCATAAACAATGTCACTAAATATTTCTCTTAATATTTAAATTTGTGTATCTTTTATTTAAAATTCTGCTCATGTAATACTTACCATACTTTACCACTTCTAAGCAAATAGGTGTTAGTGGTAAAGCCACCCATTTGTAGTGCTGCAGAAAATCCTTTTTCTTATCTTCATCGGCCTATTATATCAATGTTCTCTTCTTAATCAATTTGATTATTTTAATGGTATTCTAATTTACCATGTGATGTGCAAGTTCATTATGTGATACTTGGCAAGTTTATGAACCTTCAATAATTTTTTATCCTGGTAGTGCTTCATCATGATAATTAACTATGTTCCTTTGGAGTTTGGAATATGGTAGATTCGATTTCTCATAAGTGCTATGCCTTTTATATTGAAATTGGTGAAGCTGATTGTTACTCCACTTTGGAATTTTGTGTTTGTGATTTGTCTTTTTTTCTTGTTTCCATGTAATTAATTGATATCAAGCTAAATTAAAGCAAAGATTATGCTTCTCTTTTGGAAGATTTGAATCTTGTTCATTAGAAGCTTGAGATGCATTCTCACTATATTTTATGTAAAAGGATACTTTATCCTCTTTTAAAAAATAAATATATAAAGTAGTTAAACTCTCTTCTTCTGTAAACAAAATTTATTTACATTTTGCTTCTTTTTAATTAAATATATATTATACTCTAATACATTTTCATATAAATACATATTTTATAATAACAATTAACATTAAGTCATCTTTTTCTATTAGAAAAAAACTTCAAACCAACATTCCACACTATTATTTTAAATAATTTTAACATTTTATTATTATTTTATAATATAAATCTTAAATTACTTTAAATTTTTTTATCAATTTTTAAAATCGTCCTATATTTTTGTTGATGAAATTCAATATATCTATTTATCGTGTATTTTTTATTAGTTTATAATATCGTGTTAGTTATATTGCGAGTAAAAAGGAAATAAAATAATAATATGCTTCAGAAGTTTAATTGTATTAAAATGGAATAAAATGGAGATATTATAATAAGTTATTATTTTTCCGGCGTGAGATGCAAGGAGCTGTTGGATGTAGTTGGCCTTGGATCATATATATTCATCTATATGGCAATTTTCTTGTGATGTGAGCAATCCGATCAAATCATGTCTTCCTTCAGTTGGCCAACCAATGACCATTTTGATCATTTCAGAACAGTTGTCACCAAGCTCTTGTCTATGTATGACAATGCAAGAATTTGTTGTATTTGCTTCGATCGTCGACCACTCTTTTGGCTTAGGTGGAAAACCAAGAGAAGACATTATTGTTTCTTGGGAATTCGCGTCTTTAATATGCCTCATGCTTTGAATGTCTTTTTGTAGTTGGGCCTAACTCAAGAGAAGTCATTTTTTAATATGCCTCATGGTTGTTTCACAGAGGTGATTTAAAGCATTGGTAGTTTTTTTTAGCGAGTCGTCATATGATTCTTAAGGGATCAATTTCACATTTTTTGAGACGTTGTTTCTGCTTCACTATTTTCTGCAACACTTGCTTTCATGTACTTGAAGAAAAGTAGCGTCCACTATGAGTTAAAAATAAAAAAGAACACACTTATACCTCTTGGGTCGGTTCAGTCTCTTTTTCAAATGCCTCCACCTTTGTTCATATTAAGAAATGTGATTGGGTCTAACTCAACCCTACAAAACCGGTTGGTAGAGTGAGGATTACCCCCACTTATAAACACATGTTTATGCCATATATTGTCTGATGTGAGACTCTTAACACACCCCTTCACGCTCAGGACTAGACAACTGAAGCGTGGAAATAAATGGTGGGTGGCCCGATAGCGGAAACCATAGAAGGTGACCCACCGAATCTTAAACGAGGCTCTTGATACCAGGTTAAGAAATGTGGTTGGGCCTAACTCAACCCTACAAAACCGGCTTTCCAGAACGTCGCCGGAAGTTTTGTCATAACAGTACCGGCAGTAGTGGTGGTAGGGTGGTTACCGAAGAATTTTGAAAAGTGAGAGGCAAACCGGAGTGACAACACGTTTTGCAAAAAAAAAAATCTCACCGAAAGACAGTAGGTCAACCAGGTAAAACACGGCGAAAAAAGAATTGTCTCTTAGCAGGCTCTGATACCATGCTAAAATACAAGAGACTAAGGGACATTTGAATAAACCGCGTGTCTTTGAAAAGCACTACGGAGACATTATTATATAGAGAGAGATTACAACTAATTACACGATATAGTCGACGTAGGACTATTCTATATACAAATATTCTTAACACTATATTTACAAATATCAACAACCATGTTAAAAATGTGGTTGGGCCTAACTCAACCCTACAAAACCGGTTAGTAGAGTGAGGATTACCCCCACTTATAAACACATGTTCATGCCATATATTATTCGATGTGGGACTCTTAACACACCCTCACGCTTAGGACTAGACAACTGAAGCATGGAAATAAATGGTGCGTGGCCCGATAGTGGAAACCATAGAAGGTGGCCCACCGGATCTTAAACGAGGCTCTTAATACCATGCTAAAATACAAGAGACTAAGAGACATTTGAATAAACCACGTGTCTTTAAAAAGCACTACGGAGACATTATTATATAGAGAGAAATTACAACTAATTACACGATATAGTCGATGTAGGACTATTCTGTATACAAATATTCTTAACGCTATATTTACTAATATCAACACTCCCCCTCAAGCTTGAGCATATAAGTCAAATGCACCAAGCTTGTTACATATATAATTAGTTATGGGACTTCGCAGGGATTTTGTAAACACGTCTGCCAATTGATCATTAGAGTTGACAAAGCTTGTGACGATGTCACCTAACTCAATCTTATCTCTGACAAAGTGACAGTCTATCTCAATATGGTTGATCCTCTCATGGAAGACTGGATTTGATGCAATGTGTAATGCAACTTGATTATCACAAATAAGTTTCATTGGTCTTTCTTTTCAATTTGAGCAACTGTTTTAACCAAATAAGTTCACATGTTGCCATTGCCATGGCCATATATTCTGCCTCGGCGCTTGATCTTGCAATTACATTTTGTTGCTTACTTTTCCAGGATATAAGGTTTCCTCCAACAAGTACAAAATACCCAGAGGTGGATCGTCTATCAATGGGTGACCCTACCCAATCAGTGTGGTAAGCCAATTCTTAAATTCCCCTTGTCAGGAACACATGAATGATGTTACCCGGATTTTGAGATACATCAAATGTGCTCCAGGAAAAAGTCTTGTGTATAAGGATAAAAGACATACCCAGATAATTGGATACTCTGATGCTGATTGGGCAGGGTCACCCATTGATAGACGATCCAGCTCTAGGTATTGTGTACTTGTTGGAGGAAACCTTATATCTTGGAAAAGTAAGAAACAAAATGTAGTTGCAAGATCAAGCATCGAGGCAGAGTATAGGGCCACAACAATGGCAACATGTGAACTTATTTGGTTAAAACAATTGCTCAAGGAACTTCAAATTGAAAAAGAAAGACCAATGCCACTTATTTATGATAATCTAGTTGCATTGCACATTGCATCAAATCCAGTCTTCCATGAGAGGACTAAACATATTGAGATAGACTGTCACTTTGTCAGAGAGAAGATCGATTCAGGTGACGTCGTCACAAGCTTTGTTAACTCTAATGATCAATTGGCAGACGTATTTACAAAATCCCTGCGAAGTCCCAGAACTAATTATATATGTAACAAGCTTGGTGCATTTGACTTATATGCTCAAGCTTGAGGGGGAGTGTTGATATTTCTAAATATAGTGTTAAGAATATTTGTATATAGAATAGTCCCACATCAACTATATCATGTAATTAGTTGCAATCTCTCTATATATAATAATGTCTCCGTAGTGCTTTTCAAAGACACACAGTTTATTCAAATGTCTCTTAGTCTCTTGTATTTTAGCAGTTCAGAATGGTAGTCATGATGGAGCCTTTTTAAACATAGGCCCGTCTTCAGATTGAGGCGTCTTGAATCTTGAAGAAGACAAGATAATTTGTAGCAAGTATGGTTAATGTGCCATACCTTTCTACGAGTGTACCTTCTCGATTATGGGTCTTTGACTTCCATTTAACAACTCTAAGGTAGAAGTTCTGAACCACTTAAAGGATGTCCAGCGCAGCTGCATTCTGCGAGTTTGGGGTATGTTATATTCTTCCCATATTGGTTAGAACAATTAAAGGGAAACATTATCTTTCCCTTTAATTCCATCTCTTTAAAGTTCAATGTAGTTCAATGACTCGGGTGTGAGGCCATGGTTTGAATAATCTAGTATAAATTGTTCGTAGTTTCCATGCATTTTCATATAGCTTTAAGTATTTCAAAGATCAATTCTTTTCGGCCGTCCCCCTCTGCCTAGAGGCTCATGCAACTTTATGCACCATAAGGAATGGAGTGAAAGGTAGGTGTATCGACCTGTTTCCCAAGTACTAGAACAAGAGTTACCTCCTGATAGGTAATGGGTTATATGTCTACAAGGAGGATGACCTATCTTAGGAAGATTTATATTTGAATAAATGGCTAGTGAGTTTCCTCAAAAAGTTGGGGACCACCGAGAACTATATCTATGACTTGCCGAGGATAAAATTATAGACGCTTTTGTAGAGGACGACCGAGAACTCTGAGTCCACTATTCTAACGTTATTTTGTTCTCCTATAGATATCATCAGCTCTATGTACCCCGAAGGATGAATGGTTATGTCGTTAAATGCCTACAGGTACGATCCTTCGTATGGAAGGAGATTCAATTTTATAAGACCCATATCCTCGAAAAACTTCGAATACATTATATCTCATGAGCCACCTCCATTAATAAATATCTATGACTTGCCGAATTGTTTGACTGTGGAGATGATGAATAGGGGCATATTTCATTTGGGGCTTCGCCAGCTTTCTCACTATCTCGGAGCTTTGGCTGAGGCACCCCCTTTTATATTGAAGGTCATCAGTTCTGTGAAATCAAGATACTCAGAGATCAACATTTGTTTTGATGAAGACAAATCACTCAAGAACGCAAAGATGATCAACCATTAAGCATCAGAACAAAGACACAACTTTGAAGATGTTCTCATCTGAAGGTATAATGAGAATGCCCATTAAGTATTTAAAGTCCTAATTTCTCAAATCGATTAAAACATTTCTCATGACTTGTTACACTTTCACAAGCTTTTAAAACCTATTTTTTCTAAGTTTTTCAAAGTGCAATCGATTGCACTTTTAGAGCAATCGATTGCATGATCAAAATTTTAACTATTTTTTTGATTTTGTTTCAGTATGCAATCGATTCCTGCCTTGGTGAAATCGATTGCATGCTTAAAAAATTCTCAGTTTTCACTTCTGTTTTGAAGTGTAATCGATTGCTGCCTTGGTGCAATCGATTGCTCATTGAACGTTTTTGAAAAGTCCTTCTGAAAAATTGCATCTCTTCATTCAAATGTCTGTTAAATGTTTCCTTTGAAACATGACAATTGTTCATCAATTTTTCTGAAGATTTGCATGATTTTATCAAGAGGTATTTGTGTAATATAAATACCTAGCTTTTCAAAATTCAAAAACAACTCTTACATCAATTCTTTCAAATATCTTTCAATCAAAAACTCTTGAACACTTTTTTGAAGCGATTTTTAGAAAGAATTTTCTGCATCAATTTCATATCTTTTGAAAATAAAATTATTGAGCATTAAGTCTTAGATACTTATGGAAATTCCATTGAAAGAGAAGATTCAATCTCAACATTGATTATCAACTATACATTGTTACAAATCTTACAAACTCAGAAGTGTATTTTAGTTTCCCCTTGTTGTTCAGGATTGTTGAAAGCAAGTGTGTGCATTAGAGATGATTGTTCTCATTGCACTTAATGTTTAGATCTTAAAGGTGTTTTAAGAACCTTTGATCTCCTATAGGTTAGAACAAGTTGTACACTGATCTTAACTATAGTGAAATCTATTTCGTGTTGAAAGGGGAATGGAGTACCCTCGGAGTGTGAGGGGAACCACTATAATTCTCTGTGTCTCTTTTACTTTCTGCCTTTATAAGCTTTCATATCATCACTTCATTAAAAAGAAAGTAACATAGCCCTCTTAAAACCAGAAAATTTCAAAGAACCTAATTCACCCCCCCCCCCCCCGTAGGCGCATTACTTACTTACAATTGGTATCAGAGCAGGTTTAGGTAACCTGTTCCTATTTGATCCAGCATAGCTTCCGCAAATAACAAAGGTGTATTCAAAGAGGGTGGCAGCAACAATAAGCCTCCACTATTTTGTGGCGAATACTTTGATTTCTAGAAAATCCGCATGAAGGCTCATTTAGAAGCACGAGACGAAATATGGGATGCTGTTCAAAATGGTCCTTTCACTCCTACAACGGTCGTTAACGGTGTAGGATCAGCAAAGCCCAAAGCCTCATGGGATGACGATGATAAGAAAAAGATTCTCAATGACAAGAAGGCAATCAATCTTCTACAAAGTGCATTAAGCATGGATGAATTCTTTCGCATCTCAACATGTACAACAACAAAGGAAATATGGGATACTTTAGTGGAAACACATGAAGGAACCATCAAAGTTAAAAGATCAAGGTTGAACATGTTGAGTCAGGAATACGAGATGTTCAGAATGCAGCCAGGAGAATCAATTCTTGACTTGCAGAAGAGATTTGTGCATTTGACAAATCATCTTATAGCACTCGGTAAGACACTAACTAACGATGAATTAAATCTTAAAGTGCTTAGATCCTTGTCTAGAGAATGGCAGCCCAAGGTGACAGCAATCTCTGAAAAGAAGAGCCTAGCCATGATGACATCCACCACATTGTTCGAAAAACTTCAAGAATATGAAACAGAACTCGGGCGATTGGAGAAACATGAGAATCAAGAGAAGAAATCTAAAAGCATCGCATTAAAGGCTGATTCCAAAGAAGTATAGAAGGCAGACGATCCGGTCGAAGATGAAAACTTCATGCTTCTTGTAAAAAGGTTAGGAAAATACTTTGGCTCTAAAAATAATATTGGAAATTCTGACTATATGAAAAGAAAGAAGTTCTCAAAAAGCAAAGAGAAAGAGGCGCCAACATCCACACAAGATGTCAAATGCTATGAATGTGGAAAATTAGGACACATCAAACCAAATTGTCCTAAACTCTCCAAGAATGATGCCTCTAAGAGTAAAAAGGGATTCAAGAAAAATAAAGCATATGTGGCATGGGAAGACAACGAGATAAGCTCCTCATCAGAATCAGATAGTGATCAAAGCGCAAATCTGACACTAATGGCCTCACATCATTCTGATGATGAAGATGACAAGGTTAGTAATAATTTTCTAATTTATGATAATGATGCTCAAGGGGCAATTGATGAACTCCTGAGTGAATGCAAAATTCTGTACAAAACTATTTCATCGCAGAAAAATCAAATTTCAACTCTAGAAGAAAAAATTGAAACAATGGAAAAGAATTTCAAAAATGAAAAACAGAAATTTATTAGTGATCAAAAACAGAATTTTGCATGCACAAAGTGTGAGTCCCTCTCCTTTCAAATTGTCCAATTGAAAAGAGTTCTTGAAAGATATGAAAAAGGACAAATTGGATTGGAAGCTATTCTTAGCCAACAAAGATTTTCAAATGATAAAATTGGACTTGGTTACTCAAAATTTTCTAAACCAAGTTCCAACAAAACCATCTTTGTTAAAGCTAGTGAACAAATTCCAAAAGAGAAAGTGGTCAAACCTAAAGTAGTTTAACAATATCCCAAAAAGAAGGTTGTTAATAAGAAAAAACCTTATCCTTCTAGATACAAGAGTAATTTTGAGCCCACTTGTTTTTATTATGGTATCAAAGGCCATACACCTAATGCCTACTATGTTAGAAACTTCAGTGTTGCAAAAGGGCATTATGTGTGGGTCAAGAAAGACACTAACTATGAAGGACCCAAGGCAAGTTGGGTACATAATAAAACTTAATTTTTGTTTTGTAGGTATGCTTGAAGACCTCCTCATATCAGTGGTATCTGGATAGTGGATGTTCAAGGCATATGACGGGCGACCTTACCAAATTTTCACATCTAACGCTTAAGGCCAAAGGATTCGTAACCTATGGTGATAACAACAAAGGGAAGATCCTTGGTGTAGGCAGCATTGGTGCATCACCTTTTACAACCATAGAAGATGTCCTTTATGTAGAAGGCCTAAAGCATAACCTACTTAGCATTAGTCAGCTTTGTGACAAAGGATTCAAAATCAACTTCACTAAAGATGAATGCTTGATAGAAAACGAAGTCACTTCTGAGGTAATGTTAAAAGGTAATAGAGTTAACAACATTTTTATGATTTTCCTTGATAACTTATCTTTGAAGGTTAAATGTCTTATGGCGAACAACAATGAATCTTGGTTATGGCACAAAAGATTTGCTCACATTCATATGGAGCATTTGAACAAATTAATCAAACATGACTTAGTTGTTGGTCTTCCAAAGATCAAATTCATCAAAGATAGATTATGTTCCGCATGCCAAAAAGGGAAGCAGACCAAATCATCTTTCACATCGAAGAATGTGGTGTCCACAACTAAGCCACTACAGTTATTACACATGGATCTCTTTGGACCATCAAGAACGAAAAGTTTTGGAGGTAATGTTTATGCATTAGTAATTGTTGATGAATTCTCTAGATATACATGGACATTCTTCTTAGTGCAGAAAAGTGAAGCTTTCAAGGCATTCAAGAAGTACGCAAAACAGATTCAGAATGAGAAGTCACTCTCAATTGTCTCCATTAGAAGTGACCATGGTGGAGAGTTCCAGAACGCTCTATTTGAAGAATTCTGCGAGGAAAATGGAATCTCTCACAATTTCTCTGCACCAAGAACTCCACAGCAAAACGGTGTCATTGAAAGAAATAACCAGTCGTTGGTAGAGCTTGCAAGAATAATGCTTAGTGATTCAGACCTCCCTAAATATTTTTGGGCAGATGCAGTAAGCACAGCATGTTTTGTAAGTAATCGTGTGAACATCAGACCAATTCTCAAGAAAACCCCCTATGAACTGTTCAAAGGAAGAAAACCAAACATATCCTTCTTCCACATATTTGGGTGCAAATATTTTGTCTTAAACAATGACAAAGACGATCTCGGTAAGTTTGACGAGAAATCTGATGAAGGTATCTTTCTCGGCTATTCTCTCTGTTGCACCCCAAAATTTGCCCTCACAATACAAGACTTTGTGTTCCAAGAAGGTTCACCAGGTTCACAAAATTCACAATTGGTCAGAAGAGTTGACAATTCCCTCAGACAATGCACCTCCTAAGCAATGCATCCAAAACTAGGGTTTTGACTTTAATCAGACTAAATGGACTTCCATGACTTCAAGTGAGCTTCATAACATCTTATATGTGTATAAGAACCCCCATGTCAAGTTTCAAGACTTTTCTCAAAAGTTTGCTCAGTCAGATGATCAGATAAGTCAAAAGCAGTCAATGCAGTTAAAAGGTCAAACTGAGGTCAACTGTGGTCAAACCAAAGTCAAACTTCATGATTTTTTTTGCCAACATCAAAGAGAGGTTGGGTGAGAAATATTATCATAATAATTGCATGTTTTGCAATAGATGAACAATACTTATTTCCACAGTCAAGCATTCCAAAGCATAACCAGTGGATCCTAACAAGAGATTGTCCTAAGTTTTCATTTAATTGGGGACTTCAAGAATAAGACTGCATGACAAATGGAACTTCTATTTATGGGGGATTCTTCACAACCTTGATTTGTACTAAGGTTGCCACCGTTAAAAGGATCGTTGGAACTTTCTATAAGACGGATTATTTCATGTCAAGAGACTTATCAGAAGGATTAGACATGCGATTAAATTGGAGATTTGGACTAACAGGCTCTTGGAAATTCAATTGGCATCTAGATTTGGAATAGCATTTAATTTTGAGTTCTTTTTAGAATTCAAATAGCAGCACAGTATTCTTCATTTGGGTTACAAAGCATTAACTCAAAACGTTTTAAGGACAATAGAAGGTTCATCCACCTTTATTATTGATTTAATATTCTCAAAGTACACGTTTTTTGCTCCAGGTAATACAAATAGTCTGTTACAAAGTGAAGGGGCCATATATTGAACGATACCACTCAATCCACTTCATGACTATTCCTACAAGCTATTACAAAGGCTCTTGACATCTATTACAAAAATCCAAACTTCCTACAAGCTTAAATGGATTATTCCTAGCTGCAATTTTCAAGCACACTACTGCTGCCAAGACTTTGCTCTTTTACGACACGGATGCTTCGACCGTCTGCTATGTTGGACCTCCAAATTAGACTAACAGAGAAAATATTAAGTATCCATTTGCTGCAGGCTTTCCACATTTGACTCTAATTATGCCATGAAATATTACTCCAAGCCATGATACGCACTAGAGAGTTGTCTCACCGGAATCTGTCAAAAGAATTCAAGTCACAACCAGAGTTCTGCATGGTTAACGCAATTTAAAAGAAGAGTTGTGAGCCTACCTACACCAGAAGGCTTCAGTTTCCTCCTGAGGCACCTAATGTTGGAAACCAACCTAAATTATTAATCATCAATTGCAGATCAATCCCGCCAACCGTTCACTGCATCGACAACAAATTTGAACCAGTAAAACATCTATTCCTCCAGCAATTATTGACAAGAGCAATCTCGAACTCATCCATTTGAAGAATTCACCGGTGGATTTCGAGACCTGCCATAACAACATTGAAACATAAACAGGTAATTGGGAATGAGCTCCCATTGCTACAATTTGAGTTTAATTCAAAACCAGAAAAATAAATAATGGTATTTGCGGAATAGACTTTACAACAAGGTACATTCTAAGCATATCCAAGACAATCTTTACTTCCGACAATACCCTCCGCAGTGGCGCATCCCTGTAGGCTGACACCAGAATGCGCAATTAAGACGCTCCGTTAATGTGTGCGAAACTATCTTCCTTATGCTACTTCAGAAAAGGAGGACGGGGATATTTCTCCTATAAAGAGACAGAGCTACGACAGTGTGGAGATACCTTACTTCCCGGTGCAGAGAAGCTATGTCCAAGAGGGGGCTTGACATTGTCCCCAAGCTTCTGAGTCGTTTTCTTCGAGTAAGCATTGAGTGCACTGTAGAGAACAGATATGAGGAAGCAGACCAAGGAAATAGGGAGTACTACCGGATATGATTTACCTGATTCTCAAAAGCCAGACTTGGCTGTCCAATTTAGGGAGCATCATCTGATGCCAAAGAAGAAAACTCCTTGAACTTGAAACAGACTCATACTCTAGGGATCAATCTATATCTACCACCTGCTTTTTAACATAAGAAGAGCTATTCAGAAAGATGTTATTGACAAACAGAAGATTAAAGGAAAAACTGTTAAAACTAGCTTCCCAAAGCCCATTCGTACAACTTCGACCGAGGTCACCTTCACCCTCCAAGATACTTCTTGTCTGCATGCAACCACTGTCCTTAATTCCTCAGAGCCACTTGCAAACAACCACGACCATTTGGAGAAGAACGATCCTCCACCTACAAATACATAGGAGATTTCATTTGCAGACCAGTTATGCTATTATCAAGCTTTTGGGCAGAAGTTCAATTTCATAGGCATCTACTACAGATACCTGTCATACAGGTTTAAACACCCATGATTGAAACACCATTGTCAATACACGAGAAAGAGGAAACGATGATTAGATGCATATCATTTTGATCTAAAAACCATAGGAGTAGAGATTGAATTGGAAAAAGAATGACATGCCCTGCATTCAGCTTGTTCGCAAAGAGACGTTTGAAGTTGTTACTCCTCATCACCAACATTTTTTCGTGGAAGCCCTCACCAAAACGTATCAGATGCAAGCTTAAATTTTCTGGGCTGCTAATCCTTCCTTGGCCCAAAACCATTGCTACCCACACCTGCCAGGTCACATTCAGAGTCAGCAAAATCGTTAGAGAATATCCACTTGAGAAGATTCGATTCAAGACCAAATCAAATCCAATATTGAATTAAAAGCTTTAATCAGATTGATATAAGAGATCACGATTTAGAATTTTCATTAACAAGTCATTATGACAATCAGACAAAAGAGGGAAGATTTCAAATCTGATTCATCCTAAAATGGTAAATCCAATTCAACATTCAAGACTGATTTAATTGGATTTCAATCAGAGATACCCAAACTGAAGCCTATAAAAGGAGGCCACAGAGAAGGAGAGAACGAAAAAAACCTAAGAGGAGTGAGTGCCGTTTGCCGTTATTTAGTTTTCTTCTTCATCCATTACTATTGTTTCTTTTTCTTCATCGTTTACCGTTATTTCTTTTCCTTCATCTATTACTGTTGTTTCTTTTTCTTCATCTTTTACCGTTATTTCTTTTTCTTCATCTATTACCGTTATTTCTTTTTCTTTATCTATTACTGTTACGTTTATATATATATAATTTTTAAATTGTTAGAGTTTATATATATAAGATTTTTGATCGAATTATGTCGATACGATGTTTGCACATTTGTGTGCATGACGCGTGACATTTGTGTTAGTTCGATCTGGTTGCGATGATCGCATTTTTGTGTGAGCAATAATACTATTTTTTGCTTAATTTCTTTTTCTTTGCGATAAATTTTGTTTCGTCCGATTTAGATCTGGTTGCGATGAGCGCATTTCTGCGTTAGCAACATTGTTGGGTTATTTGGCACATTTAAAATTCATTATTGCTTTATTATTATTATTATTATTATTATTATTATTATTATTATTATTATCATTATTATTATTATCATTATTATTACCATTATTATTATTATTGTTATCAATAATTTATTAAAATTTGTTATAATATAAAAATCTGTTTTTTAAAATAAATAACATTAACATCTTTTCCAAATTAATATGAAAACCTATTATTTTTAAGAAAAACTTTTTTTTTAGATAAATTTAAAATAATAACTAAAATCTTTTTTTTAAAATAATAACTAGAACCGTTATTTATTTTATTTTATTATTGTTCAATTCAAATTTCATTATCATATTGTATCTGCTCCTCTCATGTAACCTCGCGAACTTAACAATCGCTCTTTAAATTCTGCCTTTAAATTTCTGCTTGCATGGTTTAAATTATGACATTATCTCTCTGTTTGCATGATTCAATTATCTCACGCGTTTACTATTATTTCTGTCACATTGCACACATCCGAAGGTTAGGTCTAACTGTTTGGCCGCCGCGCCAATAGTCCGTAAAACTTCACACATTCAATTTCAAATCCTCAAAACTACAAACTACAAACCCTAATTTTCACAAATGCCTCGCCGCAGGCAAAATTACAATTTTACCCTTAGCATTAGGTCAAAGAGCCGCCGCGCTCATTTTAGGGTTTCCCGCCGTGGAATCCCTAATTTAACCCTAATTACAACTTAACATTTCAACGTAGAGATTTGGAGTTTCTACACTCCACGTAAGCGTGTCCTTAAGATGCGTTTATTCCCCTTGAGACCTTGACCACAGTCAAGAAGTTTCTAACCTCCCTATTGAGGGGAACTACGATTACTCTGATTCCACTCCCGTAAGGATACGTAGGCACAAGATGCGATGTCTTGCCGAGTAAACTTAGAATTAACCCCCTTTATTATTTATTATTGCTTATTTATATTTTATTTATCTTTGCTATTTAATTATTTTGCTTATTATTTTGTAATTGTTTCTTGGATGTAAAGTTGTTTAATTATTTAATTATTATTATGGTTAGTAATTAGGGAGTGTAACAACATGTATGTAATATTAAAATAAATTTAGATCACTTTTAAATAAAGATAATTAAAATAAACACGTCACACACGTAAGTCGATTTTAATCGCCGTCTCACTTCCTAAGGATATCCCTCAAGTTGCCTACGAATAATGGTTAAGTGGGGTGTATAAAGCAAGTCCCTCAAATAGAAAAAAAATCATCAAAATCCCTTATGGTTGCCTTTACGAATCGAGTCCCTTTCGAAAAATGATGATGGTCCCTTATATGTGCTTATTACATCCCACAATGGCCTTCAAAGTCAAATTGTCCCTCACATGTCCCTTAACATCCAAAGTAAGGACTACCTACTCCATTATAGTAGGGATAGTCTTACTAAAGGAAAGAATAAAGAATAAGAAAGACCTTTAAACATTAGGGTAGGTTACTCCTAGGTGCTTGCTCACTTCAAAACTTTTTCACACTTAAACAAATTTTCAACAAGTTTTCAAACAAGTTCTTAACACATCCTTACATGGATTATTTATTAACTATTCTGAAAATTTTCTATTCACACACTACACTTTCAAAACAATTCAAAAGTGAGCTTAAGTACCTAAGAGCCCATGGATAACCATGGATGAAAAGGGTGCTAACACCTTCCCTTTTCATAACCTACCCCCCGGACCCAAAATATTCTCTAAGGTCTTTCCTGTTCTTTTATAACCTTTCCTTATGGATAAAATAAAAGTCGGTGGCGACTCTTGCTATCCGCAACATTGTTTAAAGTCAGTTCACCGGGTTACACTCTCTCAAGTAAGGCTTTTAGAATTTTTAACAAAAGAACTTTAACTATCGAAGAATCTATGCATGTTTCTTTTGATGAGACTAACCCCTCTAAGGAGGATGATATTATTGTTAATGATGATGATGATGTAGTAGAAACCTCTCAAGAAAACACTCTCAAAAATACTATAAGTGATCAACCACAACAGCAGCAAGAGGATTCACATCAAAATGAAGTACACAATGATCTACCTAAAGAATGGAGAACTCATAGAGATCATCCGAGCGATAAAGTCATTAGTGATATCAGTCAAGGTGTTACAACAAGACTAAATCTCAAGGATGCTTGTCTTAACATGGCTTTTGTTTCGCAAATTGAACCGGCCAAAATCGATGAAGCCTTAGGCGATGATCAATGGATAATAGCTATGCAAGAAGAACTGAACCAGTTTGAAAGAAATCCAGTTTGGAATCTTTTCCCTAGGCCAAATGTCGCTACTGCGAAAATCGGCGTCGGCTGAACAGAAGAGTCGCCACCGTGCGTTATTTATCCCAACAGAGGGAAAGGAAACGCTCGAGGTAAACCTACCGTAAAACGGGGAAAGGAATGGTCATCGCAACCAAATCCTGGATTCGGGAGTCGGTTACGCAAGGGGAATGTATTAGCACCCCTCACGTCCGTCGTACTCGATGGGATCCACGCTTGTTTTCTGGCGAAAGGATTGTTATTCTATCTACTCTACAGGTCTGGGGTTAAAAGAAAATAAAATGACTCGGCAAAGTATCGCACTTTATGCCTACGTATTCCCGTCTGGAACGAGAAATCAGAGTCAACGTAGTTCGCCTACCTACGGGAAAGGAGGGGAAGGTTGCTCGCTAGGATATCGCATCCTATGCCTACGTACTTTCACACAACATGAAAGATCAGAGCAAACGTAGTTCGGGCCATGTACGACATAAGTCTGTTTTGATTGCTTTTATCTCCTTCTGAAAAAGGGTTTTTCTGATTAACAGTCCAAGCGGACAAAAATTGACGTTTTGATGAGTTCACATTCTTTTACGGAAGAAGTGTCTTTTATTGTGTTTGAAATATTTATTGTGTTTTTCTGTTTGTTTTGAGAAATAAGAGACCGAACTCTAACATATGGTTGCAAAGGGAATCACACTAACTTAATGTTATCATGCATGGGTTAAGACCTAATGTCTATCATGCTCCTCTCTTGCACAGAGAGAAACAGAGATCCTAAGGGATAAACGGAAACAGAGACAATAACATATATACAATAAAGCAGTAAAATGCATGAATGCAACAATACAAGCGAGGCAAGGGAGTCCCACTCAACCTCGAACCTAGAAAATAACAGGCAAAAGCGTACAAAATTCGCTTTCAACCTAACAGGTTAAATGGCACACAATACAATCAAGGAAATTCAAACAATACATCAAAAATTACAAACAGCAAAAATAAACAGCAAGCAGTAGGCTTCATCAACATCTGTCTTCAAGTCATCTTCAATCATCTACAAGCTTCAAGCAAGCATCAGTCTTCATCTTCAAGCCTTCAAGCAAAGTTTCTATCTTCAATCTTTCACTGGCTTTTCTTCAAGTCTCACTCTCCAAGATGAGGAACAGTTAACAAGATGAATTGGATGTTAAGCAGTCAATTGCCTACCAAGGGTGGCTCACTGACTGTTAACATGATACAGACAAATTTCTCTCAAAAGTTCTATCTTTTAAATACATTCACTAATCTTTCCAAAGGAAGGAGGTGGATATTTAAAAGAGACTTTGAATCATAGAGAAAGAATGGAGGCAAACAAGACCTTCCATGTTTGTGAAGCAAGTTTTCTATTCTAGAGCTCTACCTAGCTCCTAGATCCTATAACCTTCAACAGCTGCCAGCAAGATATACTCTTCATCAGCTCTGGAAATTGATCTTCATTCTCTTAGTCTTCAATGGGCTTCATCAGCAAAGTCTTCAGCTCAAACCCAAACCCCAAGCAGGCCCAATACCCCACACAATCAAACAAATAACCCTAGAGAGGGCACACCACACAATCAATCAATTACAAGCAATATACTAGTAGTAATAATAGAATAGGGGAAGTCTAACATTTTCTAAGGGATCTATTACTTACCCTCAATACCCCTATATCCCCATCATTTAATTTGTCCTAAAGCAAACCCAAAAGAAATTTGTTTTGTTAGACCTATACTATATTCACAACCCTAAATGATTAGCCTAATGTTTTCTAACTAAACTACCTAAAATAAATCCTAAAAAATTTGATATAAAAATCAAGGGGGCTCCTAATATATGTATCTAGTTATACTAAAAAAATTGGCCTAAAAAGATTATGAGAACCACCTAAAAGAAATCCTACAAAAACTATATACAAATTAAATCTATTTAAAATCAATTAAAATGTAAAATATAAGCAAAAATAGAAAAAATAGCTAAACTATTATTTTTTAATCATTTTAATTTTCTTCAAGTCAATTCTAAACTATTGCAAAAAATCTCATGTCAAAATTCTTATTTTTTGATTTATTATGGATTTTATAAAATTGCAAAACAAAATGAATTAAAATAAAAATGAAATAGAAGCCAGGGGGTGCAAGCAGCAAGGGCGCCCAGTTCAATTGCTTCATGGGCCCAAAACCTGGGGTGCGCGTAGCAAATTATTTAAGCCCAGACCAACACAGAAATTAAATCAGAAAATCAAGAAAAAAATAAAACGCGCGCGGTGTATATAGCAGGACAATTTAGTTCAAAATGAGTGGGCCTTGATATTGGGGGTGTGAAAAGCATTGATCATTAAGCCCAAACTAACTGTTAATGAAACGCTGAGTTTCATTAAACTCAGCTTCCCTCCATTTCCCAATTAAAGGTGAGCCGTTAGATCATCTTGTCAGTCAACCAAGTCTCCACAATCCAACGTGCCTAACTTCATCTTCTCCATTAGTCTAGGGTTTGCAGAAAAAAGCCATGAACACAGCACCAAGCACACTCTCTTCTCCTCACTCGTGCAGCCTCATTTCAACATCAATTCCAAAAATGTAAAAAGCAAAATCACTCTAAATTTGTCCCTGATCAAGCCTATGGTATCAGCATTAATTAATATCCACTCTTGCATGAAACACGATTACTACCTCAGAATTACTCAGAATTTTCATCATCACCAATCCATGATCTAAGTACACTAAACTCTTCATGGCCTTGCACTGATCAATAATCACTAACAATTCAAGATTCTAACAACCTAATCACCAAGTTCTAGGTCTCAACAGAATTTGTGCTCCAATGTCAAACTCCATGAAATGCTCTCAAACTCACTGGAATTGATCATCTACCTATTCCTAACAGTTCTAACCTAATGATTCTACATCATGCTGTCTATTCTAAGCCAATTCGAAGGAAGTACCAACCTGGTAGAAATCTGAAAACAGATGGATGAACTCTTGGATTCACAGCTAGCAATGCTCTAGGATTGATCAATGGAGGTGGATCTTGATACTGTATGCAGCAACTCTTGCTCAAATGCTTTGGATTACCATAACCAACTCTTCTTTCACTTTGGATGATGAACTTGCAACACACGAATCTTGCACCAATACACTTGGATTTTGCTTGCAATGTAATCTATGATGAATATGGAGTATGATAGGATCAAAAACTTTGAAGAATGATGAGGAATTGAGAGAGTTTAAATGAATTTGCAAAAATGCAAGAGAGAATGAAACTAGGTGTTTTGGATCAAAATGAAGTGTAACCCTGCATTTAAGGAGCTCTAGGGTTTATATAGATGCCCATGGAATCCTCTAGAAATTGCTGGAAGCTTCTTGTACACAAATCCCTTGTGATTTGGCATATGTTACTTTAATCATAAGCAAGCCATGATAACTCTCCAATTTTGAACTAAACTCAAAAATCCACTATTGCCAATGGTCTCAAAACATTGTTTCCAATCAAAATGACCTATAATTTCATCCCATTTGGACATGTTATGAAAAATTCCCAAAAAATGGCCATTTAATGACTTAAATCATGCCTTAATTAGGTCATTTTTGCAAATATGAGCTACACCCATTTTCAAACCTCCATGACCACTTTTATAGACTCAAAACATCATTTGGAACAACTTTGATGTTGTGAAGTTTTTCATTTGAAGCTTACTTGTATGAGTTTTAGGCATATGCTTGAAATGACCTGTAATTCTCAAATGACCAAAATACCCTTTTCTTGCCAAGGTCATAAGTAGAGTTCCACAAATCATATGAAGGCATACTATACCTTTATAGAAAGATAAGATCATGAGGAACAACTTTTATGTTGACCAGAAATACATTTGAAAACTCCTTGAGGGGTAAAAGTTTCTTGGAAGACAAGTAACCTTCACAGACAAAATTTCAGATGCCTCTGATGACCTGTAACTTGCAAGAACCATAACTTGAGTTCTATAAATCTCCTTGATATCTTCCACCACTCAAATTAAAGTTCTTGAGATCCTCTACAAGTTTCATGTTGGCCAAGGATCCATTTGAAGCTTGCATTTTGAATTATCTTGCTTGGAAGTTTGACCTAAACCAGGGGATTTTACACAGAAACCCTAATTTAGAAACCTCTCTTCTTCTTGATTTCTCTTGATTTCTTCTTGGCACAACACCACATCCATATCTACATGTCAAATTATGAACCCCACATCTTTCAAATAGACCTTGATGCCCTTCAATCAAGCATTTGACCTAGGGTTGACCCAGATGGAACCCTAGTTGACTGTCTTCAACTGCAGCTCTTGTAATCACATCAATGACTTGTCTCACTTTCAAAATGACCCTATAGGTCCTCCATGATGTCTATATACCCTCCATGCTCAATTCACAGCTCACAACTTCCTTGATGATCTTCAAATACACTCAAGATAGGAGAGAGATCCACTGACTTCTTAGATTTCAATTTCTTTCTGATGACTTGGATAGGCTTGAATTTGAATAAGAACCTTTTGATAGGCTCATAGAGATAAGAATTTCATTTGGTCCCTTGCTGGATGACTTGCTATGCTATGCTATGCAAATGATTAGACTATGTGCATGACTTTATATGCAAATGCTAATGCAATTGAAACATAAACCAAGTGAAGTTGAGCAAATTTTAGGGTGCAACAGCTGCCCCTATTCAAGCGACTTGGACCCGACTGGGTGAAGAGCGAACGACCTTCAAACATTCGAGGTACGAGACGGTTGAATACTAAGAACCCGGAAATTTGCCAACCGCAGAAATAAACTGCACAACTGTTTGGGGAACACATCTGATTTCAATATTATCTTGTCAATACTGGAATGAACTTATCGACTTCACCGGGAGAAGTACTTCTGTCAACACAACATGACCCTGCCAACGATACAGGAAAATCACTCTGTCACCATTACAGAAAAATAACACTGTCATCACTCCGCCACCACTGCGGGAAGATAATCTGGAAAAATAACAACACCGCCATCGCTACGGGTACTACTTTATCATTACTACAGGAAATGACTCCGCCACCACTGCGGGAAATAACTCCGTCACCATTACGGGAAGATAACTCCGTCACCACTACGGGAAAATAACTCCGTCATCACTACGGGAAAATAACTCCGCCACCACTGCGGGAAATAACTCTGCCACCACTACGGGAAATAACTCCGCCACCACTGCGGGAAAATAACTCCGCCACCACTACGGGAAAATAACTCCGCCACCACTACGGGAAATAACTCCGCCATCACTACGGGAAATAACTCCGTCATCGCTCCGCCACCACTGCGGGAAAATAACTCCGTCACCACTACGGGAAAATAACTCCGCCACCACTACGGGAAATAACTCCGCCACCACTGCGGGAAATAACTCCGCCACCACTGCGGGAAAATGACTCTGATACAGCTTTTCTGCCTATCTTTGCAACATCTAACTCCATCAATCACATGGGTAACGCAATATGAGTCTAGTCTTCCAACTTTCAGTGCTGACATGGCAGCAAATCTGAGAAGGACTCTACTGGGGATTTTCTGAATCCACACTGCCAGACAACTTTCCAAAAATCGATGCACGAAATCTTTTGATACTGTTATAACAACGATCTTGAAGAAATACTCCGCTGGAGGGGTAAGAGAAACTTTAAACAAGCAACTCTATGGGGAATAATGCCACGATTGACATTATCATTACATGTCTCCCGCCGAGACCTTGAACGTTTGGTAATTAATTTGAGCAAGAGCTCCCTCCACCTGCAAGGGAAACAACACTTGAAAACAAACGGTTAACCAACCTGGCTTATGTTTCAAAATGCATATGTTGGACGATGGCGTAATGCTCCATTCGACATGGAAATGCTACGCGTTTTCATTTGGTAGATGCAAATATGACACTATATGCCAATGCAGATGCAAGCTCGAACTGCCGGGATACAGAAACCGCTTCAGCAAAATAAATGCTGAAGACAATGCCAATTCCTCTGGGGTAACCGGGCGTTACAGAATTATTCCAGCAAAATAAATGCTGGAAGGGTGAAGTCCGCTTCGCTGAAGAATAACTGAATGCGCCAATCATGGTTGGACTTCTGCTGGAGAGTGAACGAGTATCACACGGTATTCCGGCAAAATAAATTCCAAGACACACGGCCAACTCTGCCGGGAAGAGTTTTAATCTTCGAATTCCACTGGGAGGAAAGAAAACATTTGCTGGAAAGAGAACTCCTCTGGGGACGAAACGATTCTCTTGGGGAAAATCGACTGACTCCGCTGGGGGAGAGTAAATGACCCTGCTGGGAAGGGTAAACAGTCTGGGTACAGCTCACAAGTTGGAAATATTAATCTTCTGATGCTAAACCACTCTGCTCGGGATGGAGGATCCTTTGGGGGACACCACACTGTCTGGATACAGCCTTCGATCTTGGAATTGCCAATTCTGCTGAGGGGGACGACCCTGCTGGAGAATGTCCTTCGGATAAGCTGCTACTAGTTGGGGAATTTGATCCTTCTTTAGTAAGGAACATTGTCATCTCAGAAGCGCGACCTGCGTGGGGATCGAGTCTTTCGTTACGAGCTTCTGGTCAATACTGCAATCTTTTGATCGTCCACTTCATATGGCTACGAACCCTGCAACACCACAAACAAGACAAGACAAGTCTATGCAACCAAATCTATTCAGGTTAGTGTTAGTGACATTATTTTCAGTTAATTCAAAGTTTTAGCAATTATTGGCAAGGGCCAGCGACGTTATACACTTGCTAGTTTTATTAAACCTAGGCGTTTATCATGTACAAAGCAGTAAAGAACCAGCATCAAATACTGAATAACATGCTTTATTGATTGGGCCCCTAAATGGGCGGAGTTTTGTACACGGGATGTAACTCCTGAAAAGAGGAAGCTACGCACAACAAATACACAAGTATGTACAAGAAGCATAAATATAATGACAAATCAAATTTGTACACATGTCGGCAACGGGATGCAGACGAACATCATGAGCTGATCCTCCTATGACTCGCTCGACTCTAATGCTTTCCCGGTATTCACACTTCCGAAGAGATTGTATCTGATAATCGACCCCTCAAGTATATTCTCCCGCACCAATGCGCACCGCAGTATCAAATTCGGACCGCAGTCATTTGCTTTTCAAATCCCTAACTTTTGCGTGAGCCGCCCTTTACGGGTTTTCAGTTCACCGGGATTCCCTTTTTTGCCGAAGCCGCCCAGTGTAGGTTTTCAACTTCGCGGGTGTACATTTTTCAATTTTATCCCTAACTTTTTCCCGAACCTTTCATTCTATTTTTGATTCGCCAGGATGCCCCATTTTTGCCTGGACTCTCTTTTTTCTGTCCAGCGGGTCAATTTCAAGCAAAGTATTTTTTAACTGCGTCCGAATTCACAGGCGACGTGAAGTCTTCACCGTCCATGGTGGACAACAATAAGGCCCCTCCTGAAAAGACTTTTCTGACAACGTATGGCCTTTCATAGTTGGGGGTCCACTTGCCCCTGTGATCTGCCTGTGGCGGGAGAATCCTCTTCAGCACAAGGTCGCCCGTCTGAAAGCTCCGAGGATGTATCTTCTTATCATATGCTTTCTTCATTCGGCTCTGGTACAAACGACCGTATGCTAGAGAAGCTAGCCTCTTCTCATCCATTAAACTCAGCTGGTTCAACCTGTCTTTCACCCATTCTGCCTCGTCTAGTTGGACATCTCGTAATACCCTCAGCGAAGGAATCTCAACCTCCAATGGTAACACTGCTTCCATTCCATATACCAACGAGAACGGGGTTGCCCCGGTTGATGTGCGTACCGTCGTACGATAACCGTGCAAAGCAAAAGGTAGCATGTCATGCCAGTCCTTATAGGTCACCACCATCTTCTGAACAATCTTCTTTATATTCTTATTGGCCGCTTCAACAGCGCCATTCATCTTGGGTCGGTAAGGGGAGGAATTATGATGCTCGATCTTAAAATTCTGACACAGCTCCTTCATCATTTTGTTATTCAGGTTGGAACCGTTGTCGGTGATTATCTGCTCGGGGATTCCATATCTGCAAATGATATCTCTCTTGATGAATCTGGCTACCACCTGCCTGGTCACATTTGCATAGGATGCCGCTTCCACCCACTTGGTGAAATAATCGATTGCTACTAGAATGAACTGGTGTCCATTAGAAGCCGTCGGCTCGATCTTTCCAATCATATCGATTCCCCACATCGAGAATGGCCATGGCGATGACATCACGTTCAGAGGACTCGAAGGCACATGGATCTTATCTGCATAGATTTGGCACTTGTGACACTTCCTCGCAAACTTGAAACAATCAGTTTCCATAGTTAGCCAAAAATAACCTGCCCGCAGCAGCTTCCTCGTCATAGCATGCCCACCCGCATGCGTACCAAATGTACCCTCATGTATTTCCTCAATGAGCAGCTTCGCCTCTTTCTCATCTACACAACGTAGTAGCACCAAGTCGTGATTTCGTCTATACAGGACACCGTCCGGATTCAGGTAGAAATTACCCGCCAATCTCCTGAGAGTCTTTTGATAGTGACTGGATGCCCCAGCCAGATACTCTTTGTTCTTCAGGAAATTAAGGATATCAAAATACCAGGGTTTATCATCAGATGCTTCGTCAATGGCAAATACGAAGGCAGGTCTGTCAAGCCGAGAGATAACAATTCTGGGAGCCTCATTCCAGAAGTTGACTTTGTACATGGAAGACAAAGTGGCCAGGGCGTCCGCCATCTGATTCTCTGCTCGAGGTACATGATGCAATTCAACCTTGTCAAAGAAAGGCAACAATCTCCTTGCGTAATTCATGTATGATATCAAATTAGGCTGACGTGTCTCCCATTCCCCTTTTATTTGATTCACCACCAGAGCTGAGTCTCCGTATACATCCAGATTTTTGATTCGCAAATCAATGGCTTCTTCAAGCCCCATGATACAAGCTTCGTATTCGACTTCATTATTGGTAACCGGAAAGGTCAATCGAGCAGTAAACGGGATGTGCGACCCGTGTGGAGTAGTGATGATTGCCCCTATTCCGTTACCGTAGGCGTTTACAGCTCCGTCAAAGATCAACTTCCATTTGGAGCCCAATTCTGGTCCTTCGTCTGGCAACGGCTCTTCACAATCTTTCATCTTTAGGTACATGATATCCTCGTCAGGAAAATCAAACCTCATCGATTGGTAATCCTCAATAGGCTGCTCTGCCAAGTACTCAGATAATACACTCCCCTTTATAGCCTTCTGCGAGACATACTGGATGTCGTATTCAGTCAAAACCATCTGCCAACGGGCAATTCTCCCTGATAATGCCTGCTTTTCGAATACATATTTGATAGGATCCATCTTCGAGATGAGCATGGTTGTATGATTCAGCATGTATTGCCTCAAACGCTTGGCGGCCCAGGCTAGCGCGCAACAAGTTTTTTCGAGCATTGAATGTCGAGATTCACATTCCGTAAACTTCTTACTCAAGTAGTATATTGCATGCTCTTTTCTTCCTGTCTCGTCGTGTTGACCGAGAACACAACCCATACTTCCCTCAAGAACTGTCAAATACATAATCAAAGGTCTCCCTGCCACTGGGGGTATCAAAATAGGAGGCTCCTGCAAATACTGCTTTATTTTATCAAACGCCTTTTGACAATTTTCATTCCATGTTACAGCCTGGTCTTTTTTCAACAACTTGAATAATGGCTCACACGTAGCCGTTAGGTGAGATATGAACCGAGCGATGTAGTTCAACCTCCCTAAAAACCCGCGCACCTCTTTCTCTGTTCTAGGCGTCAGCATCTCTTGTATTGCTTTTATTTTTGCAGGATCAACCTTTATTCCTCTTTCGCTCACGATAAACCCCAGCAGTTTACCCGATCTCACCCCGAAGGTGCACTTGTTAGGGTTCAGTCTCAACCTGAACTTCCTAAGCCTTTTGAATAACTTCAGCAGATTCACCAAATGCTCTTCCTCCGTCTGGGATTTGGCAATCATATCATCGACATAAACCTCGATCTCCTTATGCATCATATCATGGAAAAGAGTCGTCATTGCACGCTGATACGTTGCCCCAGCATTCTTTAATCCGAAGGGCATCACTTTGTAACAAAATGTTCCCCAAGGTGTTATGAAAGTAGTCTTCTCCATGTCTTCTGGTGCCATCTTAATCTGATTATAGCCCGAGAAGCCATCCATGAAGGAGAATACGGAGAATTGAGCAGTGTTGTCAACTAGCACGTCGATGTGGGGGAGTGGAAAATCATCTTTCGGGCTCGCTTTGTTCAAATCACGGTAATCTACGCATATTCTCACTTTACCGTCTTTCTTTGGCACTGGTACAATATTAGCGACCCATGAGGGATATTTTGTAACAGCTAGGAAACCAGCATCCCACTGCTTTTGAACCTCCTCCTTAATTTTCACTGCCATATCAGGTCTAGTTCTGCGAAGCTTCTGCTTAACCGGCGGGCATTCTTCTTTTAACGGCAGACGGTGCACAACCATATCTGTATCAAGCCCAAGCATGTCTTCATACGACCAAGCGAACACATCACTGTACTCTCTGAGCATTTCAACCAGTCTTCGCTTGACGTCGCTCTGCAGCGCGGCTCCTATACGGATGTTATTTTCAACCCCTTCCGACCCCAGGTTAATAATTTCGATGACCTCCTCATGAGGCAGAATGACTCGTTCTTCTTGCTTTACCAACCAAGACAATTCTTCGGGAACGTCGCCATCTTCAACAATCTCTTCTTCGGCCTGAAACACCGGGTGCTCAAAGTCGAGACGAGTCATAGGCGGTTCAGTGATGTCATCTGAAAATGTTATCCTGCAAAAGGAATGGTTAAATGCTTCAAAATGCGTATAAAGTGAATAACCACGTTGCCATTTTATTGTAAAACACAAAACAGGAAAAACAGAGATCGCAATATTTGTACATGAAAAACGCCTTTTATTTAATGATTAAACAACGCAATGTACATAACAGCACAGCCCTAAGCAAAATCATGATGCCTCGGGTAAGACACCAGATTGTTCAACAATTAAGAAAACAAAGTATTACTGTTTGTGAGTCACAGGAACAATCTCCTGAATAGACCAATTGCATAATCCTTGTCCTGGCACGCTCGGCTGAATCCAGGCGTCCATGTCGCAGTCGCTGTCTCCTTCTTCGGAATCTGAAACAGCGTTGATGGTCTCGTGACACACTCCACTAGCGGTGATTGTTATCGGTCCTTTGAAACGGGGTGCCCCTGCAGCAGGCGTTGATGACGACGGTTGATATCCCAACCCAAATCGGTCCATCTTCATGGGAATATCCAGCACCTTGCCCCAACCCTTTGTCTCACCTGTCTTCACTAGAGCCTGAGCCTCCTTGTATGACGAGACGGCCACCTCTGACGCTTTACTCGGCCCGGGACCTTTGTCTTTGATGCGCAACCCTTCAAAGGCTTGACAGGGTGTTTCATGAATCTCGCCGTCGACTTCTACATACTTGAATGATGACAGATGGCTAACCAATATATCTTCTTCTCCACAGACTGTAACCACACTGTCCCCTGCCATGTATTTCAGCTTTTGGTGCAAGGTAGACGTGACTGCCCCAGCACCATGGATCCAGGGTCGTCCGAGAAGGCAGCTGTATGCTGGCTGGATGTCCATAATATAAAATTCAATTGCGAAAACCTCCGGCCCCACCTGTAGAGGTAACGTTATGGATCCAAAGACTGTTCTTCGCGTACCATCAAATGCCCTGACCACCAAGTCACTAGGCGTACAAAGGATTCCCCTGACATCCAATTTCATCATTGCCTTCTTGGGCAGCACGTTCAAGGAAGATCCGATATCTACCAGTACATGAGACATGACTTAGCCCCTACACTCAACTGAGACGTGCAACGCCATGTTATGCTCTCTCCCCTTCGGGGTCAAATCAAAGTCTGTAAATCCCAAGCTATGGCCTGCGTTCACATGCGCCAACACCCCCTCCAGCTGATTCACGGAAACATCTTGGGGTACGAAGGACGTATCCAGAACTTTCAACAATGCATTTCTGTGGGCTTCAGAACACAATAGCAACGACAGTATGGATATCTTTGACGGCGTCTGTTGAAGGTGCTCAACAATCTTATAATCACTCTTGCGAATAAGGCGCATGAACTCTACCACATCCTTCGATGACGTTTCTTTTTCGTTCCTCTGCACCGGGACATTCTCATTCATCTTTCCTTTTCCCTTCGCCAGTCGTTCAGCCTCTACCTCCGGCGATATAAAGATTCTCCCACTTCTTGTCATCCCTCCGGTACCGACGACGTTGTCTACAACCTCAACTGGCTGTTTATTAATATCAATTTTCACCCCATCACAGTATGCTTCCAACCCATAAGTCCAGGGGGACTGCCTTAGTGCTCTCATAAGGGATTGGTCCTGCCTTGGTAATTGTGATCGGCGGTCGCCTGGCTGGCGCCGTTATAGTTATTGTTTTTCGGGGAATCGTCACAGTAGCTACATCACTTCGCTCGTCCGCTGATAACTCTACAGGCTCTTCGACTGCCGTTCGGTCGAATTGCAATGTGCCTCCATCTATTAAGGTCTGAATACCCTTCTTCAATTCAGCACACCCCCCAGCTTGGGTCCAACACTCTAAACAATACTCGTCGTAGCCTGGATACACACCTCCTTGCAATAATCTGCTCTTTATCTCGCACAACGGTGTCTTGAGGTCGTCAACATTCATAATCAAGTTCAAACCCTCCTCAGTTAAAATGGCATTTGCCCCATGGTTGGGCATGGGCTTTTGTACTATGTTCGGACCTACCTGTCCAAAATTGATAGCCTTACTATCCAATAGATCCTGCACCACATGCTTGAACGCGTGGCAACCCTCTATATCGTGGCCAGGAGCCCCGGAGTGGAATTCACAGTGCTTGCTTGCGTCAAAGCCGTACGGAGGAGTGCCCGTTACTGGCGCCATAGTTCTCTTTTCCACCAAGTTCAAACCCAGTAACGTCTGTAGCAATCCTGCATACGTTGAAGGAGGCGTTTCAAACACCCTCCTTGGTTTGCCCCCCTGGATTCTACGTTGAGCGGGATGTACCCCCTGTTGTGGCTGCCGTTGTTGTTGCTGTATTGGTTGTTGCTGAAATGGAATAGTAACACTTGCCACCTGCTGCGGCTAATTGTACTGGTTTCGACCTCTGCCCTGGCCTCGGCCTCGGCCCCCAAACACTGCACTTGCATCACCTTGACGACGCCCACCGAAAGCCCTTCTGTTACTGCCAGCTGAAGTGGATTCCTCAGCTTGGAATCTTCCCTATTTAATGTTGCTTTCAATCTTCTCTCCCATCAGGATTAAGTCTGAGAAACTGCCCAAAGAAGTATGAAACAACTTGTCATAAAACATACCGGTAAATGTTCCTATGAACATATCATTCATTTCTTTGTCATCCAAAGGAGGATGAACTCGAGCAGCCATGTCGCGCCATCTCTGCGCATACTCTTTGAAGCTCTCGCCCTTCTTCTGGGACAATCCCTGCAATTGGACCCGGTTGGGTGCCAAGTCACTGTTGTACTTATAGTGAGCCACAAACGCTTCAGCCAGCTGCTTCCATATCTTTATCTGCGTTGGCTCCAACCCCATATACCATTCAAGGGAAGGACTAGACAGGCTATCTTGAAAGAAATGCATCAGCATCCTCTCATCGTTTGAATACGCCGACATCCTTCTGTAGTATGATCGCACGTGCACCTTTGGACAGGTATCCCCCTTATATTTGTCAAATGTGGGAGCTTTGAATTTTATTGGTACCCTCAGGCCAGGCACCAGACCCATTGTGGTCATATCTAAGCCAACAGCGCTTTGATTCACGACCCCCTTCATCTGCTCCTTGAGCATCTTGATTCTCTGAGAGTCATCCATAGGACCTTCGAAACCTCCACCGGAGAAAGCATCCTCTTGCTGATCTTCTAGCCAATTACCGTTCCCAGTTCCGTATCCATCGTACCCGTTGTTACGGCCAACTCTAGTCTGATTCATTACAGGGCCTCGCCCCCTGTTACCATACCCCGGAGCGACTCCTGCAGGTCCAAAAGCCATTAACCCAGCGCCATTTCCATTTCCGAATCCTCCATAACCCTGATTAGTCATACCAAATCCGTCCTGTCCGAAGCCCTGAGCGTTGAAGCCGTACTTCCCAGCATGATCAAACCCCTGGTCATTGAAGCCGAATCCATTATTACCGAAGCCATTACCTCCCATATTATCAACCAGGTTGACATCTCCGAGCCCAACGTTGTTGACGACAGTCTCGTTACCGATTCCAACATTACCGTTCCCGGCGGCAGCGCCGTTGTTCACATTGACAGCAGGTATGTTTACCACAGGTGGAGCTACCAGTGTGGGGGTACCATCCCCGTGAATAGTGTCGACTCGCACAGAATTATGGTCTTCATTTCCGTGCCCAGCATTTCTTACCAACAAAGGCTGCACCAAAGCTTGCAAATTCTCCTGGCCTTTCGCAATGGTCTCTATTGTCTGCATGAATAGCGCCAGCTTCTCACACATGTCCTGCATTTCATTCTGCATCTGATCCATAATTCTTCGGCAATTGGTACGAGTGGAGTATCGGTGCGGGCACTGACTTTCAATCCTGAAAAGACCTGGTATGGTGCAAGAAATGAGATACAGTTCAATAATCACCCGTAATGCAATATGAATGTGAATGCAATGCAATATGTGTGTCTGTGCATTAGGGAATATCATTCCCCGATTCTAGTGCGAATGTGTCAGTATGGTGACAGTGACAGCAATACGAAGTTCAGAGCCGAATCATAGAAAACACCTCATATATTGCAGAGAAATCCGTTAAGCCCAGAATACAATATCACTGAGTGTACAATAAGAAGGCATGACCTCGACCAACAATCCTGGTGATGGTCAGCACAAATGCAAATAAAGCATACACATTAATACATGAAATGGTCAAGTGTTCCCATAGGCCTGGTATTCCTCTAATAACTTCTTAGTCTCTGGATGACCTGGTCGGGTAAGCAGACCCTCAACGAGTAGATCTCTTCGCTTGAGAACCCGTCGCAAATCACCAGCGGATTCCTCCCATGCCCCTTCTCCGAAGCGATCCTCTAGCTTCCGCTTCTGAGACACAACTTCTTTCTTGCCCTCGATGGCCTTGTTCAATGCATTCTGGAGACTATATCTGGCCATTACCTCTTCTTCATACTTCTTAGTGCTAGCCTTCAACTGTTCTTCAAGTTCAGAAATTTGCTGCTTCAATTTGTCTTCCCTCTTTTTGTTGTTGGTTAGCGTAGCATTCCACGTCTTGTTACAAGAAGAGATTTCCCGGTGGGCGGCATCGAGTGCTTTCTTTTTGGACTCCAACATATCATGGGAGCTTCTGAACTCTTTCCCCAAGCGTTCACGCTTCTTTTTCTCTTCAGTCAATTCAGCACCTAGCCTGTTTACTAACTCGATCTGCTGTTGGAAAGAATGCACAGCCTTGTTCTTCTCACTACGCATCTGAGCCAGTTCCTTTTCTAACCCTTCATTGATCTTCATCAAGGTTTCTTTTTCTTTTACAACTCGCTCGTAGACCTCCATAGTAACAGTGGTTGGTTCCTCCACCGGAATATGAACTGGGACTGGTGCAGTTGGAAATGGCATCAGCAACTGTTTTGCCCTCTATTGGATCCAAACTTTGTATGATACATAAGCCTGACAATCATTCTTCCCCAACAGTGGTTTCCCTCTTCTGTTGATACGCATCCATGCGTGCTGGAGCCTAGCTAGTAACTCTCCATTCAAATCACCGGTGAAGTACAGAGATTCCTGTACTTCTTCCTCCTTAGGTGGGTTCTTCAACGCGTATCCAAACTGGCGAACGAACAGAGATGGGTTATAATTGATGCACCCTTTCCTTCCTATCAAAGGAACATTAGGATACCCCGAACAACTGAAAATAAGCTCAGACCCCAGCAAGTCTCGGTCAAACCACTCAATGTCTTCAGAGGATAGTCTCATCAGGCGCTCTGGCCAATCAGCTGTAGTTGCACTATCTGCAAAAGGTCCCTTTAGAGGGAGATGGCTCTTAAACCACATGTTCAACAGCGGCGCATAACAGTAAACAGTCTTTCCTCTTCTATTTTCATTTTTGTAGTGCAATGAATGATAGAGATCTCCAATCAAAGTGGGTACCGGGTTGCCAGCAGCAAACAGGAAAAAAGCGTCCAAGTCCACAAAATTGGGTAAGTTGGGAAACAGCACTATTCTGTAGATGCACAGAGCCAAGATAGCATTGAAGACTATCCAGCACCCACTATTGGCATATTCTTGAGCTTTGCCAACCAGAAAATCAAGGGAGAAACCTGGAACCCCAAGCCAAGAAGTCACTAATAGTTCAGAAGCGTTCATGTGCAAGGCCTTAGCTAAGTCCTCCAGCTGGGGCTTAGCATTACGATGGATGAAAGGAACCTTATTTTGCACCGGCAGCTCGATAAACTCCACGTATTCCTCCATGGTAGGCCCCAAAATAAAGTCAGCAAACGTGAAACATCTCAATGCAGGGTCATAGAATTGCATCAAGGTGTACAGCCCATTCATCTCAACAGCAGTTGGCTTGCAGACCAATCTCAACAATCTTCCATGACTCATCCTGAAACTTCTCCTAACCTCCTCATCAGCAAGGGACATTAGACCAAGTAGGGGAGTAATGTCAGGTGTAGGTAACTTGTACGCAACTGTCTTTCTCAAACCAGCCATGATCAATAAGCAGAAGTCTGGGCACTAGAATCAGGGAATATGCAAATGCACCTGCAACACAGACACACGTTAATGAAATGCACATGATAATGGTTATGCGAGCAATGCAATGCAAATAAATGCAACAGGGACCAAATGCCATGGCTGAGAAGACTGAACCATATCAAAAGTCTCAGATAAACCCTCCAGAATTCCTCAAACCCTGGTCTAAGACAGACCCAATACAAAGCTCCAACACTGGTCTCTGATAGACCCCATAACTTAACTCTGACTGGTCTCTGATAGACCTCATATCATAACTCTGACTGGTCTCTGATAGACCTCATATCATAACTCTGACTGGTCTCTGATAGACCTCTCAACTGTCCATAAATACCCAAAATCTCAGATCAAGAAACAAACCGGTATCTGAAGGTCTAGTTACCTGCATAACCCCAAACCCTCTCACAGGTAGGTATCCTAGTAACTGATAATGGTATGGCATCCTATGCGATCATCGGCGTCACAGACTTTCAGGGTTGATGATACGATTCCCAGAAGGAGTGGCATCATCAAATCCTGAAGAGGCCTCACTTAGCCAACTTCCAAATGATCGGTTCTCGGAGTCGACAATTCAACTAACCAACAACCCCTTCGACCCAAAGGGTAGAAAAAGAAGTCAACCAGAAGAACCTCGTCCGAGTGTAGATTTTGTGGGACACTAATGCAAGCAAAGTCGGCACGCGCCCACTACTTTCTACTCTAATTCTAAGTGCACTCAAGCCCAGGTCCGGCTTATCTCTCAATCATAGAATCACCCGTCACAGCCCCAATACAGCAATAATAACAATAATATAATGCTGAAAGTAAATGACAAAAAAAGTAAATCCATACAAAATCCTCGACGGGAAAACAAGCGCTAGGATTGACTCGCTTAAGGGACGTTGGGTCCCCAGCAGAGTCACCAGCTGTCGCTACTGCGAAAATCGGCGTCGGCTGAACAGAAGAGTCGCCACCGTGCGTTATTTATCCCAACGGAGGGAAAGGAAACGCTCGAGGTAAACCTACCGCAAAACGGGGAAAGGAATGGTCATCACAACCAAATCCTGGATTCGGGAGTCGGTTACGCAAGGGGAAGGTATTAGCACCCCTCACGTCCGTCGTACTCGACGGGATCCACGCTTGTTTTCTGGCGAAAGGATTGTTATTCTATCTACTCTACAGGTCTGGGGTTAAAAGAAAATAAAATGACTCGGCAAAGTATCGCACTTTATGCCTACGTATTCCCGTCTGGAACGAGAAATCAGAGTCAACGTAGTTCGCCTACCTACGGGAAAGGAGGGGAAGGTTGCTCGCTAGGATATCGCATCCTATGCCTACGTACTTTCACACAACATGAAAGATCAGAGCAAACGTAGTTCGGGCCATGTACGACATAAGTCTGTTTTGATTGCTTTTATCTCCTTCTGAAAAAGGGTTTTTCTGATTAACAGTCCAAGCGGACAAAAATTGACGTTTTGATGAGTTCACATTCTTTTACGGAAGAAGTGTCTTTTATTGTGTTTGAAATATTTATTGTGTTTTTCTGTTTGTTTTGAGAAATAAGAGACCGAACTCTAACCTATGGTTGCAAAGGGAATCACACTAACTTAATGTTATCATGCATGGGTTAAGACCTAATGTTTATCATGCTCCTCTCTTGCACAGAGAGAAACAGAGATCCTAAGGGATAAACGGAAACAGAGACAATAACATATATACAATAAAGCAGTAAAATGCATGAATGCAACAATACAAGCGAGGCAAGGGAGTCCCACTCAACCTCGAACCTAGAAAACAACAGGCAAAAGCGAACAAAATTCGCTTTCAACCTAACAGGTTAAATGGCACACAATACAATCAGGGAAATTCAAACAATACATCAAAAATTACAAACAGCAAAAATAAACAGCAAGCAGTAGGCTTCATCAACATCTGTCTTCAAGTCATCTTCAATCATCTACAAGCTTCAAGCAAGCATCAGTCTTCATCTTCAAGCCTTCAAGCAAAGTTTCTATCTTCAATCTTTCACTGGCTTTTCTTCAAGTCTCACTCTCCAAGATGAGGAACAGTTAACAAGATGAATTGGATGTTAAGCAGTCAATTGCCTACCAAGGGTGGCTCACTGACTGTTAACATGATACAGACAAATTTCTCTCAAAAGTTCTATCTTTTAAATACATTCACTAATCTTTCCAAAGGAAGGAGGTGGATATTTAAAAGAGACTTTGAATCATAGAGAAAGAATGGAGGCAAACAAGACCTTCCATGTTTGTGAAACAAGTTTTCTATTCTAGAGCTATACCTAGCTCCTAGATCCTATAACCTTCAACAGCTGCCAGCAAGATATACTCTTCATCAGCTCTGGAAATTGATCTTCATTCTCTTAGTCTTCAATGGGCTTCATCAACAAAGTCCTCAGCTCAAACCCAAACCCCAAGCAGGCCCAATACCCCACACAATCAAACAAATAACCCTAGAGAGGGCACACCACACAATCAATCAATTACAAGAAATATACTAGTAGTAATAATAGAATAGGGGAAGTCTAACATTTTATAAGGGATCTATTACTTACCCTCAATACCCCTATATCCCCATCATTTAATTTGTCCTAAAGCAAACCCAAAAGAAATTTGTTTTGTTAGACCTATACTATATTCACAACCCTAAATGATTAGCCTAATGTTTTCTAACTAAACTACCTAAAATAAATCCTAAAAAATTTGATATAAAAATCAAGGGGGCTCCTAATATATGTATCTAGTTATACTAAAAAAATTGGCCTAAAAAGATTATGAGAACCACCTAAAAGAAATCCTACAAAAACTATATACAAATTAAATCTATTTAAAATCAATTAAAATGTAAAATATAAGCAAAAATAGAAAAAATAGCTAAACTATTATTTTTTAATCATTTTAATTTTCTTCAAGTCAATTCTAAACTATTGCAAAAAATCTCATGTCAAAATTCTTATTTTTTGATTTATTATGGATTTTATAAAATTGCAAAACAAAATGAATTAAAATAAAAATGAAATAGAAGCCAGGGGGTGCAAGCAGCAAGGGCGCCCAGTTCAATTGCTTCATGGGCCCAAAACCTGGGGTGCGTGTAGCAAATTATTTAAGCCCAGACCAACACAGAAATTAAATCAGAAAATCAAGAAAAAAATAAAACGCGCGCGGTGTAAATAGCCGGACAATTCAGTTCAAAATGAGTGGGCCTTGATATTGGGGGTGTGAAAAGCATTGATCATTAAGCCCAAACTAACTGTTAATGAAACGCTGAGTTTCATTAAACTCAGCTTCCCTCCATTTCCCAATTAAAGGTGAGCCATTAGATCATCTTGCCAGTCAACCAAGTCTCCACAATCCAACTTGCCTAACTTCATCTTCTCCATTAGTGTAGGGTTTGCAGAAAAAAGCCATGAACACAGCACCAAGCACACTCTCTTCTCCTCACTCGTGCAGCCTCATTTCAACATCAATTCCAAAAATGTAAAAAGCAAAATCACTCTAAATTTGTCCCTGATCAAGCCTATGGTATCAGCATCAATTAATATCCACTCTTGCATGAAACACGATTACTACCTCAGAATTACTCAGAATTTTCATCATCACCAATCCATGATCTAAGTACACTAAACTCTTCATGGCCTTGCACTGATCAATAATCACTAACAATTCAAGATTCTAACAACCTAATCACCAAGTTCTAGGTCTCAACAGAATTTGTGCTCCAATGTCAAACTCCATGAAATGCTCTCAAACTCACTGGAATTGATCATCTACCTATTCCTAACAGTTCTAACCTAATGATTCTACATCATGCTATCTATTCTAAGCCAATTCGAAGGAAGTACCAACCTGGTATAAATCTGAAAACAGATGGATGAACTCTTGGATTCACAGCTAGCAATGCTCTAGGATTGATCAATGGAGGTGGATCTTGATACTGTATGCAGCAACTCTTGCTCAAATGCTTTGGATTGCCATAACCAACTCTTCTTGCACTTTGGATGATAAACTTGCAACACACGAATCTTGCACCAATACACTTGGATTTTGCTTGCAATGTGATCTATGATGAATATGGAGTATGATAGGATCAAAAACTTTGAAGAATGATGAGGAATTGAGAGAGTTTGAATGAATTTGCAAAAATGCAAGAGAGAATGAAACTAGGTGTTTTGGATCAAAATGAAGTGTAACCCTGCATTGAAGGAGCTCTAGGGTTTATATAGATGCCCATGGAATCCTCTAGAAATTGCTGGAAGCTTCTTGTACACAAATCCCTTGTGATTTGGCATATGTTACTTTAATCATAAGCAAGCCATGATAACTCTCCAATTTTGAACTAAACTCAAAAATCCACTATTGCCAATGGTCTCAAAACATTGTTTCCAATCAAAATGACCTATAATTTCATCCCATTTGGACATGTTATGAAAAATTCCCAAAAAATGGCCATTTAATGACTTAAATCATGCCTTAATTAGGTCATTTTTGCAAATATGAGCTACACCCATTTTCAAACCTCCATGACCACTTTTATAGACTCAAAACATCATTTGGAACAACTTTGATGTTGTGAAGTTTTTCATTTGAAGCTTCCTTGTATGAGTTTTAGGCATATGCTTGAAATGACCTGTAATTCTCAAATGACCAAAATACCCTTTGCTTGCCAAGGTTATAAGTAGAGTTCCACAAATCAGATGAAGGCATACTATACCTTTCTAGAAATCTAAGATCATGAGGAACAACTTTCATGTTTACCAGAAATCCATTTGAAAATTCCTTGAGGGGTAAAAGTTGCTTGGAAGACAAGTAACCTTCACAGACAAAATTTCAGATGCCTCTGATGACCTGTAACTTGCAAGAACCATAACTTGAGTTCTATAAATCTCCTTGATGTCTTCCACCACTCAAATTAAAGGTCTTGAGATCCTCTACAAGTTTCATATTGGCCAAGGATCCATTTGAAGCTTGCATATTGAATTATCGTGCTTGGAAGTTTGACCTAAACTAGGGGATTTTACACAGAAACCCTAATTTAGAAACCTCTCTTCTTCTTGATTTCTCTTGATTTCTTCTTGGCACAACACCACATCCATATCTACGTGTCAAATGATGAACCCCACATCTTTCAAATAGACCTTGATGCCCTTCAATCAAGCATTTGACCTAGGGTTGACCTAGGGTTGACCCAGATGGAACCCTAGTTGACTGTCTTCAACTGCAGCTCTTGTAATCACATCAATGACTTGTCTCACTTTCAAAATGACCCTATAGGTCCTCCATGATGTCTATATACCCTCCATGCTCAATTCACAGCTCACAACTTCCTTGATGATCTTCAAATACACTCAAGATAGGAGAGAGATCCACTGCTTGATCCACTGACTTCTTAGATTTCAATTTCTTTCTGATGACTTGGATAGGCTTGAATTTGAATAAGAACCTTTTGATAGGCTCATAGAGATAAGAATTGCATTTGGTCCCTTGCTGGATGACTTGCTATGCTATGCTATGCAAATGATTAGACTATGTACATGACTTTATATGCAAATGCTAATGCAATTGAAACATAAACCAAGTGAAGTAAGTTGAGCACATTTTAGGGTGCAACACCAAACAACAAGCATGTCATTGGAACAAGATGGGTCTTCAAGAACAAACTCGATGAAAATGGTATTATAGTTCGGAATAAAGCATGATCGGTCGCACAAGGATACAACCAAGAAGAAGGAATTGATTTTGACGAGACATTCGCTCCGGTTGCAAGGTTGGAAGCCATAAGACTATTGTTAGCTTATGCATGTTCCATGAATTTTCAGCTTTTCCAAATGGACGTCAAAAGCGCATTCTTGAATGGATTCATAAATGAAGAAGTATATGTCAAACAACCCCATGGTTTTGAAGATTACAAATATCCATCTTATGTCTTCAAACTAAAGAAAGCTCTTTATGGATTGAAACAAGCACCAAGAGCATGGTACGGTCGACTCAGTAATTTCTTATGTGACAAAGGCTTTGAAAAGGGAAAGGTAGACAAAACCTTGTTCATCAAGAAAATAAAAGAAAATACTCTCTTGATACTAGTGTACGTTGACGACATAATCTTCGGATCAACCAACACCAAGCTATGCGAAGAATTCTCATCCATGATGCAAGGAGAATTTGAGATGTCTATGATGGAAAAAATGAACTACTTTCTTGGACTTCAGATCAAGCAACTCGAGAATGGAATCTTTATCAATCAATCGAAATACTGCAAAGAATTATTAAAGAAATTTGATATGGACAACTGCAAGACTTTATCTACACCTATGGGATCTGGTACATATGTAGATCAAGATGAATCTGGTGTATCAGTTGATATCACAAAATATAGAGGAATGATTGGTTCCTTACTATACTTGACAACAAGCCGCCCTGACATTATGTTTAGCGTCTGTCTTTGCGCTCGCTTTCAAGCAAATCCAAAGGAGTCTCACCTGATGGCAGTCAAGCAGATCATGAAGCATCTCAAAGGAACAACAAATGTAGGCTTATGGTATCCTAAAGGTAGTATATGCAATTTAATTGGATATGCTGACGCAGATTATGCAGGCTGTAAAACTGATAGAAAGAGCACAAGTGGAACATGTCACATCTTGGGAAATGCACTAGTTTCATGGGCATGCAAGAAGTAAGCATGCGTAGCACTTAGTACGGCTGAAGCAGAATACATAGCAGCGGGAAGTTGCTGCACTCAGATTCTTTGGCTCAAGCAACAACTTCGTGACTACGGACTCGACCTGGGCAGCATTCCTCTTCGCTGTGACAACACCAGTGCAATCAACATAACAAAAAATCCAGTCATGCATTCAAGGACCAAGCACATTGACATACGACATCATTTCTTACGAGATCATGTACTTCAAGGAGATGTCGAGATAACATTTATGGATACTCATAATCAGCTTGTCAATATCTTCACAAAGCCTTTGGCAAAGGAATTTTTCTACAAAATACAAAGGGAACTTGGAATACTGGATAAAATTGACGTGGAAACATAAAAGAACTTCATCTGCTGTGTTTTCTCAAATTTCACTGCAAGCAATCGATTGCACCCCTGCAGCAATCGATTCCTCACTGTAAGTGTTACAATTTTATTAATTTTTTAAAGCAAGCAATCGATTGCACCTCTGCAGCAATCGATTGCACTCTGTAGCTTTTGCCAAAATTTGTTTCTGTTTGGTAGAGCAATCGATTGCACCCCTGTGTCAATCGATTGCACCTACTGAAAAACTATTTTTTTTCAGTTTCTATTAAATAGATCCATGAATCCATAAACCTTCCAACTACCCTCTTTAAGATTTTTGACCTACCTATGACTAGCCATTATTACTCAGTCCTAGTCTCAAGAATTTGACCATAAACTCTCATATTCCCAAAAGTCTTACATACCTTCAACCACTCATATCCCACATTAAATTCTTTTCTTTTCTCAACCATTATAAAACCCATCTCTCATATCCTACTTTTTACCATCTCTCTCAAATACCAAAACTCCCCACAAAACTCTCTCATAAACCCTAACTCTCATTCTTT